>JAIOJX010000004.1:88962622-89462622 GCA_022376925.1 Tragulus kanchil | reverse complement strand
TTGAATCAATTACTCTTCTTACCACCTGGCAGCATGTTCAAAAAGGATCAATGAAATTGGTTGAAATGCTTAAACAACTTCTTAGATAAAATTGCTGATCACAATTCACCTTTATGCTCTGGTCTTCTAGGCATGCCCTTCTCCCTGCCTCCACCCCCTAAATTGCTAGAGTGAACTTCTGAGTACTATCAAGAAGATAAGATAGGTATCAGAAGCTTTAGAAAAGTACGTGAATCTGTATGTGTAAAACAGAGATAAGAAGAATCTATGTAATGAGCATTTAGAGTCTTTGGAATGCTCTTTTCTACACCAAGTGCCCTGTTACACAGAGTTTAGTGTCACTGTGCCCACAAATTTTTAGGGATATAAGGTTTTATATCAGTTAGGATTGCATTCAACTGAATACAGTAAAAAAATCACAAATAACCAAATAACAAAAAACCAAATAGCAGTGATGTATATAAGAAGTTTCTCCCTCTCTTTCACCCTTTCCCTCATTTCCTCGCTCAAGGAAAATCTTCAGAAGGCAGCTCAGAGCTGGTATTCAGGAGCAAGATACCGTGGGGACTGGGCTCCTGCTGTCTACCAGAGCTATGGCACAGTCTTGTTTCTCATGGCCTAAGATGGCTCTTCTTCCGTCATATCTTAGACAGCAGTGTAGAGAGTAGGAGCGAGGGGAAAACAGTGTGCACTTTTTTTTAAAGGAGACTTCCTAGTAACATCACTCAACACAAACTTCCTTCTCATCGACTAGAACTTGGTTACATGGTCACATCATAGTGTGAGACTTAGAAATGTACTCTTAGATGGGTCAAAAACAAAAATAGCCAATTAAATTAGACTTCCAGATCATTTTGAGGTACAATAGGGGGTACAAGAGTACAATATTTGAGACATATTACACTCAAATTGCATTTACTTCTTTTCGGAAAGTGAAGTTTGTCTTGGTAGTCTGTATTTTCATATGTTAAATCTGGCAAGTAAGGTGGAAATTAGGGTATTTCTACTAAAGGAGAGATTCAAATGGACCCCAGAATATGTAAGCACTGGTCTCTGGCATATTGGCTTGAAAGGACCTGATGCAATTAAATGTTATTCAGTTATGTATGTCCAATTAAATGATGGACCCTGGGATGGGGATAGGAAACCTTCTGAGATCATCTTTGCTATCTTTGATAATAAATCCACACTACTAAATCTTTACTAGTAAGGTCAATGCCTGGGACTATTGCATAAAGTACTTAATCTCTCAAGTCTAGTATTTGTTAAGTGAGACTGTGAAGTGCTTTATATGATTTTCTGCACATAAAATAGGAGGATACTAACCATAATGAAAACATCTTTAAATATTGCCTTTATAGTTCTGTAAGTAAAAAGATACATCCTTATTCATTCTGAGTCAGATTCCTCTCTGAGTCTGATAGAAGCTGTGACCATTTTTCCTTCTGAATGATCCCTTTTTACTTGTCACAGATTTTAAGGGCTAATTCAAGCTTTCTAATTATTTAACTCATTCAGTTTTCCTTGGCATAGGAGGGGGCTCCCAGGGACCACCAATTTTATTTTTTGGCACAGCTTGAGCTTCCTAAATACAGAAGCACTTTTCTGTCAGATCCTAAGGTCATCTCTGAAGGGAGTAGCTTTCATTCCTGAATGGGCCTTCAGACATTCAGGCTGGGTCTGACTCCCAGCAGAAAAGGAACACCTTGCATTTCTGTTTACATTCCATTTAGTGGGAAGCAGCAAGCAACATCTTGAAGATTAAGCCATGATACCCATCCTCCTTTGCTGTCTTCACATCCTGGCCCCACGCATAGACCATCAAAACTGTATCTTATAAAGATGTACGTAAACACTTTTTCTTATTCTCTGTCTTGTTTCTTCTTCTTCTTCTTTTTTTATCCTTGCCTATTCTTTCCAGGATGTCTGCTCCCCTGACTTCAACAAGAACATTTGTAGCAAGTTTTCAAATTATAGCATTTTTATTACAAAAAGCAAAATTAAAAATGATGACTAGAATTTTAGAGACTCTTACTTTTCATATCCCTTTGGATTCTAAAGCCATTGAATGATTCATAGTTCATTTCCAAGCATGATTGCTATTCTTTAGCTACTTCTTAGTCATGATAAGGAAAAAAATATCCTCAGAGAGCAAACTGAGGAACAACATAAAGGAACTGATGCAATTAAATGTTATTCAGTTATGTATGTCCAATTAAATGATGGACCCTGGGATGGGGATAGGAAACCTTCTGAGATCATCTTTGCTATCTTTGATAATAAATCCACACTACTAAATCTTTACTAGTAAGGTCAATGCCTGGGACTATTGCATAAAGTACTTAATCTCTCAAGTCTAGTATTTGTTAAGTGAGACTGTGAAGTGCTTTATATGATTTTCTGCACATAAAATAGGAGGATACTAACCATAATGAAAACATCTTTAAATATTGCCTTTATAGTTCTGTAAGTAAAAAGATACATCCTTATTCATTCTGAGTCAGATTCCTCTCTGAGTCTGATAGAAGCTGTGACCATTTTTCCTTCTGAATGATCCCTTTTTACTTGTCACAGATTTTAAGGGCTAATTCAAGCTTTCTAATTATTTAACTCATTCAGTTTTCCTTGGCATAGGAGGGGGCTCCCAGGGACCACCAATTTTATTTTTTGGCACAGCTTGAGCTTCCTAAATACAGAAGCACTTTTCTGTCAGATCCTAAGGTCATCTCTGAAGGGAGTAGCTTTCATTCCTGAATGGGCCTTCAGACATTCAGGCTGGGTCTGACTCCCAGCAGAAAAGGAACACCTTGCATTTCTGTTTACATTCCATTTAGTGGGAAGCAGCAAGCAACATCTTGAAGATTAAGCCATGATACCCATCCTCCTTTGCTGTCTTCACATCCTGGCCCCACGCATAGACCATCAAAACTGTATCTTATAAAGATGTACGTAAACACTTTTTCTTATTCTCTGTCTTGTTTCTTCTTCTTCTTCTTTTTTTATCCTTGCCTATTCTTTCCAGGATGTCTGCTCCCCTGACTTCAACAAGAACATTTGTAGCAAGTTTTCAAATTATAGCATTTTTATTACAAAAAGCAAAATTAAAAATGATGACTAGAATTTTAGAGACTCTTACTTTTCATATCCCTTTGGATTCTAAAGCCATTGAATGATTCATAGTTCATTTCCAAGCATGATTGCTATTCTTTAGCTACTTCTTAGTCATGATAAGGAAAAAAATATCCTCAGAGAGCAAACTGAGGAACAACATATTTGTGGTTCAAGCTAGATGAATGGAAAAAAACAGAACACTCAGTGGATTAAATAGGCTTCTGCAAAGCTCGGCTTAGTGGTTGAATGGTCGCCCAGTTTATATGAAAAGACTTACTTCCATTTACAAAATGATTCCCTTTGTGTGGTTCAAGGCTTAATATGCTGGGCATTTCCCCAGCCCTAAGCATTTATTTTAAAAAGAAGCTTTCAATGTCAAGAAAATTCAGGTTCAGAAAAGATAAATTTAATGACGAGATCTACAACTTGAAGTTCTGGCTAATTTCAGGTACTGAACATCCTCCAACCATTTTTACTGGAATGGGAGGGATCCATCAAATGCCACGACTTGGTTCCAGTTGTGTTATCACCTTCAATCAGATGAAACATACCCTTGGAACTGAGGATGTGCATTCCTGAGAGTGCTTACATTCAACATATGGTTACACAAAGCCAAGCTTCAAGATGAAAGTCAAGGGAATTAGACTGTTGCCCAGAAATTTCTAAATATTGGCAATATATCTGGATGAATGACTCAATTTTTCACTTTTCATCCACCCCTGTGTATAAGTATCCAAAATTGAAGCTATCTTGGTGAGTGCTCTAACTTGGCAATAATAGACATTATAAGTGTCCTAAGATCATGGCCTGTAGGAGGAGAATGCTAATATTAGTCTACTTGAATTCTGACACATTCCAGTGCCATTACTGGCAGCTACAGAGCTTTCAGTGCAAGGTCTGATTATTGATCAGTGGGATCCAACTCCCATTTCTCCATGTCAAGCTTGCCATATGGCTGGCACTTAATATGTGTCTGGTGAATGAAATATAATGACTAACAATGCAGTGGAAACTTTAACCACAATAACTGCTACGCTCAGTAGAAATATTTCCAAAGCAAAGCCAAGAAAGAAAGAGTTTTAAAATGCAGCTCTGAAGAAAGGAACTAAAACAACTATGAAAACCAAGATATAAAGCCAAGTAAATCAGTAACGGGGCTCCACTGACATACCTGGTTAGCCTCTCACTGAGCATGGGTTTCATGTGGAGGAATGTTCTCTTTATAAATACATAGACCCATACAGCAATAACAAGAACAGTTCAAAGGGCAACATTAATTAAAAAGGAATGACTTTCTCTATCATTTGCTGCAAAGGATATCTAAAAAGAGCTCACTTTCTACGCCACAGCAATGTTGAAATCTGTCCCTTCTCATCTCTTTCTTCCTCATCACAGCTGTTCATATTATCCTCAGCCTCTCTCCCTCTAACTCCCAAGGCAACAGGATTCTCTTCCCTGTGGCACAGGACCTTTCCCCCTCCTTCTCATTCTTCGTCATATTTCTCTTAGCCCATTATTGTATAGATAAGCTTACCTACTTTCCAAGTACCAACTATGTAGCCCCTTTAGGGACGACAGTGAAGAAAGATTGGGTAAAACAAAACCTGAAGAACTGTCTTTGGCATGTTGGATGAGGGTCCAAATCTGTACATATTTTCAGATTAATCGCTTTTGTCTCACTGCAGTCGTTTTTGGTCAGTCAGTTAGTGGGAATCAGCATATGATGTGTAAAGAGAATGAGATCCCATAATGGATATAGTTATAAACACAACTTGTTTTTTAGCTGTCACAGACATTTTAAGGCACAGTTATGCATACTCTCATAGATGGTTTATCTGGTAGCAAGGAAGGTAAGAAGGATCATACCATTTTTCTCACACAGATTTGGTGAAATGTGCCTTACCAAAGGACCTGGCATCCTTGAAATTAACAATCCCTAGGCTAATGTGTGTCTTATTTTACACAGCAGTGGTTACAGGTGAAAGGTGGACAGGCTGCTTAGCTTTATGACAACCAGAACCATTGTCAAGCTTGCCAGCTGGCACTTAATATGTGTCTGGTGAATGAAATATAATGACTAACAATGCAGTGGAAACTTTAACCACAATAACTGCTACGCTCAGTAGAAATATTTCCAAAGCAAAGCCAAGAAAGAAAGAGTTTTAAAATGCAGCTCTGAAGAAAGGAACTAAAACAACTATGAAAACCAAGATATAAAGCCAAGTAAATCAGTAACGGGGCTCCACTGACATACCTGGTTAGCCTCTCACTGAGCATGGGTTTCATGTGGAGGAATGTTCTCTTTATAAATACATAGACCCATACAGCAATAACAAGAACAGTTCAAAGGGCAACATTAATTAAAAAGGAATGACTTTCTCTATCATTTGCTGCAAAGGATATCTAAAAAGAGCTCACTTTCTACGCCACAGCAATGTTGAAATCTGTCCCTTCTCATCTCTTTCTTCCTCATCACAGCTGTTCATATTATCCTCAGCCTCTCTCCCTCTAACTCCCAAGGCAACAGGATTCTCTTCCCTGTGGCACAGGACCTTTCCCCCTCCTTCTCATTCTTCGTCATATTTCTCTTAGCCCATTATTGTATAGATAAGCTTACCTACTTTCCAAGTACCAACTATGTAGCCCCTTTAGGGACGACAGTGAAGAAAGATTGGGTAAAACAAAACCTGAAGAACTGTCTTTGGCATGTTGGATGAGGGTCCAAATCTGTACATATTTTCAGATTAATCGCTTTTGTCTCACTGCAGTCGTTTTTGGTCAGTCAGTTAGTGGGAATCAGCATATGATGTGTAAAGAGAATGAGATCCCATAATGGATATAGTTATAAACACAACTTGTTTTTTAGCTGTCACAGACATTTTAAGGCACAGTTATGCATACTCTCATAGATGGTTTATCTGGTAGCAAGGAAGGTAAGAAGGATCATACCATTTTTCTCACACAGATTTGGTGAAATGTGCCTTACCAAAGGACCTGGCATCCTTGAAATTAACAATCCCTAGGCTAATGTGTGTCTTATTTTACACAGCAGTGGTTACAGGTGAAAGGTGGACAGGCTGCTTAGCTTTATGACAACCAGAACCATTCAGACAAAATGAGATGTCCCAAACTAAGCCCAATATTTCCCATTTGTCCTCTGGTGGCAACACATGTTGTGTGACTATTTCTAGTGAAGGCTCTTGACCAAATTTTCCTATCACTTAGTGGCCCTGGTTTAATACATTCCTTTCTAAGGCTGTGTCTATCTCTGAGAAAAAATGTCTTTACAAAATCATCTCAACTATAAATGCTGGAGATGTGTTATTTATTAAGCAGTTATGAAATCTAGGCACTGATTGGCTATTGTCCACAATGTGAAAATTGGGTTAGTTTTAGAAAAATACACTAATGCAATAAAAATAAGCATATATTATAATGAAAACCAGAATATATATTTTGGAAGAATTTCTGATATTGTTGGTTATACTTGAAGAATCCTAAGGCTTTAAAAATAGCAGTAGAGGGACTTCTCTGCTGGTCCAGTGGTTAAACCTCTGTGCTTCCACTGTATGGAACACAGATTAGGTCCCTGATTAGGGGATCTTGCGTGCAGTCGCCAAAAATTGAAAAAAAAAAAAAAGTGAAGCATTCAGTAAACAGAAACTAATAAAAAAATCAGTAGTAGATGTGGAGCTTCATGGGATTGTTATTTCTAGTATTTTTCTCTCCCAGACCATTCCAGTCCCATTTTTTTTTTTCTGTATTTAAAACTGAATGGATTTTATTACCTTCTTTTAGAATCTACAACACAACATTTTTCATATTTTAACAATTACAAGGTCAAAACATGTTTATTATGGAAAAGAACAAAGAGAAAACAAAAATTTACTAAAAAGACTTTTCCTACCAAGACTCATTACTATGTTGGAGATTATCCTTCAAAGTTTGAATGTGGGCATTTAGTTCTGTAACTGGTTTTTTCATTTAATGATAAATTATGGCGGGCTTCCCCTGGTGGTCCAGTGGGTAAGGACACCGCCTTGCAGGGCAAGGGGCGCCGGTTCGATCCCTGGCCTGGGAAGATCCCACGTGCCGCAGAGCGGCTGGACCCATGTGTCCAATTACCAAGCCAGAACTCTGGAGCGCATGCGCCCAGAGCCGGTGCTCTGCGACAACAGACGCCACCGCGATGGGAGGCCCACAGGAGCCAAAGAACAAAGACGGATGAAAACAGAGAAATGAAAGACCAACGGAAGTGGCCTGCCCACTCCCCTCCCTCCCCAACCCGATCCCCGCCCAAAATAAATAAATAAAAAAAAATTAAAAAAAAAAATGATAAATTATGGCAATTTTTCCTTCCTGTTAAACAATTCTCTATAGCAACTTTAGAGTCCATAGAGTTCCACAATTTATTCTACCACATTCCAGTCCCGTTTGAATCATGTTCCCCAAGTTCTTTCATGATCCTCCTATCTCTGTGGTAAATGGTTTTCATCTAACACACATTTATTTTCAAGTCACAACTGTATCCTACTGGACACCTGCGTGCCCCTCACCAGAATCTTCTTGGCTGTATTTTTCATGCGGGCCACTGCCACACTGGGCAACTTATTGTCTGCACGCTGTGATCAGAGAAGCGCAGCATTCTGGGGTCAGGACCACTCAGGCAGGAGTTTATCTTTGCCCTCATCAGATACTGCTTACTTCCTCTCCTGGACTTATCTACTCTGCAAAACTGGAGACACTCGCTTGTACATTCACAACCAGAAGCATGAGAGGGATGATTCCTGTTGACCACCCTTTAGATGGAAGCATGAATGCTTTCCTGTCTGTCCCATGGGATTAGTTCTGCGACATTTGTTTATTCAGTTCCTTACAAGGTCCCAGCAAAATGGACCACCGGTTTCCTGTAGCAGCTCCACAGCATGTTTTTGCATAGGCTTTCCCTCCTTCTGTGTTTAGCTCCCTTCCCCCTCCTCTGTTCTAAAGGATCACATTCCCAAAGAAATCATGGGCACACCAGTATCTGTCTCAAGCTTTGGGGAGACACGGGCTCTTAGCATGCATTTATAACACTTGTGGGAATTCTCTTCTTATCCTCTGGTAAGGAAAAGTTACATAAAAATCCTTTTTATGTTCTTTGCTTATTTTAATTACCAAAATTGTATGCTTTGGATAGCTATATACTGACATGGTCCAATCAGTAAACACTGAAATGTTCTATAAATGTGAAACACATATCAGATTTTGGATAGTATTTTAAAAAATTAGTAATTTTTATATGGATTAAGCACCAAAATAATAATATTTTACATATATTGGTCTAATCAAGTATATTATTATTATTATTATTTTGGCCACTTCTATTGATCTTTCATTTATTTATCTTTGTTCTTTGGTCTGTGTGGGCTTCACATCACAGTGGCTGTTCTCGTTGCAGAGCACCGGCTCTGGATGCATGCGCTCCAGAGCTCTGGCTGGGTAGTTGGACACATTGGTCAAGCTGCTCCACGGCACAGGGGATCTTCCCAGGCCAGGGATTGAACCAGCACCCCTTGCACTGCAAGGCCGTGTCCTTTCCCACTGGACCACCAGAGAAGCCCTAATCAAGTATATTATTAAAGTTTTCTTTTTTTTTATATTATTTATTTTTATTTTGGTGGGGGAGGTGTGGGGAGGGAGGGGGGCGGGTGGGCCACTTCTATTGGTCTTTCATTTGTCCATTTTCATCCATCTTTGTTCTTTGGCCCGTGTGGACCTCCCATCGCCGTGGCCTCTTGTTGTTGCAGAGCACCGGCTCTGGGCACATCCACTCCAGAGCTCCGGCTCGGTAATTGGACACATCGGTCCAGCCGCTCTGCGGCACATGGGATCTTCCCAGGCCAGGGATCGAACCGGCGCCCCTTGCACTGCAAGGTGGTGTCCTTACCCACTGGACCACCAGGGAAGTCCTATTATTAAAGTTGATAATGGTTTTTTACATTTTAAATGTGGCTATTAGATAATTCAATATTTTACGTGTGGCTCACATTGGATTCTTATTCGTCCCTTCTATTAATGAAAGGAAGCTCTAAGAGACATATGAGTCAATTGCAATGCACTGACTTTGAAGGTAATTAGAACAAAAATTACATCTGAGATAAGTCAAATACAAATAGTCTGTTATCCCTTGTGTGGAATCTAAAGAGTAAAAAACAATTTAATATAACAAAATAGAAACAGACTCAGATATAGACCACAAACTAGTAATCACCAGTGCAGAGAGGGAGGAGAGGAAGAGAAGGAGAGGAGTAGGGAATTAAGAGGTACAAACTAGCATGTCTAAAATAAGCTACAAGGACATAATTGTACAGTATGGGGAATATAGATAATATTTTATAATAACTTTACAAGGAATATAATCTGTAAAAAATACTGAATCACCATGTTGTACACCTGAAACTAACACTGAAAATCAACTGCACTTCAATAAAATGATTATGTAAAAATTATGAGACAAAGAGAAAAATTTAAAAACTGCCTGGATATTTGACATAAAGAATTATTATTAAATATTTTTTGGTGTGAGAAAAGCCTTAATCCTCTGATTTTGTCTCTAAAATCCTTATCTTTTGTTAGGGATATACACCAAAAATATTTATGAGTCAAATGGCATGATACCATATGCTCATTTCAAAGTAATCTTTGTCTGGGGTAGGGAAAAAGTGGGCAAAAATATAAATGAAATAAAACTGGCTTCTGGTTGATAGTTGATAAAACTAGGTAATGGTAGCTGGGAGTTTATTATCCTATTGTCTCTACTTCTGCATATGTTTTGAATTTTCTATGATAAAAAGTAATTTACCAAAAGAGGACAATTTTTTTTAAGGCCTTCTGATAGCAAGGCAATGACATATCTGTGAGCAATTGATATATACATAGTAAAGGCTCCAATTCAGTTTCTTCTCAGACTCTTGACAGGAGGGAAATCATGCATATTTAAATCCCGAAATGACCTTGTATTCATATCATTCAAAGAAAGGTAGCTGTTTTTATATTATAAATATAAAATATAAATAACATATTCACAAATATATTTATGGAAAATGCGTTTGCACATCAATTTCTATATTTATTTATTTATATATAAAATTAAATGCATAAATATATATTTAAATAAAGTGTTTATTATTTTATTTATAAATACATTACTTATTTATAAACATGTAAGTGTGAAAGGGATTTCCTTTTAAACTATGCCTTGTTTTCTATTCATTTGAACTAAAACGGTTCTAAAATGTATACACGCATTTTCTCTCCTGTTACAAAAGTGTTAGAATCTGATGTTGTATCTTATAAGCTTTTGCAAAAGTCCTAAGGTAGAGAAAAGCTTAATTTAACCATTAAGAAACAAGGTATGTTTGGGTTCTATAGGCAAGTCTTCTAATAAAGCATGTCTGAACTAGCTGTACTATGGTACACTGATATTTTGTGGCCCATTTTTCTAAACTTTTACTTTAGGAGTGAATTTAGGAATGGATGAGAGCAATGTGGCTGGGTCCAACCATCTTTGAACCCTCTCTCAGGATAAAATGTCTAGTGAAGGGTAGAAATGGAGCATTTTCCATCTGCTTTCAGATCTCTAATTGATTAAGTGCATTTGACTTCATTGTGCCCCTGGCTGGGAGTCAGGATGCCACCACGCTCTCTATCCGAGTCTTACTGCACAGACCTCCTCAGGCTGCACTGTGCATGTTAAATTTGACCAGAGTAATTCTGATTAGATGAAATAAAACTGGCTTCTGGTTGATAGTTGATAAAACTAGGTAATGGTAGCTGGGAGTTTATTATCCTATTGTCTCTACTTCTGCATATGTTTTGAATTTTCTATGATAAAAAGTAATTTACCAAAAGAGGACAATTTTTTTTAAGGCCTTCTGATAGCAAGGCAATGACATATCTGTGAGCAATTGATATATACATAGTAAAGGCTCCAATTCAGTTTCTTCTCAGACTCTTGACAGGAGGGAAATCATGCATATTTAAATCCCGAAATGACCTTGTATTCATATCATTCAAAGAAAGGTAGCTGTTTTTATATTATAAATATAAAATATAAATAACATATTCACAAATATATTTATGGAAAATGCATTTGCACATCAATTTCTATATTTATTTATTTATATATAAAATTAAATGCATAAATATATATTTAAATAAAGTGTTTATTATTTTATTTATAAATACATTACTTATTTATAAACATGTAAGTGTGAAAGGGATTTCCTTTTAAACTATGCCTTGTTTTCTATTCATTTGAACTAAAACGGTTCTAAAATGTATACACGCATTTTCTCTCCTGTTACAAAAGTGTTAGAATCTGATGTTGTATCTTATAAGCTTTTGCAAAAGTCCTAAGGTAGAGAAAAGCTTAATTTAACCATTAAGAAACAAGGTATGTTTGGGTTCTATAGGCAAGTCTTCTAATAAAGCATGTCTGAACTAGCTGTACTATGGTACACTGATATTTTGTGGCCCATTTTTCTAAACTTTTACTTTAGGAGTGAATTTAGGAATGGATGAGAGCAATGTGGCTGGGTCCAACCATCTTTGAACCCTCTCTCAGGATAAAATGTCTAGTGAAGGGTAGAAATGGAGCATTTTCCATCTGCTTTCAGATCTCTAATTGATTAAGTGCATTTGACTTCATTGTGCCCCTGGCTGGGAGTCAGGATGCCACCACGCTCTCTATCCGAGTCTTACTGCACAGACCTCCTCAGGCTGCACTGTGCATGTTAAATTTGACCAGAGTAATTCTGATTAGATGAAATAAACAGCCTATCCTTAAAAGCTCTGAGAACACTCCATGCTGTTCTTACCTTGCCTTTTTGAGTTTCTCGAAGTGAAGAACATTTTCTGGTTTAAGAACCTATTAGACTGAGTACTTCTCAAGGGATTTCAATACCAGTACCTACATCTAATAGAGCTTGGAATACAGAAGATGCTCAAAGAATGTTTATGAATGAAACCATGACTCAGACTTCCTGCCTAATGGGTTATTGATCTCACATCTTATACAGCAGAGAGATACAGGTGTCTTTCCTTCTACCATAGTTTTATTGATTTATAAATTGAATTGCACTCAAAATCTCAAAAGAATTAAAATCTGTTTCTCACATGAAATTGTCCACGCTCTGGAATTCATAAAACCACCATGGTTTAATCCAAGGTTACCTTAGATAACATCTAAATCTTTAGGTTGTGTCCTTGGGAATCCCATGTTCCCCTGAACAGCTTAGAGACTTCTGAGGGGATGTAAAGGACTCCACCTCCCTCTGCACCCAGCTTGAGTTCAACTCAAGCCTATTTTGGGGTTCACTGGGAGGAGAGGAAAAGTGGTTCTTGGCTATGCAAACTTTGAAAATCACTGGTCTTGACCAACCACTGTATTTTACAGAGAAGAAATTGAATTTCAGAAATACTGTTTGGAAAGTTCAAGTTTTAATAACACTGTTAGCTAGAACAAAACCAAGGCTAGAATTTCTGCTCCAGGCCAAACCCCTGCCATGACCCCTTCCCTAGGCACCTATGTTGTTCCACGGCAAAAAAGTTACACTACTTCTCTTCCTTTGTGATCATATCGACCCAAATGCATTTGAATATATTTGTACATTGTTTAAAGTGATCTTACATTTCTAGCTTGAATATATTCTATTTCCCAAACTTGACTGTGGTGTTCTTGGGGATGGAAGCTCAAACTTTTATTTTCTTGGTACCCTATTGCCTATTTCCAGTGGGGTTTCAATAAGTGTTCAGGAAGTTATTTATGGACTAACTGACTGACAGCAAATGAAACCTGAGATATATGGAGGTTTGGGGAAACTTTGGGACTTTGCCACAGAGGATAAAGGTAAGGTTTGTAATCTATCAAGTGCCAGTTTCTGCTGTGTAACTTGGAGTCATAGTTTTGATAGACAGCTGCACAGGACCACCAGTTTCCTAATTTAGAAAAACCTCCAGCTTTCAGAGTGCTTGGAAAATAGGTCACTAGTGTGCTTTGTACACTTTTGAAAAAATGAGGGTAAGTGCTTGTAATTTCTCACCTACGGTGGAGGAAACAGACACAGGAGAATAGAATTGGTGAATTGATATAGCACTTAATGCTTGCTGTGTCTGAGCTAGGGTCAAGTTGACCTCACTGAGTTTTAAATGGCCACTTAGATTGTTGTTGTGTTCTGGCTTTCCAAATTTTCACAAAAGAAGAGACGGTAGGGTGGAGTGTTTTCACGGGCATTTTGGAATCAGTCAATTTTTTAACCTCAGCTTTATGAATTGCTAGTTGTGTAACTTCGAACAAGGTACTCAACCTGGCTGTGCCTCAGACTCCTCTTCTGTTAACAGGAGATAATATTTCCTCAATAGAGTATATATGAAGAACAAGTGAGATACCACAGAGGCAATTGTACAACTTCTTGCTGTATTACATGCTCCCTAGCAATAGTGAATACTACTGCAGCATAGAATGAGAAGTCATAGGAAGAAGGCAGACATCTTAGACTACCATTCTACCTATGGTTATTGAGTCTCAGCGTACTTGAGATGGAGAAATGATAATGATTTGCTGCCTTACTTGTGTAAATTAACCTTTTATTGCTAATGATGTGTGCTTTGAGGATTCCCATGTGGTAATGAACCTGTCTGCCAATGCAGGAGATGTAAGAGACAAGGCTTCAATCCCTGAGTTGAGAAGATCCTCCCAATGAGAGCATGGCAACCCAATCCAGTATTCTTGCCTGGAAAATTCCATGGACAGAGGAGCCTGGTGGGCTATAGTTTGTGGGACCACAAAGAGTCGGATGGCTGAAATGACTTAGCATGTAATACATTTAGCAACGTGTATGCCATTTAGATTATACAGTAAGTTCCCTACACATGAAGAAGTTCTAATCTGAGAGTTCATTTGTAAATTCAATTTGTTTCTAAGTCCAAAATAGTTAACCTAGGTACTTAATTAACACAATCAGCTATATAGTATTATACCATTATAGGTTTATAATACTTCTCACACAAATAATATGTACATAAAAAATAAATATTAAAAAAAAAACATTGAAAATCTTACAGCGTAGGATCTTGAAAAGTATAATAGTGTAGTACAACAACTGGCATACAAGGGCTGGCAGGCATGCTTACAACTTTGAAAGTTTGCAACTTGAATGTTCATATGTAGAGGACTTACTGTAGTGTGTAAGGTGGCCATAAAAATACACTTCTTGGGTATCCCACTGCAGGAGTGCCACTGACTGAAGTCCCCAGCTGCTAAACTCTGAAGTCCATCCAGGAGTTAGAGCTAAGGCCTACGACCCATGGACTGCTCCCAGCTGAGGATTGAAAATATCAGTGAGATTAAGACAGGTTCTTTTTTAACTGCTTATGAATTGCTAGTTGTGTAACTTCGAACAAGGTACTCAACCTGGCTGTGCCTCAGACTCCTCTTCTGTTAACAGGAGATAATATTTCCTCAATAGAGTATATATGAAGAACAAGTGAGATACCACAGAGGCAATTGTACAACTTCTTGCTGTATTACATGCTCCCTAGCAATAGTGAATACTACTGCAGCATAGAATGAGAAGTCATAGGAAGAAGGCAGACATCTTAGACTACCATTCTACCTATGGTTATTGAGTCTCAGCGTACTTGAGATGGAGAAATGATAATGATTTGCTGCCTTACTTGTGTAAATTAACCTTTTATTGCTAATGATGTGTGCTTTGAGGATTCCCATGTGGTAATGAACCTGTCTGCCAATGCAGGAGATGTAAGAGACAAGGCTTCAATCCCTGAGTTGAGAAGATCCTCCCAATGAGAGCATGGCAACCCAATCCAGTATTCTTGCCTGGAAAATTCCATGGACAGAGGAGCCTGGTGGGCTATAGTTTGTGGGACCACAAAGAGTCGGATGGCTGAAATGACTTAGCATGTAATACATTTAGCAACGTGTATGCCATTTAGATTATACAGTAAGTTCCCTACACATGAAGAAGTTCTAATCTGAGAGTTCATTTGTAAATTCAATTTGTTTCTAAGTCCAAAATAGTTAACCTAGGTACTTAATTAACACAATCAGCTATATAGTATTATACCATTATAGGTTTATAATACTTCTCACACAAATAATATGTACATAAAAAATAAATATTAAAAAAAAAACATTGAAAATCTTACAGCGTAGGATCTTGAAAAGTATAATAGTGTAGTACAACAACTGGCATACAAGGGCTGGCAGGCATGCTTACAACTTTGAAAGTTTGCAACTTGAATGTTCATATGTAGAGGACTTACTGTAGTGTGTAAGGTGGCCATAAAAATACACTTCTTGGGTATCCCACTGCAGGAGTGCCACTGACTGAAGTCCCCAGCTGCTAAACTCTGAAGTCCATCCAGGAGTTAGAGCTAAGGCCTACGACCCATGGACTGCTCCCAGCTGAGGATTGAAAATATCAGCGAGATTAAGACAGGTTCTTTTCTGTGTGAGGGAGGGCTCCTTTGATTGGGCAGCTCTGGGAGGGAGCTACCTCCCACTGGCCTTACGGAACTTCCTCTGACCTACCTTGTAGCCTAAAACTCTGCCACCCAACCCACCTTCCTTCTTTCTCTCCTTGTCAAGGGTCAGATCTACCTTATGTTCTGACAGTTCTTCAAGCCTCCCCTGGTTTACTTCTGATTTTGTCTCACAGAGGCTTGCCTTAGGAAAATATTTGTGTGTCTAATTCTGTCCTGATATCTGCTTCTCAAAGGACCCGAGCTCACGCACCTTGACTCCACAGAGAGCAGGGCTGAAGAAGGTAACTTTGGTTTTTCAATACCTAGGCCTCTCAGATTGCTCATGGGACATAATAGTGATGATTGAAGAACTCCAGAGCCACAGGGCCCCAACAGAGACAAAATGATTTATTCAGCCTGCTTGTCTTGGGACGATAAACACTTCAGCAATAGGGAACAGAGGGCTGCCTCTCATCTGAAAGTCTTCTACCTTGGCCACACATCTCAGATTTGTCTTGTGTTCTTAAATAGATGAAAGTTTTCCTGAGACTGACAACAAAAACCACCAGCTGCCAGATCCTCAGCTAAAGTTAGCAAATGGGTCTGACAAAAGCAGGCATTTTGTTAGTGACTGGCCAGAGTAGATAGTATTTTATCTTAAGGATAATTTTGAGAAAATGATAAAATCTTTGTGTGGGGGATCAGGAAATGGGAAAGGGATTAACTTGCATTCACTAGATAGCTTAAAGTACAGGCATGTTATACATATTATCAGAGACCTATGAAGATTTGTTTTGGGGGTGTCACATCACCCTGGGGGCTCAGCGGTAACAAATCCGCTTGCCAATGCAGGAGCATTGGTTTGGATCCTTGGGTCAGGAAGACCCACTAGAGTAGGAAGTGACAATCCACTGCAATATTCTTGCCTGGGAAATCCCATGGACCAAGGAACATGGCAGGATACAGTTCATGGGCTGCAAAGAGTTGGACATGACTGAGCACTGAGCACACACGCATACACATCACAGAGCATGTGGGATCATACATAGTTCCCTGATCAGGGATCAAACCTCTGCCCTCCGCAGTGGAAGTACAAAGCCCCAAACACTGAATTTCCAGGGAATCCTAGAGAAAATGTTACTATTTCCTTTCTCTGAACAAGGAAATTGAGATTTTTATAATTTATTCTAAATCACAGAAGAAAAAGAAAATAAAAAGGAATTCTTTAAGAATAGCCTGTATTGGTGCTTCTGTGTTTATAGAGATGGGTTACTGGTTATTTCCAAGAAACTGGACCAGAGATCACTAACCCATGCACTGATTTTCTTTCCCAAATAGAGAATGTGTTTGCTTCTGGTATGGTCAACTGAGCACTGCAGTGATCATAGGTTCACGGGGCTGAATGTCTGGCAGGGTTAGGAAGCATATTGTGTTCTCTGAGAATTTTTTCATTTGCTCTTTGCTTTTTTTCATTCCCACAGGGATTTATGACTAGAAAGTGTTTTGAAAATGTTACTCTGTGGACTGTCAGTTGTCACATATGACCACAACTGACTAAACAGAATTACAGTTATTCAGGCAATTAGGTCAGCTCGTGGTTATTCCTGACTTTAATATTCGATAAGATAGTGTGTTGGCAGATGGTGACAGATACCAGATTATTATAGGAAAGAACACAGTGTAGTAGGAAGACAATTTGACTGAGGATTTGAAGACCATTCATCTTGCCTTGCTGAGCTGGGAGACTCGGGTAAGTCATTTTACTTTGGGTCTCAGTTCCTTTATCAGTAAAATGAAAGGGTAGATTCTGTGAATCTGTAAAATCCTTTCTAAGTCCATTAATATATAACTTGATGAGCCTGGTCCAGATTGGCTGAGGACTCTTATGACAGTCCCAGAGGGGTGCTAAGCTCTCTTGAGCAGCAATCATTTTGGCTAAACATGCTTTGTGCCATCTATCTTGTTCTGTGCTGGTCTTGGGAGTTTCCCTCCAGCACAGGTTTTAGTCATGTATCTGCCTTTGAGTGTGCTCCAAGCAGAGCTGGTACCACAAGGACCTGTTTAACCTTGCCTAGTTTTACAGCCTGAGGAGATTAAAAACTATAGGAGTCATATGATAGAACCAGAGGAGTCTATTAGAATGTCTGGGTCAGGTTCCTTCTAGGTGCCCCATGATAGAGGCATCTTGAGAAGTCACAATAGCAGTATTATTGTGAATCTCAACTTCTCACTTTCATTTGGAGTAACTTCCATAGTGTGGCTTTAATAAAGAAGCCAGGGGTGGCAGAGAGAGTGTGTGTGTATCCTTCTGGTACCTAGAGGTAAGTTACTCAATATCTCCTTAAGTTGCATTTCTCATCATGATTCCTGGCCACATGCTGATGCAAAAGCTATGGTAGCTGAAAGATGCTACAGTACAATTGCATCAACCTGTACAACTTATGCCCATTGGCCTCACCTCCTCCTACCTTTTCTCTTAATGACATTTAATGGGCAGATATGATAGTTACAAAATCCATACTGATTTCTTCATTTGCTCTTTGCTTTTTCATTCCACAGGGATTTATGACTAGAAAGTGTTTTGAAAATGTTACTCTGTGGACTGTCAGTTGTCACATATGACCACAACTGACTAAACAGAATTACAGTTATTCAGGCAATTAGGTCAGCTCGTGGTTATTCCTGACTTTAATATTCGATAAGATAGTGTGTTGGCAGATGGTGGCAGATACCAGATTATTATAGGAAAGAACACAGTGTAGTAGGAAGACAATTTGACTGAGGATTTGAAGACCATTCATCTTGCCTTGCTGAGCTGGGAGACTCGGGTAAGTCATTTTACTTTGGGTCTCAGTTCCTTTATCAGTAAAATGAAAGGGTAGATTCTGTGAATCTGTAAAATCCTTTCTAAGTCCATTAATCTATAACTTGATGAGCCTGGTCCAGATTGGCTGAGGACTCTTATGACAGTCCCAGAGGGGTGCTAAGCTCTCTTGAGCAGCAATCATTTTGGCTAAACATGCTTTGTGCCATCTATCTTGTTCTGTGCTGGTCTTGGGAGTTTCCCTCCAGCACAGGTTTTAGTCATGTATCTGCCTTTGAGTGTGCTCCAAGCAGAGCTGGTACCACAAGGACCTGTTTAACCTTGCCTAGTTTTACAGCCTGAGGAGATTAAAAACTATAGGAGTCATATGATAGAACCAGAGGAGTCTATTAGAATGTCTGGATCAGGTTCCTTCTAGGTGCCCCATGATAGAGGCATCTTGAGAAGTCACAATAGCAGTATTATTGTGAATCTCAACTTCTCACTTTCATTTGGAGTAACTTCCATAGTGTGGCTTTAATAAAGAAGCCAGGGGTGGCAGAGAGAGAGTGTGTGTGTATCCTTCTGGTACCTAGAGGTAAGTTACTCAATATCTCCTTAAGTTGCATTTCTCATCATGATTCCTGGCCACATGCTGATGCAAAAGCTATGGTAGCTGAAAGATGCTACAGTACAATTGCATCAACCTGTACAACTTATGCCCATTGGCCTCATCTCCTCCTACCTTTTCTCTTAATGACATTTAATGGGCAGATATGATAGTTACAAAATCCATACTGATTTCTTCTCATTCTAAATCCAATACAGATAAATATAAAATGAACCTCAATATTCTATGTCACTCTTTTATATTCATGTAGGATTTACATTTGAAAATAGAATTCATATTTAGATGTCTATCTGATCAAACCAATTTGCAATATAGATTCCTTTTAATTTAGATTCTAGAATTCATCTCACCTACCCAATTACTGAAAATGATCTTAAGATAAGAAACATTATAGAATGTCTACTTAATATGTGTTTTGGTTTTGCATTTTCCCCAAAACACCATTTATATTTTGATTCAATATTGCACTTGTGTTTTAGATAGTACAAAAGTAAAACAAAAAATCCCCTCAAAATGCCTGATTGAAAAAGAAAAAGTAGAACTTTTTATTCTCAGAAAACATGACTGTCTGTGGAGAAAACCTACTTGAATCTACAAAAAACTACTAGAAAAAATAAGTAAGTTCAGTAAGATTTAGAATACAGTATCAATATATAGAACATGGATTATATTTCTACCTATGAGCAATGAAAAATCAGAAACAGAAATTTTTAAAAACACCATTTACACAGGCATCTAAAATATGAAACATTTCATAACAAAAGATGTGAAAGAGCTGTACACTAAAAGGTATAAAACACTTCTAAGAAAAATTAAGTAAGATCTAATTAAATAGATAGACATTCTGTATTCCTGAATTGAGAGACTCAATATCATTGAGATGTAAGTTCTCCCTAAATTCATCTATAGATTCAATGCAATTTCAATAAAAAATCCCCTCAGGCTTTTTTTTTTTTTAAGAGAAAGTAGGTTAAAAATTAACAAACTAATTCTAAAACTCATATGAAAGTGCAGAAGACTTAACATAGCCCAAATAGCAAAACAAGGTTGATAAAGAATACAATGTGAGGACTAGCACTATCTGATTTCAAGACTTATTATAAAGCCATACTAATCAATACAGTATGGTATTAGTGTAATGACAAATAGATCAATAGAATGAAATGTAGAGGCCAGTAACAAATTCTCACATGTGAAAAACTAATACTCTACCAAGGTATAAAGACAATTCAGTGGAGAAAGAACAGCTTTTCTTCAACAGAGATGATGAAAAAATTGGATGCACATGTGTTTTATACATGTGTATGTGTGTGCATGTATATCTCACACCTCTATATGTGTGTGTGTGCGTGTGTATATATCTCATACCTCTATGTATGTGTGTGTGTGTGTGTGTGTGTGTGTGTAGGTGTATACATCTCACACCTTACACAAAATGAACTCCAAAGGGCTTATTGACCTCAGTGTAAGAATTCTACAAAAGTTCTATGAGAATGCATGAGAAGAAAGTATTTATGATCTTGGGTTAGGTAAGTAACTATTAGATACAATATCAACACGGTGATTCATAAAAGAACAAACTGTTAAACTGAATTTCATCAAAACTAAAAATTTGTACTCTTCAAAATACACTGTTAAGAGAACAAAAAGATAAGCCCTAGGTTGGAAAGAAGTATCTAAAAATACTTGTAAAAGATTTATATTTATTGAAAATGTTAAAAAAAGTACTCTTAAAACTCAAAACTAGAAAAACAACCCAAATAAACAAGGACAGAGGTACAAAATATACTAAAGAAGATACACAGAAGAGAAGCACATGAAGCAATGATCAGCATTAGGAGGAATGAGTGAAGTGCAAATTAAACCTCAATGAAATACCACTACATATTTATCAGAATGGACAAAATTCAAGTGACTGACTATAAATAAATATATATGTATATATATATAAATTTTATATATTTTACATACACATATATGTATGTAAAATATATACAAGATGAAATTTACCATTTCAACTATTTGTAAGTATACAATCCTGTGGCAGTAAGTACATTCATAATTCTGTACAACCATTATCAGTACTCATTTCCAGAACTTTTCTATCATCCCAAGCAGAAGTGCTATACTTATTAAATAATAACTCTCCATTTCCTCCTGCCCCTAGCTCTTGACAACCTCCACTCTGCTTTCTGTCTTAATGAACTTGACTACTCTAGGTATCTTATACAAGCGGAATCATACCATATTTGTTCTTTTGTGTTTGGTTTATTTAGCTAGCCCAATGTTTTTAAGGTTCATGCATGTTGTAACATGTATCAGAAGTTCATTCATTTTTAAGGCTGAATTATAATCCATTGCATGGATATACCACATGTGGTTTATCTAATTCATTCACTGATAGGTGTCTGTATTACTTCCACCTTTGGGCTTTTATGACTAGTACTGGTATGGAGCTTGCTGTACCAGTTATCTGTCTGAGGTCCCATTTTCAATGCTTTGGGACACACACATAGACTTGCACTGATGGATCATAAGGTGGCTCTACATTTAACTTTTTGAGGGACTACTGAACTGTTTTCCACAATGGCTATAACATTTACATTCCTATTAGCAAGGTACAAGGGCTCCAGTTTTAGGAGTCCTCATTAGTACTTGTTGTTTTCCATTTTTAATAATGGTTATTCCAAGGGGTGTGAATCAGTGGCATGTTGATGACATGAAAATGTAATTTTTGCTATGTTTATACTTTCAATCTCAAGAATGAAATTTGAGTGATATCTACCTATGCTTAAATTGTGAAAGATTAGAAACTTCCTGTTATTTACAAAACCCTATCCCCCTGCTTAGGTATAGTTTTTCAAAAAACAGAAATATCTTATATATGTACACACATACATATACATACATAAACACACACACACATAAAGTAGGAGGGAAAATGATTCTCATTATCTGTCATTCTGTAATTTCCTTTACAAAGCAGTCCATAGGTACTTCTGAAAACATACTTAACTGACAAATGTTCTATTAACAATCTTCAGTGAAACTTGTTCCATATTTTTGTATTAGTTTAAGCATTTTTATGATTTTAAAGATGGAAAAAAATCTTACAGAAAACCACACATATGCACATGCTGTGGATGTGAAAATATGTATAGAAAATATTGCTTATTTTTATGAAACTTTTTTATAGCACATTAAAGCAAAACCAATGTTATTATAATATTAAAGTTCACAGTTTCAGCAATCTATTAAGGCCTCTAGAGGAACATTAGTTACAGCAGGGAACTCCAGCACTTTAGAGAGCTACCAGTGGAAAAAGGTTTCTCTCTCACAGACTTAACTGAGGGAAGCGTTTGATAGGAGGAATTTTATAAAGTGACTATAGTACTATCTGAAGGCAATCACACACTCAGAATTGGTTGACTGATAGGAACTTGGCCTTAATATCCTAAAATGAGTCACTGGCAGACAGCAGCATTGTCATGAGATAAGACATTGTCTCCCTGACATTATATGCAGGTGCCAAATGAGTACCACCTGCAGTTGTAAGATTTTGTGACCTTTATCCTATGGCTATCTAACAAAATCCTTCTTATCATGACCCTATGAAGTAGGCATTGCTACATTGGTCACCTCTACTTGTGGGCAGCAGACTCTGAGACTAAGAGTATTATCTTTCCCTAGTTCACATAGTGAGGTACCAGATGAGATGGGCAACGTGAATTAATAGAAGATCCGTGGTAGCTCAGCTGGTAAAGAATTTGCCTGCAATGCAGGAGACCCTGGTTCAGTCCCTGGGTCAGGAAGATCCCCTGGAGAAGAGATGGACTACCTACTCCAGTATTCTTGGGCTTCCCTGGTGGCTCAGATGGTAAAGAATCTGCCTGCAATGTGTCAGATCTGGATTTGATCCTTGAGTTGGGAAGATCCCCTAGAGGCGGGCATGGCAACCCACTCCAGTATTTTTGCCTGGAGAATTTCCATGGACAGAGGAGCCTGGTGGGCTACAGTGCATGGGGTCTCAAAGAGTCCAACACAACTGAGCCACTAAGCACAGCACAGCACACAACAGCATGAGCTTTGGAGAGAATCAAGTTCAAATCCAGCTCTGGCACACTACAGTTGTTTCCTTGGAAACTTCAAGTTATTATTATTATTAATTTTTACAGAATTTTGTTGGTTTCTGCCAAACATCACTATGAATCAGCCATTGGTATACGTATGTCCCCTTCCTTCTGGACCTCCCTCCCAACTCCCCTCTGTCCCACCCCTCTAAGTCGTTACAGAGTTCCTGTTTGAGTTCCCTCAGTCACTCAACAAATTCCCACTGGCTATCTATTTTACATATGGCAATGTAAGTTTCCATGGAAACTTGAGGAAATCTCTTCAAGCTCTTTAATTCTCAGTTTCATATCCTGTAAAAGGAGATTAATATTATCTATCTATCTCACAGCATTATTTTGAGAAAAAATATTTAATAATGGGAATGAGTTTGAGCAACTCCAGAAGATAGTGAAGGACAGAGGAGCTGGATGTGCTGCAGTCCATGGGGTGCAAAGAGTGCGACACAATGTAAGGACTGAACAGCAACAACAATGGGAATTATTCTGTTACATTTCTCTCAGCCATGCCCATGTCAGACATCACTAATCAATCACAGCACACTTTCACACAAAGTAGGGGCAACCTAAGAATCTTTCTCAAGCTTAGTATGGTTGGCAACTATACCCAGCTGAACAGGGTAGGCATCAGAGGTGGGACTTCCTTGTCACCCTGGTCCTCAGAGCTGCATTCACTGCTGTTTGTGTTTGCCCTCTGTCCCTCAGAAACATTCTCTATCAGCTACATGAAAATTCAAGACATTTTGTAGCTGGGTCCATTCATTTAGAATGCCTCATCCTTCTTCCTCCCTTATGTTGGTACTGAGCTACTCTATTCCCACCTGCTAGTTACAATATCTTTGAATCTGGAAGAGGCAAACAGAGGAGGAGGAGATGTTAAATAATGATATGGAGGAGGAATGTGTGGTAAGAAAAAAATATCCAGAGCAACATGGGTCTTTGCTAACTTTTTACCCAATTTTTCTGATTCTATTGACCTTTTTTATTTGAGATTTGTCTGGTAACAGTACAGATATACCTTGTTTTATTGTGCTTCACAGATACTGTGGGCTTTTTTTTTTTTTGAGAAAAAAACAAAAATTGAAGGTTTGTGGCAACCCTTTGCTAAGCAAGTCTATTTTTCCAACAGTATTTGCTCACTTTGTGCCTCTGTGTCATATTTTGGTAATTCTTGCAATACTTAAAGTTTTTTTCATTTTTATTATATTTGTTATGGTGATTTGTGCTCAGTGGTCTTCGATGTTATTATTTTAATTGTTTTAGGACACCACAAACCACACTCATATGAGCTGAAAACTTAATAAATATGTGTGTTCTGAGTGCTCCACTGATTGACTGCTTCCTCACCTCTCCCCCTTTCCTCAGGTCTGCCCAATCTCAGAAAACACTGTGATCTTGAAATTAGGCTGATTAATAATCCTACAACAGCCTCTATGGATTCAAGTGAAAGGACAGTCACATGGCACCCATTTAAATCAAAAGATAGAAATGATTAAGTTTAGTAAGAAAGGCATGTCAAAAGCTTAATTCAATGGGAATGGATTTGCAACTCCAGACAGAGACTGGATTCTGCATCCGGGGTCAAGAGTGCACCATGTAAGGACTGAACAGCAATAACAATGGGAATTATTCTGTTACATTTCTCTCAGCCATGCCCATGTCAGACATCACTAATCAATCACAGCACACTTTCACACAAAGTAGGGGCAACCTAAGAATCTTCCTCAAGCTTAGTATGGTTGGCAACTATACCCAGCTGAACAGGGTAGGCATCAGAGGTGGGACTTCCTTGTCACCCTGGTCCTCAGAGCTGCATTCACTGCTGTTTGTGTTTGCCCTCTGTCCCTCAGAAACATTCTTTATCAGCTACATGAAAATTCAAGACATTTTGTAGCTGGGTCCATTCATTTAGAATGCCTCATCCTTCTTCCTCCCTTATGTTGGTACTGAGCTACTCTATTCCCACCTGCTAGTTACAATATCTTTGAATCTGGAAGAGGCAAACAGAGGAGGAGGAGATGTTAAATAATGATATGGAGGAGGAATGTGTGGTAAGAAAAAAATATCCAGAGCAACATGGGTCTTTGCTAACTTTTTACCCAATTTTTCTGATTCTATTGACCTTTTTTATTTGAGATTTGTCTGGTAACAGTACAGATATACCTTGTTTTATTGTGCTTCACAGATACTGTGGGCTTTTTTTTTTTTGAGAAAAAAACAAAAATTGAAGGTTTGTGGCAACCCTTTGCTAAGCAAGTCTATATTTCCAACAGTATTTGCTCACTTTGTGCCTCTGTGTCATATTTTGGTAATTCTTGCAATACTTAAAGTTTTTTTCATTTTTATTATATTTGTTATGGTGATCTGTGCTCAGTGGTCTTCGATGTTATTATTTTAATTGTTTTAGGACACCACAAACCACACTCATATGAGCTGAAAACTTAATAAATATGTGTGTTCTGAGTGCTCCACTGATTGACTGCTTCCTCACCTCTCCCCCTTTCCTCAGGTCTGCCCAATCTCAGAAAACACTGTGATCTTGAAATTAGGCTGATTAATAATCCTACAACAGCCTCTATGGATTCAAGTGAAAGGACAGTCACATGGCACCCATTTAAATCAAAAGATAGAAATGATTAAGTTTAGTAAGAAAGGCATGTCAAAAGCTGAGACAGGCCAAAAGCTAGATCTTCTCCATGAGTTACCCAAGATGTGAATGCAAAGGAAAAATTCTTGAAGGGAATTAAAAATGCTACTCCAGTGAACACATTAAAAAAAAAAAAATAAGTAAAACAGCCTTACTACTGATATGGAGAAAATTTTAGTGGTCTAGATAGATCAAACCAGCCACAATATTCCCTTATTCAAACACCTAACCCAGATCAAGGCCCTAACTCTTTACTTCTACGAAGGCTGGTGAGGCAGCTGCATAAGAAAAGCTTGAAACTAGCAGAGTTTGGCTCAGAAGGTTGAAGGAAAGATGCTATCTCTATAACATAAAGTTGCAAGGTGAAGTACCAAGTGCTGGTGGAGAAGCTGCAGCAAGCTATCCAGAAGCCCTAGCTAGGATAATTTATGAGGGTGCCTACACTCAACAACAGATTTTCAATGTGGATGAAATTTTCAATGTAGATGAACAACAACAGATTTTCCCTTCTGTTGGGAAAAGATGCCATCTAGAACTTTACTAGTTAGAGAGGAGGAGTCAGTGCCTGAATTTAATGCTTCAAAACTCAGACTGAGGGCTTCCCTGGTGGTCCACTAAGGATACCGTCTTGCAGTGCAAGGGGCGCCGGTTCAGTCCTTGGCCTGGGAAGATCCATGCTGCAGAGCGACTGGACCAATGTGTCTAACTACCGAGCTGGAACTCTGGAACGCATGTGCCCAGAGCCAGTGCTCTGCAGAGAGAGAGGCCACTGCAATGGGAGGCCCACACAGGCCAAAAGAACAAAGATGGAAATAAATGAAAGACCAATAGAAGTGGCCAAAAAATAATAATAAATTAGACTGACTCTTTTGTTAGGTGCTAGTGAAGCTGGCAGCTTTAAGTTGGAGCCAATGATTATTTGCCATTCTGAAAACTGTAGGGCCTTTAAGAATTATGCCACATCTACTCTGCCTGTGCTTTATAAAGGTAACAACAAAGGCTGAGTGACCATAAAATAATCCTACAACAGCCTCTATGGATTCAAGTGAAAGGACAGTCACATGGCACCCATTTAAATCAAAAGATAGAAATGATTAAGTTTAGTAAGAAAGGCATGTCAAAAGCTGAGACAGGCCAAAAGCTAGATCTTCTCCATGAGTTACCCAAGATGTGAATGCAAAGGAAAAATTCTTGAAGGGAATTAAAAATGCTACTCCAGTGAACACATTAAAAAAAAAAAAATAAGTAAAACAGCCTTACTACTGATATGGAGAAAATTTTAGTGGTCTAGATAGATCAAACCAGCCACAATATTCCCTTATTCAAACACCTAACCCAGATCAAGGCCCTAACTCTTTACTTCTACGAAGGCTGGTGAGGCAGCTGCATAAGAAAAGCTTGAAACTAGCAGAGTTTGGCTCAGAAGGTTGAAGGAAAGATGCTATCTCTATAACATAAAGTTGCAAGGTGAAGTACCAAGTGCTGGTGGAGAAGCTGCAGCAAGCTATCCAGAAGCCCTAGCTAGGATAATTTATGAGGGTGCCTACACTCAACAACAGATTTTCAATGTGGATGAAATTTTCAATGTAGATGAACAACAACAGATTTTCCCTTCTGTTGGGAAAAGATGCCATCTAGAACTTTACTAGTTAGAGAGGAGGAGTCAGTGCCTGAATTTAATGCTTCAAAACTCAGACTGAGGGCTTCCCTGGTGGTCCACTAAGGATACCGTCTTGCAGTGCAAGGGGCGCTGGTTCAGTCCTTGGCCTGGGAAGATCCATGCTGCAGAGCGACTGGACCAATGTGTCTAACTACCGAGCTGGAACTCTGGAATGCATGTGCCCAGAGCCAGTGCTCTGCAGAGAGAGAGGCCACTGCAATGGGAGGCCCACACAGGCCAAAAGAACAAAGATGGAAATAAATGAAAGACCAATAGAAGTGGCCAAAAAATAATAATAAATTAGACTGACTCTTTTGTTAGGTGCTAGTGAAGCTGGCAGCTTTAAGTTGGAGCCAATGATTATTTGCCATTCTGAAAACTGTAGGGCCTTTAAGAATTATGCCACATCTACTCTGCCTGTGCTTTATAAAGGTAACAACAAAGGCTGGATGACAGTACCTTTGTTGGTAGCATGGCTTACTGAATATCTTAAGCCCACTGTTGAGACTTGGTGCACAGAAACAAGATTCCTTTCAAAATATGACTCTTCTTTGACGATGTACCTGGTCAACCAAGAGCCCTGATGGAGATGTACCATAGGAGTAACGTTGTTTTCGGGCCTGCTAACACAACTTTCAGTTGCCAGTCCAAGGATCACGCGGTAATTTAGACTAAGTCATATACACTTTATAAGGCTATAGCTGCCATAGATAGAAATTCCTCTGATGGATCTGAGCAGAGTCAACTGAAACCTTCATTGGAAAGGATTCATCATTCTAGATGCCATTGAAAACATTCATGATTCATAAGAAGAGATCAAAATATCAACATTAACAGGAGTTTGGAAGATGTTGATTTCAACCCTCATGTATGACTTTGAGAGGTTCAGGACTTCAGGGGAGGAAGTCAGTACAGATGGGGAAATAACAAGAGAACTAGAATTAGATGGGAGCCAGAACATGTGACTTCATTGCTGCAATCTCATGATAATACTTAAATGGATGATTTTTCTGGAGATGGAATCTACTCCTGGTGGAGATTCTGGGAAGATGATTGGAATGACAACAAAGGATTTAGAATATTACATAAACTTAGCTGATAAAACAGAGACATTGTTTGTGAGGAATGACTCCAACTATTAATAAAAAGTTCTATTGTGGGTAAAATGCCATCAAATAGCCTTGTATGCTACAGAGAAGGGAATGGCAGTCCACTCCAGTATTCTTGCCTGGGAAATTCCATGAACAGAGGAGCCTGACCAGCCCTAGTCCATGGGGTTGCAAAGAGCTGGACACAAATGAAGCAAGTAAGTATGCATGCTACAGAGAAATCATCTGTGAAAGGAAGAGTCAATCACTGAGGCAAACTTCACTGTTGCCTGTTTTATAAAACTGCTACAGCCACCCCAGCCTTCAGTCACCACCACCCTGATCAGCCATCAGAAATCAACATTGAGGCAAGACATTTCACTAGCAAAAGGATTATAGCTCAATGAAAGGTCAGATTATATGGTTAGCAATTTTTAGCAATAAAATACTTAAAATATGTGCATTGTTTCCTTCACATAAGTCTGTGAACTACTTAATTGACTACAATATAGAATAAACATAATTTTTATATGCACTGGGAAAGAAAAAATTGTATGTATTGCTTTATTGCAATGTTTATTGCATTGACCTGAAATCAAAGACACACTATCTCTGAGGTATGACTGTACTCACTGAAATAGTCAAATTCTTCAGTTTGAAGATTAGCTGTTATACAAGTATTTGTAGAAAGAAAAATAGAGGCATGGCTCTGTTCAAGGTCACCCCATGAGACATAAATGAAAGTGGCAGACAGCTTGAGGTTGACACCCTTGATGAATCTGAGGTTACAATAATGAATTCTTGCATTTTAACCTCTATGTAATTTTTTGAAGTAGTCAGCTCTTCTTTCATCCTTTAATCTCATGATCAAAGAATATAGCTTTTCAAAAATATTTCAAGATTGAAGTTTCGTTTTCCCTGAGTAACACTGGGAAGAAAATAAGAGTTCTTATTTGCCCTTGTGGTAAACAAAGAAAATGTCATTCCTCCAGTTTCTTGGGCTCAAAGATGGCAGAAAGGATTTCACTTAAGTTGGGAAACAAAACAAAAACAGCTATTCTGTTGGGTCTACCAAATATTTGTCAGCAATTGGCTTAAAATTTTCATTTGGGATTCTTCCTGACTTAGAATCTGTGCTTAGGTGATAAAGAGTTTCCTTATTCTACCTTCAAACAGTGCTTGGTCATCTTCAACCTTACAATCCTATTTAGTGTCTTTCACTGTCCTCCAGATTCATTTGTCACCCAGACTTGTCATGGGCCACATTTCCTTCAGTGATTCCCATATAAGACAGATGGAAAATGAATAGATTATCGTCTCAAAGTCTAGACATAACCAATCAGGTCTACTAATACTTATATGTTGGGATATAGAACAGTGGAGACTGAATGTCCTATCTTGTAAGTGCTCAGTAAATGGTTATAGATGTGGACTACTTGAGCTAGTACTGAGGCCAATACACTTCATTTGGTTCAGTGGACTCACAATAATACAAGATCCTAAAGAGTCCTTCACAATGCTGAGATCACCCACTGGGCTGTGGAACCCAGTCCAAGCAGTTCTTTTTTTTTTTTTTAAGATTTATTTATTTATTCTTGGGGGGTGGGGGGGGGAGGGGAGCAGGCAGGCTACCTCCATCGGTCTTTCATTTGTCTATTTTCATCCATCTTTGTTCTTTGGCCCGTGTGGGCCTCCCATCGCAAAAAATGTTTATTGCATTGAACCTGAAATCAAAGACACACTATCTCTGAGGTATGACTGTACTCACTGAAAAAGTCAAATTCCTCAGTTTGAAGATTAGCTGTTATACAAGTATTTGTAGAAAGAAAAATAGAGGCATGGCTCTGTTCAAGGTCACCCCATGAGACATAAATGAAAGTGGCAGACAGCTTGAGGTTGACACCCTTGATGAATCTGAGGTTACAATAATGAATTCTTGCATTTTAACCTCTATGTAATTTTTTGAAGTAGTCAGCTCTTCTTTCATCCTTTAATCTCATGATCAAAGAATATAGCTTTTCAAAAATATTTCAAGATTGAAGTTTCGTTTTCCCTGAGTAACACTGGGAAGAAAATAAGAGTTCTTATTTGCCCTTGTGGTAAACAAAGAAAATGTCATTCCTCCAGTTTCTTGGGCTCAAAGATGGCAGAAAGGATTTCACTTAAGTTGGGAAACAAAACAAAAACAGCTATTCTGTTGGGTCTACCAAATATTTGTCAGCAATTGGCTTAAAATTTTCATTTGGGATTCTTCCTGACTTAGAATCTGTGCTTAGGTGATAAAGAGTTTCCTTATTCTACCTTCAAACAGTGCTTGGTCATCTTCAACCTTACAATCCTATTTAGTGTCTTTCACTGTCCTCCAGATTCATTTGTCACCCAGACTTGTCATGGGCCACATTTCCTTCAGTGATTCCCATATAAGACAGATGGAAAATGAATAGATTATCGTCTCAAAGTCTAGACATAACCAATCAGGTCTACTAATACTTATATGTTGGGATATAGAACAGTGGAGACTGAATGTCCTATCTTGTAAGTGCTCAGTAAATGGTTATAGATGTGGACTACTTGAGCTAGTACTGAGGCCAATACACTTCATTTGGTTCAGTGGACTCACAATAATACAAGATCCTAAAGAGTCCTTCACAATGCTGAGATCACCCACTGGGCTGTGGAACCCAGTCCAAGCAGTTCTTTTTTTTTTTTTTAAGATTTATTTATTTATTCATGGGGGGGTGGGGAGGGAGGGGAGCAGGCAGGCTACCTCCATCGGTCTTTCATTTGTCTATTTTCATCCATCTTTGTTCTTTGGCCCGTGTGGGCCTCCCATCGCAGTGGCCTCTCTTGTTGCAGAGCACCGGCTCTGGGCGCATGAGCTCCAGCGCTCAGGCTTGGTAATTGGACACATCAGTCCAGCCGCTCCACAGCACGTGGGATCTTCCCAGGCCAGGGATCGAACCGGCACCCCTTGCACTGCAAGGCAGTGTCCTTACCCACTGGACCACCAGGGAAGCCCCAAGCAGTTCTTTTTGACTACCATTTGGCTTTTGCTCTGCAAAGAGCAAATCACTCTGGGGTAAGTAGGATGTTTTAAAAGCCTCATTTTTGTCTCTTAAATGTCTTCGTGAGTTGAAGGAATATTTGAAAATAAAAACGACATTTGTTTCTCAACAGTCACAGTTCAAAATGGCATGTACAAGTCTCCCTGTGGTCATTTTTAAAACTTGAAAAGCTTTTCATGTTGCCTTTTAAACAGAGAAGCAATTTGAAAATGAAGGAAAAGCATCCAGCATTTAGCATTCCAAAATAGTGACCGTGCATGTTAGCCCCCCTGGAGCGCTATCAAATAACCTTGATCTGCAGAACTGAAGAGTCAGTCTGTAAATATGGCTTCTGTAAAAGGACCCACTTTGCTGATGTGCATCAATTCTCTTTATCATTGAGGTGGACTGTGGGGAAAATTAGGAGAGACAAATTTATCTTTGGCATTTCCTGCACTGTGGCATAGTGGGAAAGAACATGGACTTCAGAGTCAGACAGATTTGGATTTTCATCCCAGCTCCACCAATAACTAGCTGAGGGACCTTGGATACTTATTTTAACCTCTTGAACTTTGATTTCCACAGAGCTAGAAGGATTACAACACCTACTTTGCAATCATTGTGTTTAATAAGATAGAGGGCCTGGAGTGGTACCAGCACATGAAAGGTACACAGTGGGTGCTCATTCCTTCCCCTGAACTCTGTTCCCACCCGTCATCCACCTCCCCAGTACTGAGATCTCCACTCATGAGAGCCCTCCTGGGCCTTACTTAGCTGACTATATTTTAGGGTGACATTCCCTATTAAAATTTATGTACAATGTTATTTAATTTTGTCCTCAAGTCCCTGTTTCTGTCAGGTAGGCTCACCACTGTGATATCCTTAGCTACAGGTCACGGTTTATCAAAATGAGTGCCAACAGGTTAACCTCTTACTCCTCCCAAATAAGAGTAATATGTAACTGAGAACCTTTGGGGAAATAATGCCTGAATCCAAAGCCCATAATGGGGAGGGGCACAAAATTCAGTCAAAGCTGGGAGTTAAAGAATGCATATGTATGGGGTCATTTTTCAGCATTCAGCCTTCAGATACACCAGTACCTCTTTTCTGCTGCAACACGCCTAACAGTAGGTTGGTGTGACTGGTAACCAAGCGTGTGTAATGCATGCTCTTGAAGTCTCTCTGACCCTAGCCCGTACATATCCTACACACTTGAAACCAGAATACTGAGGTCTCACCAAGAGGTTTAACCCCACCTAGGACTCACGGACATGAATGATTTCAAGCAAGGCCAGAAAAAGACATTCCCCTGGTTGAACTCTCAGATTCTGCACCCTTCTGGCCCAGCAGTTGGTCCTGTTCTGGTCTTATAACAGCTTCCACTGCTGGTCTTTTCCTTTGCCAAGCTCTGCCCTGCCCCTCACTTTTAGTAACTGAGTCCCTGTTTGGTGACCCCTGATGACCGAAGGGAGGCCTGCTTGGTACTCTAGTTCCTCCAAAGCCATCAATTGAACCTGCCTTCCTCTTGGGCCAGCCTTCCCAACTTCCCATTCTCTTAGGATCTAAGGTTCTTGCCCTGACTTCCATTGTCCAATAAACAGCACATTTGGTTTGGGGACTTGTTATGTCACCAGTGTCTGTGAAACTATGGGTCTGGTGGGTATAAATAAGCAGTACCCTGATGTAATAGAAAAATTTGTGTTGAAGATGGAAAGGCATCTAATGGTGACATGCATTAGCACTGATATCAGGCAGACTTGGCATTGAATTAGGCATAGCCTTACTAGTCTCAGTGATTTATTTTTTTCTTTTCCTTGCCCCTGGTTTCCTCAAAAAACTACACAGTAGTGCCACAGGTTCCACTCATGAGAGCCCTCCTGGGCCTTACTTAGCTGACTATATTTTAGGGTGACATTCCCTATTAAAATTTATGTACAATGTTATTTAATTTTGTCCTCAAGTCCCTGTTTCTGTCAGGTAGGCTCACCACTGTGATATCCTTAGCTACAGGTCACGGTTTATCAAAATGAGTGCCAACAGGTTAACCTCTTACTCCTCCCAAATAAGAGTAATATGTAACTGAGAACCTTTGGGGAAATAATGCCTGAATCCAAAGCCCATAATGGGGAGGGGCACAAAATTCAGTCAAAGCTGGGAGTTAAAGAATGCATATGTATGGGGTCATTTTTCAGCATTCAGCCTTCAGAGCATATACACCAGTACCTCCTTTCTGCTGCAACACGCCTAACAGTAGGTTGGTGTGACTGGTAACCAAGCGTGTGTAATGCATGCTCTTGAAGTCTCTCTGACCCTAGCCCGTACATATCCTACACACTTGAAACCAGAATACTGAGGTCTCACCAAGAGGTTTAACCCCACCTAGGACTCACGGACATGAATGATTTCAAGCAAGGCCAGAAAAAGACATTCCCCTGGTTGAACTCTCAGATTCTGCACCCTTCTGGCCCAGCAGTTGGTCCTGTTCTGGTCTTATAACAGCTTCCACTGCTGGTCTTTTCCTTTGCCAAGCTCTGCCCTGCCCCTCACTTTTAGTAACTGAGTCCCTGTTTGGTGACCCCTGATGACCGAAGGGAGGCCTGCTTGGTACTCTAGTTCCTCCAAAGCCATCAATTGAACCTGCCTTCCTCTTGGGCCAGCCTTCCCAACTTCCCATTCTCTTAGGATCTAAGGTTCTTGCCCTGACTTCCATTGTCCAATAAACAGCACATTTGGTTTGGGGACTTGTTATGTCACCAGTGTCTGTGAAACTATGGGTCTGGTGGGTATAAATAAGCAGTACCCTGATGTAATAGAAAAATTTGTGTTGAAGATGGAAAGGCATCTAATGGTGACATGCATTAGCACTGATATCAGGCAGACTTAGCATTGAATTAGGCATAGCCTTACTAGTCTCAGTGATTTATTTGCTTTCCTTGCTCTGGTTTCCTCATCTCAAATAATGGACTAACAATATTTATCTCATAGAGTTGCTGCAAGGATACAGATCACAAAATGCATAAAATATCATAAATAATTAAAACTATAACTTATAATGCATATAATTATAATGAGCCAGAAATGCTCATGAAAAATTAGGTATTTTTATAAACATTATCATACTATTTGATAATAGGTATGCACAAGAGAAGAGATTTCTGCCTGTGAACTTCAACCTACCCAAAAATGGAGAAGGCAAAGGTAACAACTTCATTATAAATAAAGGTACTGTTTATATTTGTAAGTCATCATAGTCTCTGAAGTTCGGGAGAAAAATTGGGAAGTCAGTTGGTTCTAGTTAGTTGGGAAGTCATTCAGATTCTAGAGTGATCAAACCAACAGGCAGCTGCAGTACATACAAGGGGGCTGCCTCCTGGCCAGGGAAAATGTTTACTTAAAATTGGTGAGGCAGCAAGGTTAGAGCCAGGGATAGAGAGTTTGTTTTGGGATGAACCCAAAACACAGACAGAACAGAACTTTGAGGTATTTAAAAATGACTGTCAAGCATTTTATCTTAGTTATCACTTGTACTTTGGAAGATCATCTCTTAAACTTCCAGAATTTAAGTCATTAGGTACTTCTAATCTTAGATGGGGCTTCCCTAGTGGCTCAAATGGTAAAGAATCTTCCTGCAATGCAGATCTGGGTTCCATGCCTGGGTTGGGAAGATCTCTTGGAGAAGGGAATGGTTACCCACTCCAGTATTCTTGCCTGGAGAATTCCATGGATAGAGGAACCTGGTGGGCTACAGTCCATGGAGTGGAATAAAAACTATACATTTTACCAATGCAATATTAATCACATTTTAAATGTCCTTATTTTATCATACTTTGCTATCTTGGAACTTTGCAGACCTGGAGACAAGACTGCCCCTCTCAAGGCTAGCTGATTCCTACAGAGAGATGGTTAACAACTTGCTCCATAGGCATGCCGTTTATATGCAAACCAATAAATCCTAAAGCCATACCCCCACTTGCTTCCTTTTATCAGCCTCTGCTTTTGAGGATAGGATCCCTCTCCTCTAAGTCACACCAAGATTCAGGTATCAGACAGTTAGCCCCCACCTATACCCAGTCTCCTGAAATCACTCAAACTAGATCTCCTGCAGAAGGGATAGGCTGCTCACTCCAGTATTCTTGGGCTTCTTGGTGGCTTAGATAGTAAAGAATCCACCTGCAAAGCAGGAAACAAAGGTTTGATCCCTGGGCTGGGAAGATCCCCTGAATGAGGGAATGGCAACCCACTCCAGTATTCTTGTCTGGAGAATCCTCATGGACAGAGGAGCCTGGTGGGCTGCGGTTCATAGGGTAGAAAAGGGTCGAATACAACTGATCAGCTAAGCACAGCACAGCACTCAATCCTAAGCCTGCTCAGCTGCTTACTCTGCCTTCCTATGCCTTCCTGCAACAACCACAGTAAAGTTTTGTGTCCAACCCTTTCCCCCACCCTTCTGCCTCCTGACCAGCCCTGGTGCTTCCTCTGTACCCCTGACTGGTGAGACGTGCCCCTTCCTCTTGAGGACTGTGAGTAATAAACACTTTTTGGTGGTGATTGTCTCCTGAGCTGTTGGTCTCACGAACCTGAATAAGAACAAAACCCCAGGTACATTTTTAAACAGCCCAGGTACATTTTTAAACAGCAAGAGAAATCTGTATTTGGAAGTCTCCAGATTCTGGCTCAATCATCTTGGGCACTTGTATCTCATCCATTTAGAGTCTCAGGTTCCTCCTCTATAAAAGTGAAATAACCATTTTTATCTCACAGAGTCATGGAGAGGATTTGTACAAATGAAAGGCCCATCACTGTTAATGCTTAACTAATGTTTGTCCCTGCGTTTGTTCACTCATCCTCTCATTTTCTTTTTTCTTTTTTTTGCTATCCACTTGTAACCTATAAACATTATTCAATAATTGCCTTGCTTGTGCTAGCCAATTTTGAGTAAATTCTGATGTCTTTCCAAATGTCTATAGCTGCTAAGCACTGTCATAAAATCTCACTCTCTTTTTCACTGTAAGATCTCATTGGGTCTCCTCCCCTAGGGTGTTTTGCTTGATTTCTGCCACAGCCGCTTGAAAGCAGTGTAGTTTTGGAAAAGGCTCGTCTCCCCCATTCTGCTGACATCGATCAACGTTATTAAGCAATTCTGTCTGCAAAAGGAGAGTCAAAAACCTTTCTGCCAGTCAGCAAAAGAAAGCACAGTTTTGGCGGATAATTAGTAAAATAAACATCTGAAAGTTGCAGTTCATTTGTATTGCACTCCAAACCTTGTGAATATTTTACTACCTACACTCGTCTCATTAGAGAAGAGGGGCTGATAAATGCTGAAATGGAGAGAGTTCCTGAAATTAGAGAACCCGTGCCCCCACTGGACTGAAATCTCCATGAAAATAAATAGAAAGAAGGAAAATGATAAGAAAAACTGAGTGTGACAGAGCTTCCCCGTAGGGTCACGTCTAAGACAGATGGCAAATGCGATGACCTCAAGGGAGAGAGCCAGTCCTGCATTTTTATGTATGTCTTGAGGAACAAGCCCTAGATAAAAATGGAAAACTTGCCAAGAATTATGCAAACAGAGCTGGCCTCCACTGCAGGGTAGGGTCACACATGGGAGAGGGTGGCCATGGAGTGCCCAGACCTGCTTGAGGGCTCCGTAGTTCTGCCCATGGTGAGGTTCCTCTTTTTACAGATATGGCTAGTTCTTCTGTGTTCATGTGATGGCCATTTGAAATACTGTTTTCAAAGAATCTTCTACATTCCAAAGAGCTGTATGAAAGGGGTTATTATTGATTACAGAATTATTGTGCTTCCATTTCCTGCTTGAAGAGTATGCATGAATGTTTAAAAGTACACAGGTGGGGAAGCAGATTAAGTGGGTTCCAATCCTGGTTTTGCTACTTGCTCTCTGTATGACCCTGAGGAAGCAGTCTGATTATTTGATCTTCAGCCTCTTCCTGCAAAATAAATATAGTGCCTACTCCCCTGGGTTGTTGTAAGAGTTAGAGGAGGTTTACGTATAAGTCTCTGAGCAAAATGTATAGTAAGTCACAGATGCAGAACTAGTGTTCAATAACTCTTGCTGGTTAATATTTACCCAGGCTCCTGAGTATTTTGATATAAGTAAAACTATAGGACCTTTCCTGAGGCCTGAACTTCTGTTACCCAGGCAAGTCTTTCTCTAAGCTTGGGTGTGTCTGTTACCTTTAATGGGAAAGTAGGAAATTCCCACGATGGTAATAAGTTCTTGCAGAAGTGTTACACAGTGTTTAACGTCATTGTTTTAAGATTGCACCATGTTTGATGTTGGGTCAGAGTCTACAATTTACTCCTCTGTGGTCAGGCTCTTGGATTAACCTAGAGGTTTCTGGAACATCGCATAGACCTCCAGCGTGACTTAGACAATTATTACCTAATTAACAATTTAATGATTTTTTTGAGTTACTATGCACATGGTATAGAATTTCTCCACATAAATTCACGGAAGCTTTTGGATGGTAAGCTTGAGAACTGAATGCCTTATTTTCTTTTTAACTTCTTGGTTCTTTGTTAAAACAATCCTGCTTCTGTTTGTGTCTTGTATGAGTGCTATTCGCAGTAGCCATGCCTCTAGTCACCATTCAAATCAATACCGACATAAGACATTCCTTTGTACTAAGCTCCAAATATGTCTCTCCAAGCTGTGCAAATATTCAGAAAAATCAGGTGAAATTCTGACTTTAAATAAGATCTAGAACTTAAATCTTTGGTTTATCCAATTAATCAAAAGAGAAAGGGTCTAACAAGTACTTATTACAAAGTTCTATTCTTTTCTTGCCTTTTCAGGTCTCCAAAAGTCAACACCTTTTGCAATTAGTGCAGTACTTACTCTTTATGCTTTTGCTGATGGTAAACACACCCACTATTAATTTGTTTGGGACAGCTGTCTTGTTGGGGCAGCTAAGATATTCCCCAACTCTATCAGGTATAATTCATTATTTGTCTGTTAATAAGAACTCTCAGGATCTGGGACAAGAGCAAAATCAGGGCGTCAGGAAATATGAAAAAAGCCAGGGCCAGTCTGTCATGCTGAAGAGCTAGTTACATTAAAAAAAGAAAGAAAAAAAGAAAAAGAAAACAAAACAGGCGCCACTAATGCAAAGTGAAGGGACAGAGAACTGGACTTGCCAGGCAACTGGTTTTCATGTATAATGAAGACCTTTGTGTTCTGTGGCCAAGTCATATCAAATAAGATGCAGGCATTAACATATTCTGAATACTAGAACGCTGTGTATCATAAGAGCCTATCAACACTGCATTTACTGTTGATATTATTACTTTAATTGCACATTGGTAGACAAAAGAACTTGTAATATGATTTAAAAGTGGTGTCTAGATATTCTCAGAATAAAATAACTTTGTATAGTCCTCTGAATTTTTTTTTTGTCTTTTTTTTTTTGCCTTTAAGTCATCATTTATTCTTCATCCATTTTTATTCTTTGGCATGTGTGGGCCCCCATCACAGTGGCCTCTCTCATGCACTGGCTCTGGGTGCATGTGTTCCAGAGTGCTGGCTCATAACTGGATGCACTGGTCCAGCCGCTCCGTGGCACATGGGATCTTCCCAGGCCAGGGGTTGAACGGGTGACCCTTGCACTACAAGGCAGACTCTTTATCCACTGGACCACCAGGGAAGCCCTAGTCCTCTGAATTTTGGGGGGTCATTGAAACATATCTCAAATATCCCAGTTATTTTGAAGAAAAAAAAAAGAGTCAGATCTGCAGAAGTTAAAAGCAATTCAAGGAATACCCATTTACTTTTTACCAAGATTCCCCATTTGTTAACATTTTGCCACATAGTACTCACTCAGTCTCTTTTTATTGATAAGTATTTAAAGTTAATAGTTACATTATGTTATTTCACTTGTAGATATTTCAGCTTATATCTCCTAAGACTATGACATTTTTTTAGCTAAATAGTATTATCTCACACAGAAGAATTAACATTTATTCTGAAATACCCAATGTGCTGTTCTCATTTTAGTATCCCCAATTAACCCCATGATATATTTTATAGCAGTATTAAAAAGCAAGGATCCAATCAAGTTATCACACTGTATTTGACTGCTATGTTTGTTTAGTCTCTTCTAACTTAGAAAATGCCTTTTTTATTGTTTTTCATGACATTGAATTTTTTGAAGTGTCCAGGAGCTATCCTACAGAGTGATCAGCACTCTGAATTTATTTGATTGAATTATTGTAACTATACTACTTTAAACATTTTGACAAAAATACTACTTAGGTAATATTGCGTATATTTTACTACTTCAGATGAGAGGCACAAATAGTCAGGTTGTCCCTTCACTTGAAACTGTGATAACTGTAAAATTAGATTTAGCTGAGCTCTCTTAGCAAGTATACTAAGGAGCACTAGCACTAAGACTTTCAGGCATTTTCCTTAGCATGCTCCCCACCAAGACCCTCCCCCACTGACCATGCTAGGGACCAGGTGAGGCCATGCAGGCATGACCAAGAAGGGTACTGATGGAGAAACCTCCCTTTGGACACACCAGTTTGTATAATGATGGACTAAGTCAATCCATTTGGGAGAAAGCTTCACTGATACTTTACCACAAAAGGCACATGTTAAGACTTATCCCCATAACATGAGATTTTTTTTACTAAAGATGGCAAGCTATGTACTGTCTGGTTCCCAGTTCTGGGCATGTCTAGGTGGGCAGTGACAAACCCACTGAAGCATTATTACTTTTAAAGAAAAGTAAGTCAATAAACAATTGAAGAACCTAGATGACTAAATGCGTGACAGCAAAACTTCAAACAAAGATAGGAGTTAATATTCTGTGTGTCACTTGAGGCGAACATATAATCCGTTTACTGCCATTGATGCAAACAAGTCACTCCAACTTCAAGGAATACCCATTTACTTTTACCAAGATTCCCCATTTGTTAACATTTTGCCACATAGTACTCACTCAGTCTCTTTTTATTGATAAGTATTTAAAGTTAATAGTTACATTATGTTATTTCACTTGTAGATATTTCAGCTTATATCTCCTAAGACTATGACATTTTTTTAGCTAAATAGTATTATCTCACACAGAAGAATTAACATTTATTCTGAAATACCCAATGTGCTGTTCTCATTTTAGTATCCCCAATTAACCCCATGATATATTTTATAGCAGTATTAAAAAGCAAGGATCCAATCAAGTTATCACACTGTATTTGACTGCTATGTTTGTTTAGTCTCTTCTAACTTAGAAAATGCCTTTTTTATTGTTTTTCATGACATTGAATTTTTTTTGAAGTGTCCAGGAGCTATCCTACAGAGTGATCAGCACTCTGAATTTATTTGATTGAATTATTGTAACTATACTACTTTAAACATTTTTGACAAAAATACTACTTAGGTAATATTGCGTATATTTTACTACTTCAGATGAGAGGCACAAATAGTCAGGTTGTCCCTTCACTTGAAACTGTGATAACTGTAAAATTAGATTTAGCTGAGCTCTCTTAGCAAGTATACTAAGGAGCACTAGCACTAAGACTTTCAGGCATTTTCCTTAGCATGCTCCCCACCAAGACCCTCCCCCACTGACCATGCTAGGGACCAGGTGAGGCCATGCAGGCATGACCAAGAAGGGTACTGATGGAGAAACCTCCCTTTGGACACACCAGTTTGTATAATGATGGACTAAGTCAATCCATTTGGGAGAAAGCTTCACTGATACTTTACCACAAAAGGCACATGTTAAGACTTATCCCCATAACATGAGATTTTTTTTACTAAAGATGGCAAGCTATGTACTGTCTGGTTCCCAGTTCTGGGCATGTCTAGGTGGGCAGTGACAAACCCACTGAAGCATTATTACTTTTAAAGAAAAGTAAGTCAATAAACAATTGAAGAACCTAGATGACTAAATGCGTGACAGCAAAACTTCAAACAAAGATAGGAGTTAATATTCTGTGTGTCACTTGAGGCGAACATATAATCCGTTTACTGCCATTGATGCAAACAAGTCACTCCAACTTCTTGAGAGTTACAGAGCTTTGTCATGCTATGGGTCACAGGGCTCTTCTCTGGAGCCAGTTCCCTTAAAGTTACTAAGGAGGGCAGGGCCAGAGAGTTTATCTCACTATGCATAATACATTGAAAAGAAGGCCAGAAGAAAGAACACAACTGGCTTACTTGTGCAAAAGATGCACAAGAATAACAAATCATTTCACTCCACTGGAGAGAATGCATCAGAATAGACTTGGACAAAGTGTGATCTTCAGACCATGTGAATGTGCACAGCAGAAGACGCGGTTGTGTCCTTCTTGATTCTACTTGACAAACGATAAACAAGCACAGCTGCCTGTATTCCTTCAATTTAAAATCCCCAGTGCCTTCTAGTGGTCTTAATTCTAATTAGGATGAATCCAAGGGAAAGACTTGAGAGAAGGGTTTGCATCACTAGTTTCCCGGAGTGTAGCAATTATACCTGCACTTGGTAGCTGCAGTAGTTTCCTATTGTTGCTATAACATATCACAGATTCAGTTGCTTAAAACAACCTTATGAGAACCTTAATCTCTGGAGGTCAGAGAATAAACTAGCTCCATTGAGCTAAAGCCAAGGTGTCAGCAGGGTTGTTTCATTCTGGAGCCTATGAGAACTGAATCTGTTTCCTTGATTTTTTTGTCTCTAGTGTCCACTTGTTTTCCTTGGCTTGGGGCAACTTCCTCCATCTTCACTGTGCTTCATGCCAGTGAAGGAAGCTTCAGCTTCCTTCGTGATGTCATCTTACTCTATATTCAAATCTTCCTTTATCTCCCTCTACAGACACTTGTAATTACATTTAGGGGCCATCCAGATAATCCAAGATAATCTCCCCATCACAATACCTTTAATTTAACCATGTCTGTAAAGACCCCCTTGCCATGTAAGTTAATATTCAAAGGTTCTTGGGATTAAGATGTGAATATCTTTGAAGGCCATTATCCAAACTACCCCAGGAACTTACTACTGTATGTGCCTTTCACATATGTGACACTGGATTCCCATAACAACTGTTACTGTAGCTGATTTTGTTATCATTTTTATGTGAGGAAACAGGAACTCAGAGAGATTAAGTGATTCATGTTCAGGAAACCAATGAAACTTAGTTTTCAATCCAACTCTTCCAGCTCTTCAGTCATGGCTCCCTCTTACCAGCTCACAGTGAAAGGCCAGAAAATGTCAGGAGGTGGGAATTTCCAATAGACTGGCCCCCAAAAAGTAGTTAAAGGCCAGAAAATGTGCAAAAGATGCACAAGAATAACAAATCATTTCACTCCACTAGAGAGAATGCATCAGAATAGACTTGGACAAAGTGTGATCTTCAGACCATGTGAATGTGCACAGCAGAAGACGCGTTGTGTCCTTCTTGATTCTACTTGACAAACGATAAACAAGCACAGCTGCCTGTATTCCTTCAATTTAAAATCCCCAGTGCCTTCTAGTGGTCTTAATTCTAATTAGGATGAATCCAAGGGAAAGACTTGAGAGAAGGGTTTGCATCACTAGTTTCCCGGAGTGTAGCAATTATACCTGCACTTGGTAGCTGCAGTAGTTTCCTATTGTTGCTATAACATATCACAGATTCAGTTGCTTAAAACAACCTTATGAGAACCTTAATCTCTGGAGGTCAGAGAATAAACTAGCTCCATTGAGCTAAAGCCAAGGTGTCAGCAGGGTTGTTTCATTCTGGAGCCTATGAGAACTGAATCTGTTTCCTTGATTTTTTTGTCTCTAGTGTCCACTTGTTTTCCTTGGCTTGGGGCAACTTCCTCCATCTTCACTGTGCTTCATGCCAGTGAAGGAAGCTTCAGCTTCCTTCGTGATGTCATCTTACTCTATATTCAAATCTTCCTTTATCTCCCTCTACAGACACTTGTAATTACATTTAGGGGCCATCCAGATAATCCAAGATAATCTCCCCATCACAATACCTTTAATTTAACCATGTCTGTAAAGACCCCCTTGCCATATAAGTTAATATTCAAAGGTTCTTGGGATTAAGATGTGAATATCTTTGAAGGCCATTATCCAAACTACCCCAGGAACTTACTACTGTATGTGCCTTTCACATATGTGACACTGGATTCCCATAACAACTGTTACTGTAGCTGATTTTGTTATCATTTTTATGTGAGGAAACAGGAACTCAGAGAGATTAAGTGATTCATGTTCAGGAAACCAATGAAACTTAGTTTTCAATCCAACTCTTCCAGCTCTTCAGTCATGGCTCCCTCTTACCAGCTCACAGTGAAAGGCCAGAAAATGTCAGGAGAGGTGGGAATTTCCAATAGACTGGCACATTACCTAACTAAACTATGAACAGAAGACCTAAATAGACATTTCTCCAAAGAAGATCATACATGACCAATAGGCATGAAAAGATGTTCAAAATCATTAATTCTTATATATGTGTGCATGCTCAGTCAGTTTTGACTATTTGAGACCCCATAGATTGTAGCTGCAAGGCTACTCCATCCATGGAATTTTCCAAGGAAGAATACTGGAGTGGCAAGACAGTATGGCACTGGCACAAAAACAGAAATATCGACCAATGGAACAAGATCGAGAACCCAGAGATAAACCCACGCACCTATGGGTACCTTATTTTTGACAAAGGAGGCGAAATTATAAAATGGGACAAAGACAGCCTCTTCAACAAATGGTGCTCGGAAAACTGGACAGCTACGTGCAAAAAAATGAAGTTGGAACATACCCTGACACCATGCACAAAGATCAACTCAAAATGGATTAAAGACTAAAATGTAAGGCCAGAAACCATCAAACTCTTAGAGGAGAATATAGGCAAAACCCTCAAGGACATCAATCAAAGCAAGATCTTCTCTGACCCACCAACTAAAATAGCAGAACTGAAAAGAAAAATGAACATGTGGGACCTCATGAAACTTAAAAGCTTTTGTACAGCTAAAGAAATTACAAAAAAGCTGAACAAACAGCCCACAGAGTGGGAGAAAATCATAGCAAATGAAGCAGACAAAGAATTCATCTCCAAAATCTACAAGCAACTCAGACAACTCAGCACCGGAAAAACGAACAACCCAATCAAAAAATGGGAAAAGGACCTAAACAGACACCTCTCCAAAGAGGACATACAGATGGCCCAAAAGCACATGAAACAATGCTCAACTTCACTAATAATTAGAGAAATGAACAACAAAGAATTCAATCCTCCAAAATCACAAGAATTCTTGGGATTAAGATGTGAATATCTTTGAAGGCCATTATCCAAACTACCCCAGGAACTTACTACTGTATGTGCCTTTCACATATGTGACACTGGATTCCCATAACAACTGTTACTGTAGCTGATTTTGTTATCATTTTTATGTGAGGAAACAGGAACTCAGAGAGATTAAGTGATTCATGTTCAGGAAACCAATGAAACTTAGTTTTCAATCCAACTCTTCCAGCTCTTCAGTCATGGCTCCCTCTTACCAGCTCACAGTGAAAGGCCAGAAAATGTCAGGAGAGGTGGGAATTTCCAATAGACTGGCACATTACCTAACTAAACTATGAACAGAAGACCTAAATAGACATTTCTCCAAAGAAGATCATACATGACCAATAGGCATGAAAAGATGTTCAAAATCATTAATTCTTATATATGTGTGCATGCTCAGTCAGTTTTGACTATTTGAGACCCCATAGATTGTAGCTGCAAGGCTACTCCATCCATGGAATTTTCCAAGGAAGAATACTGGAGTGGCAAGACAGTATGGCACTGGCACAAAAACAGAAATATCGACCAATGGAACAAGATCGAGAACCCAGAGATAAACCCACGCACCTATGGGTACCTTATTTTTGACAAAGGAGGCGAAATTATAAAATGGGACAAAGACAGCCTCTTCAACAAATGGTGCTCGGAAAACTGGACAGCTACGTGCAAAAAAATGAAGTTGGAACATACCCTGACACCATGCACAAAGATCAACTCAAAATGGATTAAAGACTAAAATGTAAGGCCAGAAACCATCAAACTCTTAGAGGAGAATATAGGCAAAACCCTCAAGGACATCAATCAAAGCAAGATCTTCTCTGACCCACCAACTAAAATAGCAGAACTGAAAAGAAAAATGAACATGTGGGACCTCATGAAACTTAAAAGCTTTTGTACAGCTAAAGAAATTACAAAAAAGCTGAACAAACAGCCCACAGAGTGGGAGAAAATCATAGCAAATGAAGCAGACAAAGAATTCATCTCCAAAATCTACAAGCAACTCAGACAACTCAGCACCGGAAAAACGAACAACCCAATCAAAAAATGGGAAAAGGACCTAAACAGACACCTCTCCAAAGAGGACATACAGATGGCCCAAAAGCACATGAAACAATGCTCAACTTCACTAATAATTAGAGAAATGCAAATCAAAACTACAATGAGATATCACCTCACACCCGTCAGAATGGCCGTCATCCACAAATCGACAGACAATGAATGCTGGAGAGGGTGTGGAGAAAAGGCAACACTCCTGCACTGCTGATGGGAGTGTAAATTGATACAGCCTCTATGGAAGACAGTGTGGAGATTTCTTAAAAAACTAAAAACAGAAGCACCATACAACCCAGCAATCCCACTCTTAGGCTTATACCCTGATGAAATCAAATCTGAAAGAAGCACCTGTACCCCAATGTTCATTGCAGCTCTCTATACAATAGCTAGAACATGGAAGGAACCTAGATGCCCATCGACGAACAAATGGATCCAGAAGCTCTGGTACATATATACAATGGAATACTACACAGCTGTAAAGAGAAATGCAGAAGAATCAGCCTTAATGAGGTGGCTGGATCTAGAACGTATCATAAAAAGTGAAGGCAGTCAGAAAGAGAAGGACAAATACAGTATATTAACACATATATATGGAATCTAGTAGGATGGTGATGATAGCACACGCAGTGAAGCAACGGAAAGACAGACATGGACAGTGGACATATGGACATTGTGGGGAAGGAACAGAAGGTGGGAGGCGTAAAGGAAGTAGCATGAAGGCCTGTACTATCATAAGTGAAGAAAATAGCTCTAGTCATTGCTCTGTGAGAAAAGGGGATCCTTCAGGGGTGTGTGATGGTTGGGAGGGGTGGGAAGGGGGGGATATGCATATGACTAATCTGGGAACATACATATCTGTAAACAACAGGACTCTGTAAAAGTTAAAAGCAAAATAAAGGTTAAAAAAAAAAAACCCATACTGGCACATGTGGAAAAGGATAAAATGTAAGGCCAGAAACCATCAAACTCTTAGAGGAGAATATAGGCAAAACCCTCAAGGACATCAATCAAAGCAAGATCTTCTCTGACCCACCAACTAAAATAGCAGAACTGAAAAGAAAAATGAACATGTGGGACCTCATGAAACTTAAAAGCTTTTGTACAGCTAAAGAAATTACAAAAAAGCTGAACAAACAGCCCACAGAGTGGGAGAAAATCATAGCAAATGAAGCAGACAAAGAATTCATCTCCAAAATCTACAAGCAACTCAGACAACTCAGCACCGGAAAAACGAACAACCCAATCAAAAAATGGGAAAAGGACCTAAACAGACACCTCTCCAAAGAGGACATACAGATGGCCCAAAAGCACATGAAACAATGCTCAACTTCACTAATAATTAGAGAAATGCAAATCAAAACTACAATGAGATATCACCTCACACCCGTCAGAATGGCCGTCATCCACAAATCGACAGACAATGAATGCTGGAGAGGGTGCGGAGAAAAGGCAACACTCCTGCACTGCTGATGGGAGTGTAAATTGATACAGCCTCTATGGAAGACAGTGTGGAGATTTCTTAAAAAACTAAAAACAGAAGCACCATACAACCCAGCAATCCCACTCTTAGGCTTATACCCTGATGAAATCAAATCTGAAAGAAGCACCTGTACCCCAATGTTCATTGCAGCTCTCTATACAATAGCTAGAACATGGAAGGAACCTAGATGCCCATCGACGAACAAATGGATCCAGAAGCTCTGGTACATATATACAATGGAATACTACACAGCTGTAAAGAGAAATGCAGAAGAATCAGCCTTAATGAGGTGGCTGGATCTAGAACGTATCATAAAAAGTGAAGGCAGTCAGAAAGAGAAGGACAAATACAGTATATTAACACATATATATGGAATCTAGTAGGATGGTGATGATAGCACACGCAGTGAAGCAACGGAAAGACAGACATGGACAGTGGACATATGGACATTGTGGGGAAGGAACAGAAGGTGGGAGGCGTAAAGGAAGTAGCATGAAGGCCTGTACTATCATAAGTGAAGAAAATAGCTATAGTCATTGCTCTGTGAGAAAAGGGGATCCTTCAGGGGTGTGTGATGGTTGGGAGGGGTGGGAAGGGGGGGATATGCATATGACTAATCCGGGAACATACATATCTGTAAACAACAGGACTCTGTAAAAGTTAAAAGCAAAATAAAGGTTAAAAAAAAAAAAACCCATACTGGCACATGTGGAAAAGATAGCTATTGTCATTGTGCTAAGGGAATAGGAGTGCCTACAATCACTTGGGGCGATGGTCTGGAGGGGTGGGAGGGGGAGAACTGGGTGGGTTTGTGGGGAGGGCAGAGTCCAGGGATATACATATGAATGATCTGGGAACATACATGTCGGTGAATAACAAAACTCTGTAAAATCTTTAAAATAAAGAAAAAAAAAAAAGAATACTGGAGTGGGTTGCCATTTCCTACTCCAGGGGATCTTCCCTATCCAGGGATCAAACTAGTATCTCTTTTGTCTCCTACACTGGCAGGTGGATTCTTTACCACTGCAGTTCCTGGGACACTAATTCTTAGAGAAATGCAAATCCAAACTACAATAAGGTACCACCTCACAGCAGTCAGAATGGCCATCATCATAAAGTCTCTAAATAGCAAATGCTGGAGAGGGTGTGGAGAAAAGGTAATCCTGACACAGTGTTGGTGGGAATGTCAATTGATGCAACCACTGTGGAGAACAGTATGACTGTTCCTTAAAAAAAAGAAAATAGAGCTACCATAAAATCGAGCATCCCACTCCTAGGTATGTAGTTGAGGAAAATCACAATTCAAAAATGTAAATCATGGGCTTCCCTGGTGATCCAGTCAGTAAGGACACCGCCTTGCACTGCAAGGAGCACCAGTTCGATCCCTGGCCTGGGAAGATCCCATGTGCCATGGAGCGGCTTGATCGATGTGCCCAACTACTGAGCTGGAGCTCTGGAGCACATGCGTCTGGAGCCGGTGCTCTGCAGTGAGAGAGGCCACTGTGATGGGAGGTCCACACAGGCCAAGGAACAAAGATGGAAATGAAAGACCAATAGAAGTGGCCAAAAAAAAAAAAAGTACATCTACCCCAGCGTTCATTGGAATACTGCTTATAACAGCCAGGACCTAGAGCCAACCTAAATGTCCATCGGCAGAGGAATGGATAAAGAAGACATGGTACATATACACAGTCATAAAAAGAATGAAATAATTCCACTTGCAGCAACATGGCTGAACCTAGAGATTATCATACTGAGTGAAGTACATCAGACAGAGAAAGATAAAAGCAAAATAAAGGTTAAAAAAAAACCCCATACTGGCACATGTGGAAAAGATAGCTATTGTCATTGTGCTAAGGGAATAGGAGTGCCTACAATCACTTGGGGCGATGGTCTGGAGGGGTGGGAGGGGGAGAACTGGGTGGGTTTGTGGGGAGGGCAGAGTCCAGGGGTATACATATGAATGATCTGGGAACATACATGTCGGTGAATAACAAAACTCTGTAAAATCTTTAAAATAAAGAAAAAAAAAAAAGAATACTGGAGTGGGTTGCCATTTCCTACTCCAGGGGATCTTCCCTATCCAGGGATCAAACTAGTATCTCTTTTGTCTCCTACACTGGCAGGTGGATTCTTTACCACTGCAGTTCCTGGGACACTAATTCTTAGAGAAATGCAAATCCAAACTACAATAAGGTACCACCTCACAGCAGTCAGAATGGCCATCATCATAAAGTCTCTAAATAGCAAATGCTGGAGAGGGTGTGGAGAAAAGGTAATCCTGACACAGTGTTGGTGGGAATGTCAATTGATGCAACCACTGTGGAGAACAGTATGACTGTTCCTTAAAAAAAAGAAAATAGAGCTACCATAAAATCGAGCATCCCACTCCTAGGTATGTAGTTGAGGAAAATCACAATTCAAAAATGTAAATCATGGGCTTCCCTGGTGATCCAGTCAGTAAGGACACCGCCTTGCACTGCAAGGAGCACCAGTTCGATCCCTGGCCTGGGAAGATCCCATGTGCCATGGAGCGGCTTGATCGATGTGCCCAACTACTGAGCTGGAGCTCTGGAGCACATGCGTCTGGAGCCGGTGCTCTGCAGTGAGAGAGGCCACTGTGATGGGAGGTCCACACAGGCCAAGGAACAAAGATGGAAATGAAAGACCAATAGAAGTGGCCAAAAAAAAAAAAAAGTACATCTACCCCAGCGTTCATTGGAATACTGCTTATAACAGCCAGGACCTAGAGCCAACCTAAATGTCCATCGGCAGAGGAATGGATAAAGAAGACATGGTACATATACACAGTCATAAAAAGAATGAAATAATTCCACTTGCAGCAACATGGCTGAACCTAGAGATTATCATACTGAGTGAAGTACATCAGACAGAGAAAGATAAATGTCATATGATATTGATTATATGTGGAATCTAGAAAATGGCACAGATAAGCTTATTTATAATACAGTTATAGAGTCACACATATAGAAAACAAACGTATGGTTATCAGATGGGAAAACGGGGGGAGGGACAAATTAGCAGATCGGGGTTGACATACACATATTACTATATGTAAAATAGCTAATTAACAGAAACCTACTGTATAGCACAGGGAACTCTACTCAATATTCTGTAAAGGCTTATACAGGAACAGAGTCTAAAAATGAGTGAATATATGTATATCCATAACTGGTTCACTTTGCAATACACCTAAAACTAATACAACATTGTAAATCAACTGTACTCCAATAAAACCAAAAAAGTAGACTGGCATATCAATCCAGGTCAAGTCGGGAAGAGAATCCACACCTTAAACAAAGAGAATTTATTCTAAGAAATTAACCAGACACAGGCAGTCTTTGCTTTTCCTGGTAGCATGGGCTGCAAAAGTTATTGTGCAAGCTGCAGCTATAGAAAGGGATCTTAATAATCAATGGGAAAGAATATGACTGTTCTATGAACCTCAGAAATTACTGTCAAAACATTAAAAGTTCTCTTGTCATTATAAATGTGTAAGGAAATATAAAGCATATTAAAACTGACTGTGTTCAGTAACTTAAAATTAAATCTCCATGTTTTTAATGCTTTAAAAGTGTTTTATATCTTTATAAAACTTTTAAAAGAGTAATTGATATAGCACCAGAGACTATATGATAAATGATGAAAAAGAGAATGAAATCTATCTATCTATCTATAACTAAGTCTCTTTGCTGTGTAGGAGAAATCAGTGCAACACTGTAAATCATCTATACTTCAAAAAAACTGAAAGAGAACAAAAAAGAATAGAAAAGGGGAAGAGTTCACTCAGACAAGGATGGGGAAGTAGCCAGGAGTCAGTTCATGCCAGGTCTTACATGCACATGTGGTGGCTTTGGGTTGTGTCCACTTAAATAAGTTGAACAGTGTTTCCCAGAAATTCCTCCCTCATATGATTCAGGGTTAGCTACACCACAGGGAAGATTTTGCGGTAGATTTGGATGGCAGAAGTAAAGCCCCTGTCATACTCTTCATGCACAGAATGTTAGTGCTGGGCGTCATGGGCCGTGGTGGACCGCACATGCTGTCTTAGATCCAACAGCTCATCTCATTGGTGTAGGGCAGCACTTGAACTACTGCTCCTCAGACGCTTGCCAGATCTTCTGCTTCCATGTTTTCATGTCCTATGCCGTGAGTGGACAGCTCTGTGGCCAAAGTTGAAATCAGAGGTGTGAGAGACAGTCATGAGTTCCAGGCTATCCTTGTGGATTCCAGTTCATCCTCTTGGATTTCAGTGTCCACCTCGAGCTGGACTTTTGATCACCAGTCTGGTTGATCCATGATAACTTCAAGCTGAGAGGCAGTGGTCAAGATAGACTACTCCATCAGCTCCCACAATTGTGCAAGGACTATTCCTTCTAATAAATCACTTTCTTTCTTCTTCCAGCCTTGTAAGTTACCATGGTTATCAAGCATCTTATCCGTGCACCAGCTAATTGTTATACACATTTCTGAGTTTGGATCAGCTCTCAACATTTAACCTCTCATGTTTTCGAGATCATAAAAAAGAGTTTCTTCAATGGGAACCCCCCGTTAAATAACTGTCTTGTTCAGAAACTGTAAAATTAAATTCCTTTATTAAAATGTTAGAAATATAAACATATTAAAACTGACTGTGTTCAGTAACTTAAAATTAAATCTCCATGTTTTTAATGCTTTAAAAGTGTTTTATATCTTTATAAAACTTTTAAAAGAGTAATTGATATAGCACCAGAGACTATATGATAAATGATGAAAAAGAGAATGAAATCTATCTATCTATCTATAACTAAGTCTCTTTGCTGTGTAGGAGAAATCAGTGCAACACTGTAAATCATCTATACTTCAAAAAAACTGAAAGAGAACAAAAAAGAATAGAAAAGGGGAAGAGTTCACTCAGACAAGGATGGGGAAGTAGCCAGGAGTCAGTTCATGCCAGGTCTTACATGCACATGTGGTGGCTTTGGGTTGTGTCCACTTAAATAAGTTGAACAGTGTTTCCCAGAAATTCCTCCCTCATATGATTCAGGATTAGCTACACCACAGGGAAGATTTTGCGGTAGATTTGGATGGCAGAAGTGAAGCCCCTGTCATACTCTTCATGCACAGAATGTTAGTGCTGGGCGTCATGGGCCGTGGTGGACCGCACATGCTGTCTTAGATCCAACAGCTCATCTCATTGGTGTAGGGCAGCACTTGAACTACTGCTCCTCAGACGCTTGCCAGATCTTCTGCTTCCATGTTTTCATGTCCTATGCCGTGAGTGGACAGCTCTGTGGCCAAAGTTGAAATCAGAGGTGTGAGAGACAGTCATGAGTTCCAGGCTATCCTTGTGGATTCCAGTTCATCCTCTTGGATTTCAGTGTCCACCTCGAGCTGGACTTTTGATCACCAGTCTGGATGATCCATGATAACTTCAAGCTGAGAGGCAGTGGTCAAGATAGACTACTCCATCAGCTCCCACAATTGTGCAAGGACTATTCCTTCTAATAAATCACTTTCTTTCTTCTTCCAGCCTTGTAAGTTACCATGGTTATCAAGCATCTTATCCGTGCACCAGCTAATTGTTATACACATTTCTGAGTTTGGATCAGCTCTCAACATTTAACCTCTCATGTTTTCGAGATCATAAAAAAGAGTTTCTTCAATGGGAAGTGCCTTGCCAGTGTCCTTTCCTCTGGGACATCTTCATCCTTTAAGTCAAACCCACTTTCCTCATTTATGTCGTAAGTTTGCCCTCACTAACTTCCTCCACCTACACTTTCAAAATCTCTTGAAGGACAGCAGTATCAATGCTTGGTCAGCTGTTTCTCCCATAACTCCATTCTTTTCCATTTAAACTCCTCTTCAAGTGACATCATTTTTCTTTTTTATTTTGCTGCTTTGTAATCTTTATTGACTAATTCCCTCTTTTTAATACAATGCCACGTGGGTCTATCACTGCAAGTCCGGAAGGCAACACAACCACATGTTTTGCTGTTTGAGTGTGTGAAGGAAGCAACAGATGCAGAGTGACCAGTTGAATGGATAAGTCAGAAGTCATGTGATTGGTCCCCAAACATGGCATGTATCTGTTATTTATGTAGTGATTTATGGACTGAAGAGCTGACAACAGATTCTGTATGTTATGCAATTATTCCCAGTTAATGTACTATTAATATAGTAACTAAATTTTGACTGTGTTGTTGGGAAATTGAAGTTATTTAACTATGCTGTAGTAACTGAAATTTATACCTATTTAACTGTGTAAAACAAGGACTCCCTACACTAGACAAGCAAAGAGGCAAGAACTAGATAATGAGATACTGTACAGGCGATAACTGTAAGGGCAGCTGTTACCCACTGATGAAAAATAAAGGGAAAAATTTAAAGCCTAGAGGCTTGGAAGGAGCCCATGGAAACTGAAGGACAATCTTGGGAATAGCTCAACCGCTACTCTGTGAAAAGAAATGACACTGCAAAGATACAGACCAGAGCAAGGAACAGCAAAGAAACAGCTGGCCCCTTATCCCAGCCTCACAGCTCTGCCTCTAGACCCCTATCAGCAGAACCTAACTGGATAAAGCCGGGAGATAAAGGAGGATGGTCTAAGAGAAGAGTAGGGTTGAAGCTGAGACATGAAGCTGTGGAAGCAGTACAGTCCTGGCCTGGGTCAGGGTCCTCATGGGAGCAGTTCCTCCTCACGTCTGTGAAGATGCAAGGGACCTCAGAGAAACTGTCACTGAAGCAGAGTTAGAGGCAGGCTCAGGAATGAGTAAGGGGGGCTTTACTGGCCTCACTATCATCAACGGATGGCAAATGTGACATTTAAGTTCCACTTAAAGCCTTGAGTCCAGGAGTGGCCAGAATGGGGAGGCAAGACAGATAGTGGTGACTTCATAGGAATAGAATGGTTGGACACAATTAGCAATCAGGTTGCCGATAGAGGCAACCAGCACTGAGCCAAGAATGCTTCACTGTCACCACTGAACACTCAGACGAAGTAGCTGAATACTCAGGGCAACCCGAGCTCTTACCCTGAAGTGCTTCTGGTCAGCCTTGGTTCCAGGTGCAGTGTCCCAGTGCTGGTGTCCTCTTGCTCAGTCTCCAAGGTTTCACTCAACTCTAAGAGCAAATGCTTCCACTGTTTTCTCTTTTACCTCAGTCAGAATGATACAGATTTGAACAAAACATCATGTCTTTCAAAGCATTAAACTGTTTTTTTGTGTGAATACTGAAGAGCTGACAACAGATTCTGTATGTTATGCAATTATTCCCAGTTAATGTACTATTAATATAGTAACTAAATTTTGACTGTGTTGTTGGGAAATTGAAGTTATTTAACTATGCTGTAGTAACTGAAATTTATACCTATTTAACTGTGCAAAACAAGGACTCCCTACACTAGACAAGCAAAGAGGCAAGAACTAGATAATGAGATACTGTACGGGCGATAACTGTAAGGGCAGCTGTTACCCACTGATGAAAAATAAAGGGAAAAATTTAGAGCCTAGAGGCTTGGAAGGAGCCCATGGAAACTGAAGGACAATCTTGGGAATAGCTCAACCGCTACTCTGTGAAAAGAAATGACACTGCAAAGATACAGACCAGAGCAAGGAACAGCAAAGAAACAGCTGGCCCCTTATCCCAGCCTCACAGCTCTGCCTCTAGACCCCTATCAGCAGAACCTAACTGGATAAAGCCGGGAGATAAAGGAGGATGGTCTAAGAGAAGAGTAGGGTTGAAGCTGAGACATGAAGCTGTGGAAGCAGTACAGTCCTGGCCTGGGTCAGGGTCCTCATGGGAGCAGTTCCTCCTCACGTCTGTGAAGATGCAAGGGACCTCAGAGAAACTGTCACTGAAGCAGAGTTAGAGGCAGGCTCAGGAATGAGTAAGGGGGGCTTTACTGGCCTCACTATCATCAACGGATGGCAAATGTGACATTTAAGTTCCACTTAAAGCCTTGAGTCCAGGAGTGGCCAGAATGGGGAGGCAAGACAGATAGTGGTGACTTCATAGGAATAGAATGGTTGGACACAATTAGCAATCAGGTTGCCGATAGAGGCAACCAGCACTGAGCCAAGAATGCTTCACTGTCACCACTGAACACTCAGACGAAGTAGCTGAATACTCAGGGCAACCCGAGCTCTTACCCTGAAGTGCTTCTGGTCAGCCTTGGTTCCAGGTGCAGTGTCCCAGTGCTGGTGTCCTCTTGCTCAGTCTCCAAGGTTTCACTCAACTCTAAGAGCAAATGCTTCCACTGTTTTCTCTTTTACCTCAGTCAGAATGATACAGATTTGAACAAAACATCATGTCTTTCAAAGCATTAAAGTTCTTGAGCTTATTAATTCCATGCAGTGGCCCTCTGAGATAAGCAAATAGAAGCCTTAGTTCCATTTTACAGATGTGGAAAATGAGGTTTCAAGTAAATTGGAGACTGGACTTCTTACTTCTAGTCTCTTGCTCCTTCTTCTCTACTGAGGCACCCTCCAAACCCAACCCAGATGACTCCCTCCGGCAAGCCTCGGGGGTGAGCACAGAAGGCGTTAATGTCTACAAGGCAGTTCCTCTGTCTGACCTTGCCTTCTCCTGGCAGTTTATCAGGATGAGGTCTTCCATGCTAGAGAGCCTCTGAAGTCTCATCAAGCCTATGCAAATCCGGCCTGCTTACATTAACAGTTGATTTTAAAAGTTTGCTAGGATTTGCCTCAACAATAGTGGTTTTCTTTTTTTAATGTATATGTTGAAGAGAGTTACTTTTAGCCTTCCTGAAAGGAAGAACTCTACCTATTTTTACCTATACTTTTAAGTAAGTGTTCACATATTTTGACTGATACTTAATATTGATACAGTAACTGAATCATTTGTATTTGTGTGTGTGTGTGTGTGTGTGTGTGTGTGTGTATTTGTGCTCAGTCAGCTCCAACTCTTTGAGATCCCATGGGCTGTAAACCATCAGGCTGCTCTGTCCATGGGATTTCCCAGGCAAGAATACTGGAATGGGTTGCCATCCTTCTCCAGAAGATCTTCCTGACACATGTATCAAACCTGCGTCTCCTGTGTCTCTGACATTGGCAAGTAGATTCACTACCACTGTGCCACCTTCTAGAACCCTATTAATTATTAGTAGAATTAAATCAGTCAACTTCTTAATAGAACCGTGGTTGGAAAACACATAAAGGTTGCCGATAGAGGCAACCAGCACTGAGCCAAGAATGCTTCACTGTCACCACTGAACACTCAGACGAGGTAGCTGAATACTCAGGGCAACCCGAGCTCTTACCCTGAAGTGCTTCTGGTCAGCCTTGGTTCCAGGTGCAGTGTCCCAGTGCTGGTGTCCTCTTGCTCAGTCTCCAAGGTTTCACTCAACTCTAAGAGCAAATGCTTCCACTGTTTTCTCTTTTACCTCAGTCAGAATGATACAGATTTGAACAAAACGTCATGTCTTTCAAAGCATTAAAGTTCTTGAGCTTATTAATTCCATGCAGTGGCCCTCTGAGATAAGCAAATAGAAGCATTAGTTCCATTTTACAGATGTGGAAAATGAGGTTTCAAGTAAATTGGAGACTGGACTTCTTACTTCTAGTCTCTTGCTCCTTCTTCTCTACTGAGGCACCCTCCAAACCCAACCCAGATGACTCCCTCCGGCAAGCCTCGGGGATGAGCACAGAAGGCGTTAATGTCTACAAGGCAGTTCCTCTGTCTGACCTTGCCTTCTCCTGGCAGTTTATCAGGATGAGGTCTTCCATGCTAGAGAGCCTCTGAAGTCTCATCAAGCCTATGCAAATCCGGCCTGCTTACATTAACAGTTGATTTTAAAAGTTTGCTAGGATTTGCCTCAACAATAGTGGTTTTCTTTTTTTAATGTATATGTTGAAGAGAGTTACTTTTAGCCTTCCTGAAAGGAAGAACTCTACCTATTTTTACCTATACTTTTAAGTAAGTGTTCACATATTTTGACTGATACTTAATATTGATACAGTAACTGAATCATTTGTATTTGTGTGTGTGTGTGTGTGTGTGTGTGTGTGTGTATTTGTGCTCAGTCAGCTCCAACTCTTTGAGATCCCATGGGCTGTAAACCATCAGGCTGCTCTGTCCATGGGATTTCCCAGGCAAGAATACTGGAATGGGTTGCCATCCTTCTCCAGAAGATCTTCCTGACACATGTATCAAACCTGCGTCTCCTGTGTCTCTGACATTGGCAAGTAGATTCACTACCACTGTGCCACCTTCTAGAACCCTATTAATTATTAGTAGAATTAAATCAGTCAACTTCTTAATGAGTTATTATCAGTTGAGAGGATGTTTCTTCTCAAAGGGCACATTTTCTGTCAGAAAAATGTCCACACCCTAATCAGAAATGACTTATGGGATCTTTAATCATAGCATGGTGTTTTACATCCATTGGTCTAACCCTATTCTGAACATGGAGGAAAGAGTTTGGGGTCACCAAGCCAAAGTGATAGTCTTCATTCTAAGGTTCAGAATGGTCAAATTCCAAATAAGAAGAGAAGACAGTGATTATAAGTGCAGAAAGAAGAAAAAAAGTATTTAGCAAAATTCTCTCTCTGTTCCCATGGGCAAAGAAAGCCACAGGCTAACTTTTCCCAACAATTTAAAACCCACAGCTTTACAATTTCTCAAGACACTGCCTAGGTGTCTTCCGCAGAGGAATAAATAGAAGCCAGGTGTGGGTCCTTCATTTTAGGGCTGTCTTCTGTCTATGTGTAGATGACACAGAGTCAAGTCCTTTCCATGAGCTCCTTGTGACTGCAAACATTTTGCCTGGAAGCTGTGTGTTAACTTGCAAAGAGAGAACATATCTGCCTCATGGGCATTTGGGTCCTGAATAGTTGCTGCTGCTGCACATTCCCTTAGGTGAGTTGTAAAGTCAGATGAAACAGTCTGTGAAGTAGGGTTTTAAGGAAGGGATTTCTCATATCCAGTGACAGGCAGTGAGAATTCAGAGATGGCACGGTGATAGAATCTCAATTTCCTGCTTCTCCCCTGGAATGGTGATCGCTGTTGAATGTTATGATGGCATTTTACAGTTGCCATGTGCCTTCCTGCTAATCACACTAAAGCTGGACGCTGCTATGGACTCTTCCCATCATGATCATTCTCTTAACAGTAGAAAATCTGGATCTTTAGAGCAGGCAAGAATCTGAGGCAGTTTGATCTGGTTCTGCATCTGAATAATCTCTTGGATAGATGTGGCCAGAGTAAAACCTAACTCCTTGCTTCCTAACCAAGACTTCTCCGAACACACTTTCTCTAGGTAACCTTCCTTCTTGTTGCTGACTTCTTTCCTCCTAATGACAAACATGAGTTATTCACAATGTTGTTATCTGTGCAGAGTTGAATCCTCACTGTCATCTTGGGTTCCATAGTGCAAATATTATACTTCAAATTTCTTTGCGTGCCTCTTGCATCGTTCTGGACATGTGGTCGATGCTCCAGGAGTTCTTGCTGACAAGTGATGAATTGCTGGCTTCCTTGAAAGGCCCATAATTTTCTCTCAGTTCCCTTCATCGAGTTCCCATACTCTATTTTTATAGTTACTTCATGTATTTCTCTATTTTCCTAGTGTATGTGCTCTACTAAAATGTTTCTCTGCAATTTTGCATGTTCATTGCTTAGTGTTTTTTAAAGTGTGTCTTTGACCTATCTATCTGCTGCTATTCTCCACTATAATACATAAGGTTCATGAAGGAAAAAAAAAAAAAACACTTTTTTTTAACAATAAAAATAACCAGTGTGTGTTACACAGTAGTAATTCAAAAATTTCTTTTAAGTGAATTATTGGTTCATTTCTAAGTCAGCCTAAAATGTAAACTCATGACCTATAAGAGGAGGTGGGATAGCTTATCCATTGTCATTTTTTTCTCTGGACACCAGATACCTTCTATGGGTTACTCAGCTGGACAAAGGGTGGTCAGGTTCTCAGAGTCATTGTCCCCTAGAGAATTAAACAACAAACACACACACATACATACACACAATGGATATTTACATTACCATGGCCAAATCTTAGAAATTCTTCTGAGGACTAAAACCTATATGCAATCTACAGTGTTCTCTGAAATTTGAAACCACTTAATGTCACTGGTGCATAGTATCGAAAAAACGTGAAGTAGGATTTTAAGGAAGGGATTTCTAAGGGGAAAGAATTCAGAGATGGCACGGTGATGGGATCTCAGTTTCCTGCTTCTCCCCTGGAATGGTGATCGCTGTTGAATGTTATGATGGCATTTTACAGTTGCCATGTGCCTTCCTGCTAATCACACTAAAGCTGGACGCTGCTATGGACTCTTCCCATCATGATCATTCTCTTAACAGTAGAAAATCTGGATCTTTAGAGTAGGCAAGAATCTGAGGCAGTTTGATCTGGTTCTGCATCTGAATAATCTCTTGGATAGATGTGGCCAGAGTAAAACCTAACTCCTTGCTTCCTAACCAAGACTTCTCCGAACACACTTTCTCTAGGTAACCTTCCTTCTTGTTGCTGACTTCTTTCCTCCTAATGACAAACATGAGTTATTCACAATGTTGTTATCTGTGCAGAGTTGAATCCTCACTGTCATCTTGGGTTCCATAGTGCAAATATTATACTTCAAATTTCTTTGCGTGCCTCTTGCATCGTTCTGGACATGTGGTCGATGCTCCAGGAGTTCTTGCTGACAAGTGATGAATTGCTGGCTTCCTTGAAAGGCCCATAATTTTCTCTCAGTTCCCTTCATCGAGTTCCCATACTCTATTTTTATAGTTACTTCATGTATTTCTCTATTTTCCTAGTGTATGTGCTCTACTAAAAATGTTTCTCTGCAATTTTGCATGTTCATTGCTTAGTGTTTTTTAAAGTGTGTCTTTGACCTATCTATCTGCTGCTATTCTCCACTATAATACATAAGGTTCATGAAGGAAAAAAAAAAAAAACACTTTTTTTTAACAATAAAAATAACCAGTGTGTGTTACACAGTAGTAATTCAAAAATTTCTTTTAAGTGAATTATTGGTTCATTTCTAAGTCAGCCTAAAATGTAAACTCATGACCTATAAGAGGAGGTGGGATAGCTTATCCATTGTCATTTTTTTCTCTGGACACCAGATACCTTCTATGGGTTACTCAGCTGGACAAAGGGTGGTCAGGTTCTCAGAGTCATTGTCCCCTAGAGAATTAAACAACAAACACACACACATACATACACACAATGGATATTTACATTACCATGGCCAAATCTTAGAAATTCTTCTGAGGACTAAAACCTATATGCAATCTACAGTGTTCTCTGAAATTTGAAACCACTTAATGTCACTGGTACATAGTATCAACACCAATAACAAGGCATGTATCCATTTAACAGTATTTTTCATTGTTCCCTTATAATCTGACAATGGTGTTGCTTTCATAAGCTCTCCATTTAAAATGAGTAGATTCTAAGCAGCTGGACAATACTCTGAATTCTGTGAGGCATCTGTCAGCCATTTCAAATAAAGGGTAATTTTCAAGTTATTTTTTCCCCACTTTGTTCTTTGTTTGGAATTTCATTTTGAATTTTCTGATGGGGGTGGATAGAAACTGCCAAAACTGAATTTTAAAAAGTTGGGCTATTTTCTCTAGCAAAATTTCATTTGGGTAAGGTCAGTGAATAGCACCTGCTTGTCTTGACAATTTGCATGAACAGTACAGCTATGGATTTATTCCATACCTAATGTCAACACATTGTCTCAAAAAATGCCCATAGGGAGGGCCCCTCATCATTTGTCATCTGGGGCCTGTCTGCTCTTCTGGCTACTCTTGAAGGCCATCTGGCTACTTAATAAAACCAGTACTTCTCCTGGGTCTGTTCAATGATGCCTACATGCAATTTAGCTTTTTCATAGCTTTTCCATATTAGTCCCAACAGCATACTGTGTGTGTCCCATTAAACGTCCCTCAGCTCATTTCCACTTTCTTTGCTCTCAGTCCTGAAAGTATATACAAGGGACTTGGTGTGTGTGAGCATAAACATACCAAACGCATAGTAACTGAGAGTGGGAAGAAGGTATAGTGTTGTGTTCTTGGTTCTTTTCAAAGTCAGCCTAAAATGTAAACTCATGACCTATAAGAGGAGGTGGGATAGCTTATCCATTGTCATTTTTTTCTCTGGACACCAGATACCTTCTATGGGTTACTCAGCTGGACAAAGGGTGGTCAGGTTCTCAGAGTCATTGTCCCCTAGAGAATTAAACAACAAACACACACACATACATACACACAATGGATATTTACATTACCATGGCCAAATCTTAGAAATTCTTCTGAGGACTAAAACCTATATGCAATCTACAGTGTTCTCTGAAATTTGAAACCACTTAATGTCACTGGTACATAGTATCAACACCAATAACAAGGCATGTATCCATTTAACAGTATTTTTCATTGTTCCCTTATAATCTGACAATGGTGTTGCTTTCATAAGCTCTCCATTTAAAATGAGTAGATTCTAAGCAGCTGGACAATACTCTGAATTCTGTGAGGCATCTGTCAGCCATTTCAAATAAAGGGTAATTTTCAAGTTATTTTTTCCCCACTTTGTTCTTTGTTTGGAATTTCATTTTGAATTTTCTGATGGGGGTGGATAGAAACTGCCAAAACTAAATTTTTAAAAAAGTTGGGCTATTTTCTCTAGCAAAATTTCATTTGGGTAAGGTCAGTGAATAGCACCTGCTTGTCTTGACAATTTGCATGAACAGTACAGCTATGGATTTATTCCATACCTAATGTCAACACATTGTCTCAAAAAATGCCCATAGGGAGGGCCCCTCATCATTTGTCATCTGGGGCCTGTCTGCTCTTCTGGCTACTCTTGAAGGCCATCTGGCTACTTAATAAAACCAGTACTTCTCCTGGGTCTGTTCAATGATGCCTACATGCAATTTAGCTTTTTCATAGCTTTTCCATATTAGTCCCAACAGCATACTGTGTGTGTCCCATTAAACGTCCCTCAGCTCATTTCCACTTTCTTTGCTCTGAGTCCTGAAAGTATATACAAGGGACTTGGTGTGTGTGAGCATAAACATACCAAACGCATAGTAACTGAGAGTGGGAAGAAGGTATAGTGTTGTGTTCTTGGTTCTTTTCAAGTATGTTGAAAGCAGAGTCTGTACTTTATGTTCCTTTGTTTTAATATGAACAAGACGCAGGGTGGGGTGGAGGTTGGCTATGGAGCGAGCGACTGGTTCCAGGGATACTACACAAAGCCTGACTGTGTGGGCCTCTCTGAGTTTGTTGCAAACTTCCTTCCTCTAATTGGGACTCCAATCTGTCCTCAGGGCCTACCGTGAGGCCCTTATTTATTCAATAACATTCATCAAATATTTATGGATTACCTACCATGTGCCCGGCAGTAGGCTAAACATTGGGGAGATAGTAAAGAACATGAAAGAAAATTTCTGGTCCTCAGAGAACTTACATTCTGGTGGGAAATGTGAAACAGACAAAAGGATAAACCAGCCAGCCAATAAATAAAGTGGACACTATTGGTATCCCCTCTTTCCTCCTCCCCCAACTCCCCTTGGCATTCACCTGTACACACAGAGGGCTATTTCCTGCCAGTATTTATGGTTCTGCCTAAGGGATGTTTTTATGGTCAGGAGGCTATGCTTGGCCCATGAACAGAGCAAGCTGGAAAGGCCAGAATGTCAAACTCCTCAGTTGACGGGAGACTGGACTCAATATGCCAATTTTCCAGCTTCCTTGCCATTCAGGTGGGACAACTCTGAGGTATGTTTTACCTTGCTGTCAGTGAAAATCATGAAATATTTCAAAACAGGCAAAAGAAATGATTGGATATTCTTTCAAGGGAATTAGAGATGTGGTCTGGCAATCCTTGGAGTTGTCTATTTTCTAAGGGTATGCAGCTTGGATTACCTTTGACTAGATATTCCACCACTCTGCAGAGATGCACGTTAATTTGTAGAGAGGATTGACGGTAAAGCCAATGTGTTTCATTCATGACAAAGTCAGTGGATTTTATCCAGCAGAGAGTAAGTTAAATTTCCACTTGAATCTGCTGTAAGATCTTGCTGGTTCCCTTATTAAGTGAAGAGTTGAACATAATCTTTATACATGTTTAACGCCCAATCTGTACTGAAAGTATATACAAGGGACTTGGTGTGTGTGAGCATAAACATACCAAACGCATAGTAACTGAGAGTGGGAAGAAGGTATAGTGTTGTGTTCTTGGTTCTTTTCAAGTATGTTGAAAGCAGAGTCTGTACTTTATGTTCCTTTGTTTTAATATGAACAAGACGCAGGGTGGGGTGGAGGTTGGCTATGGAGCGAGCGACTGGTTCCAGGGATACTACACAAAGCCTGACTGTGTGGGCCTCTCTGAGTTTGTTGCAAACTTCCTTCCTCTAATTGGGACTCCAATCTGTCCTCAGGGCCTACCGTGAGGCCCTTATTTATTCAATAACATTCATCAAATATTTATGGATTACCTACCATGTGCCCGGCAGTAGGATAAACATTGGGGAGATAGTAAAGAACATGAAAGAAAATTTCTGGTCCTCAGAGAACTTACATTCTGGTGGGAAATGTGAAACAGACAAAAGGATAAACCAGCCAGCCAATAAATAAAGTGGACACTATTGGTATCCCCTCTTTCCTCCTCCCCCAACTCCCCTTGGCATTCACCTGTACACACAGAGGGCTATTTCCTGCCAGTATTTATGGTTCTGCCTAAGGGATGTTTTTATGGTCAGGAGGCTATGCTTGGCCCATGAACAGAGCAAGCTGGAAAGGCCAGAATGTCAAACTCCTCAGTTGACGGGAGACTGGACTCAATATGTCAATTTTCCAGCTTCCTTGCCATTCAGGTGGGACAACTCTGAGGTATGTTTTACCTTGCTGTCAGTGAAAATCATGAAATATTTCAAAACAGGCAAAAGAAATGATTGGATATTCTTTCAAGGGAATTAGAGATGTGGTCTGGCAATCCTTGGAGTTGTCTATTTTCTAAGGGTATGCAGCTTGGATTACCTTTGACTAGATATTCCACCACTCTGCAGAGATGCACGTTAATTTGTAGAGAGGATTGACGGTAAAGCCAATGTGTTTCATTCATGACAAAGTCAGTGGATTTTATCCAGCAGAGAGTAAGTTAAATTTCCACTTGAATCTGCTGTAAGATCTTGCTGGTTCCCTTATTAAGTGAAGAGTTGAACATAATCTTTATACATGTTTATGTTTACGTGAGAGGCATGATTTTGCCTTCTGAAAAATTTCCTTCAACACTCCCTTCTAGGGTTCCCTGCCACCACTAAACTCCTCCTGGTTTTCTTATTTTTCCTGCCTCACTTCCTCATTCTTAACCTGCTTTCTGGGATTACTTCCTAAAGAAAAAGTTTCTTTAACTCAGGGTCTGTTTCAGGAGGAGCCCAAGACAACAAATCAGTCCTACACTCTGTATTCCTGATGCAGCAGACCCATCATTTCCCTACCCTTTTCCCCTGAAATATCTATACTGTGAGAAAAGGGGAAAGAACATGCTAGCTACTTAGAGGCTGATGTATAGAGACACCAAAAATGGGAGTCAAGACAGTATAGCAGTATGAGATCAAGCTATGGAGGATCTTGAGATGTGATCCCTTCTCCAGGACTTGGAAGTCTTCAGTGAAGCTGCTCAGCTTAGAAATACTTTGATCTGAGTCAGTTTCTGCCTCTGAGGAAGCAGAGATTGATGTTCGGTGATGGTACAGGGACAGAGCTGAAACCACTGGAAACAGAAGCAGAGAAAAGGATACAGAGAAAATCTTCTTTTGGGAGTCTCAAGGCAGATGCAGTGGAAGTCTATAAGAACAAGAAGCTCCTAACAGACAAAAATATGACATCCTAGTGGGTTTGTATGCATTAAATTTTCTTCCTCAAGAGACTTTAAAATGCCTAAACAGAGTTCTCTCTCTCACTCTATGTATATACACGCACATACACCTTACTCTGTCCTTTTTGGGGACTTAGCACAATGTGGTGTCTGTAGTCCTTAGTGAATTTCAATGGGTAATTAAAAATCAAAGTTGACAGTATTAATAAGCCATATAAACATAAACATGCTACTACTAATCTCCTGTAAACATAAACATGTGTAAAGATTATGTTCAAGGGAACATAAGGGAACCAGTAAGATCTTACAGCAGGTTCAAGTAGAAATTTAACTTATTCTCTGATGGGTAAAATCCATTGATTTTGTCATGAATGGGACAAATTGGCTTCACCACCAATGCTCTCTATGCAAACAAACTAACAGGCAATCACCCCTAACACAGAGAATCTATAGTCTAACACTGGACAACAATTTGACAAAAGATAATCCAAGACAGGAGCCATACAGTCCATAGGGTTGCAAATAGTCAGACACAACTGAGCAACTAAACCACCATCACCACAAACTCAAGACAATGGAGAAGAAAAGTAGTCTGGTTTTGCCATGCAACTGGTCACCTTAAAATGATTTGGTGGAGTTTCTAAAGACTCTAGATTTTCTAGAAACTCTATGTCTGTGTTCCATGGCTGTAGGCAAACAGGGGAAGCTGGCACATAGGAATGTGATGACTGCATACCTAAAGGATGTTTGTCTTCTTATTTGCTAAGGCAGACAGCAGTACCAATCCAATTTGTCTATGAAATCAGCCGCTTAGAAGTCAAATAGAAACAGGGCACAATCATGCTTTACTACTTTGGAATCGGAATTACATCTCTCATACACCTGTTTTGCTCATTCTAGTCCTGCTTGTTACATTGATAAACCATTACTAAGTTGGAATTTCTCCCAAGTCTGAACATTTTAGGGCCCAGACTCTTTCTGCCTTAGAATAAAAGGCTGCTTAGATAGTAGAAAAATCTTAGAGGAATCTTGTTCTTAACAATATTTTTAGTAGAATTAAACAACCTCATTGATAGAGAAACATTTTGGCTTAAAAATCTATTTACTCCCATTATGGGTTTAAAGGTCTAGCACCACCATTGGTGGAAAAATAAGCCAGACTTGAGAGCTGAAGAAATGTCTTACAAATTAATGGGAAAGAATAATGAAAGAAATAGCCAGTTTCTCTTTTTCAAGGCTTGAATTGTGTCTGCATTTTCCTCACCTCACATGGTGCCTAATGCTTAGGAGTCATTCAAATACTTGCTGAATAAATGGCTTAGTCAGGCTCCCCATAAAGCCATCCACTCCTGCACCTTGCCTTGTTCCTTTTTTCCCCCCCTTTTCCTTCAACCTCACAAATTTGGTGCCTAGTTGGGTAAAATCCATTGATTTTGTCATGAATGGGACAAATTGGCTTCACCACCAATGCTCTCTATGCAAACAAACTAACAGGCAATCACCCCTAACACAGAGAATCTATAGTCTAACACTGGACAACAATTTGACAAAAGATAATCCAAGACAGGAGCCATATAGTCCATAGGGTTGCAAATAGTCAGACACAACTGAGCAACTAAACCACCATCACCACAAACTCAAGACAATGGAGAAGAAAAGTAGTCTGGTTTTGCCATGCAACTGGTCACCTTAAAATGATTTGGTGGAGTTTCTAAAGACTCTAGATTTTCTAGAAACTCTATGTCTGTGTTCCATGGCTGTAGGCAAACAGGGGAAGCTGGCACATAGGAATGTGATGACTGCATACCTAAAGGATGTTTGTCTTCTTATTTGCTAAGGCAGACAGCAGTACCAATCCAATTTGTCTATGAAATCAGCCGCTTAGAAGTCAAATAGAAACAGGGCACAATCATGCTTTACTACTTTGGAATCGGAATTACATCTCTCATACACCTGTTTTGCTCATTCTAGTCCTGCTTGTTACATTGATAAACCATTACTAAGTTGGAATTTCTCCCAAGTCTGAACATTTTAGGGCCCAGACTCTTTCTGCCTTAGAATAAAAGGCTGCTTAGATAGTAGAAAAATCTTAGAGGAATCTTGTTCTTAACAATATTTTTAGTAGAATTAAACAACCTCATTGATAGAGAAACATTTTGGCTTAAAAATCTATTTACTCCCATTATGGGTTTAAAGGTCTAGCACCACCATTGGTGGAAAAATAAGCCAGACTTGAGAGCTGAAGAAATGTCTTACAAATTAATGGGAAAGAATAATGAAAGAAATAGCTAGTTTCTCTTTTTCAAGGCTTGAATTGTGTCTGCATTTTCCTCACCTCACATGGTGCCTAATGCTTAGGAGTCATTCAAATACTTGCTGAATAAATGGCTTAGTCAGGCTCCCCATAAAGCCATCCACTCCTGCACTGCCTTGCTGCCCTTTAGAATCTTCCCAGATATTGTCTCCTAATCTCCACTTCTCTTCTTGGCAAGTGATTACTTCTGTAAACCCTCCATTTGGGGTTTCTTCAAAACTCTTTGCTCAATTGTTCTCTAGCTTTCTGAGTTCCATGAGCATAATTTCTCCTTTGCTCAAGAGAATGCTGTTTGGGGCTAGTAGAAACTTGCGAGGTCAAATATCAATCAGACTTTGAATTTAATTCTCCTGTAACTTTGAGGTCTGTAAATATCCTCAACTTCTGTCTCCTCACCCACCCACTTCTCCAACCTGAGACCCCAGTGATGGTCCAAGAAGAATCCTCCTGCCAGAGAATCCCGTTTTAAATTCTTCCATTTCTTTATGTGTTGCTTCTGAGGTCATTACTGTTCTTTATTTGGTTTATAAGAGTCATTACAAAGAATATCACGTGTGAGGGGCTTCCCTGGTGGTCCAGTGGGTAAAGAGTCCACTTTGCAGTACAAGGGGCACCGGTTTGAACCCTGGCCTGGGAAGATCATACATGCAGCAGAGGAATTAGGAACCAGCGCTCTGGAGCGTGTGCGCCCAGAGCCGGTGCTCTGCAACGAGAGAGGCCGCTGCGATGGGAGGCCTACATTGGTCAAAGAATAAAGATGGATGAAAACAAATAAAGAACCAATAAGAGAGGCCAGGATTAAAAAAAATCATGGATTTTCATATATTTAAGTTACAAACAGTATTCTTTCTGATGCTCAAATTGTCATATATGGCCAGTTGAAGTCTCAACAAGCAGGATTCTATACCATTTGATAAGATCCCACTAATTCGTGAAAGCTTATTTTGCTCATCACTTGTGCCCTCCCTGCCCTAAACCAGAAGTCAGATATGTCTTAAAAGATCTTGGCTCCCTTTGAGGGGGGTGGCAATGATATAAAAAACCAAACTCTAGGCATGGCAGGGTGGGTACTCCCAAGGTGGCCTCTTTCTAGGCAATTTTAGTGTTATATAATAAATAATATGTTTCTTAAACTATGATTTCATGTTGATATTTCTAATTTATTTTTAATATTATATTTTTACTTAACTTCTTTGATTTTATAAACTAAAACCTTCTTTCACATTAGAAAATTTTAATTCTAACATTAATAAAAATACTGAATGTCATTAAAAATTTATTCATGGGTTTTGTGTATAGACTATATCCCACTACAAATATACCTTCTACACCACTTTCCTACAATCCCTGTGGTAATTGTTTTTACTAAACATTTGTTTGTACTAGCAAAAAATAAAGGATTAACCAGAGAAAAGCTCTGATCCCTAGTATTTTCTGTAATTGCAAGCAAATACATATGTTCTTATCATCCCACTTTCTCACACAAATAGCAAATAAATAGCAGTTTTGTTCCTTGTACTTTCAATATACAATGTCATAGAAATCTCTGCATCTTAGTATATAAGAATCTAATGTTTCATTTTTTAAATGGCTGCATGTTACTACATTCTAAGAATGTATAATACTTTACTCATCCAAATACCCTATTGCTGTCGCTTGGGTTTGTAATAGCAACCTTTTGATATCATAAACAGTGTCATGATGAATAATCTTCTCTATATATCATTTTGTACTTGAGCAGGGGTGCTTGTAGGCAAGATTCTTAGCAGTGAGATTTCTGAAGCAGAGAGTAAAGGCATCTGTAATTTTGATAAATCTCACTAACTCTCCTTCTTTCAAGGTTATTCAGGTTACTTCAGTTTTGCACCTCCACCTGCACTGTCTTAGAGCTCCTATTCCTTAGTCTCACTGATACACGCTATTTTTTTTTTCTCCTCAACTTGTAAGTGCAAAATGTGATCACTGTATTAATTCACATTTCTCTTAAGAATGAGTTAGCAGCTTTTCATTTGTTTAGGGGTAGTCATATCTCTTTCTTTGTGTATGTGAACTGCTCATGCCCATTTATTTTTATTATCCCTGAAAATTTTTACCTGGATGTATAGGTGCTCTCTGTGTAATAAGAGAGATTATCCCTTCATCTGGGATATGAATTGCAAATACTTTTCCAAGTTTTTGCTTTGCTTATGGTGTTTTTTTCTTTTATGCTGAATCAAAAAGAAAAAAAAAAAAAAAACCTGTCTCTTTTAAAGAAGTGTTTCTGGATTTCCAGTTACTCAAAGTCATATACTCATGCTTGACTACAATTCCAATATGAATTAATAACATCTCAGGGAAAGATATTGCTGCACATTTAATGCTTGCCTTAGCCTTCCTTAGGAATATTGTGCCATAGTTTTGTTTTTTGTTTTTTAAAGATTTATTTATTTATTTATTTTTGGGGGTGGGGTGGGGAGGGAGGGGGCGGGTGGGCCACTTCTATTGGTCTTTCATTTATCTATTTTCATCCGCCTGTTCTTTGGCCCACGTGGGCCTCCCATCACGGTGGCCTCTGTTGTCGCAGAGCACTGGCTCTGGGCGCGTGTGCTCCAGAGCTCCGACTCAGTCATTGGACACATTAGTCCAGCCGCTCCGCGGCACGTGGGATCTTCCCAGGCCAGGGATGGAACCAACACCCCTTGCACTGCAAGGCAGTGTCCTTACCCACTGGACCACCAGGGAAGCCCATGTGCCATAGTTTTTGCTGCAGTTTAGAAGAAAATCACATGTGAAAACAAAACTTGTGACCTGGAAGAGTAAAGTAATCACTGAAGAGTTTTGTGTCTCATGAAACACAGTACAGCTATGTTTGGGGGAAGACCCAGACACTGTCCGTAGAAGGGACAGCAGCAGAGGAAAGGAGGGTGAAGATAACCAACAAAACACGACTCCAGGTTGAATCAAACTTTTCTTCCTAGATTTCTACAGCCTCATTCTCTCCTGGTCCCCTCCCACCTTCTCTAGTATTTCTCAGACTAACACGCTAGCCTTTCTCCCTGAATAACCTCACCCATCCCAAAACAACCAAGACTGAACTTCTAGTCTAGACTTTTTCAGAGATCCAAACCTGACTCTACCCACCTACAGAAGGCGTCACCCTAAATGTCCCTGGGTAGCTCAAAATTCACATGTATGTAAACTGAATTTATTATTTCCACTATACTTCCTGTTTCTTATGTATCTTCCTATTTGGGTTACTCTTCTCACCATCTGTTGCAGTCACACAAATCCCAAAACTGGGAAATAGCTGAAATCCTTCATTCTCCTGTCATTCAATTCCATAAATTCCTCTCCTTAGTCTCAATCTTCCCTCCTTGTTAACACACATCCTGTCTGTTTCTCTTTCCTCTTCATTCTCCATACATTTCTCTGGCATTCTTTTGACATGGCATTGCTTTTCTTAGGAGTCTTGCATGACTTTACTCTGACTATAGACTAAGGAACAAATTCCTTCAACTAACGAGAACAACAATAAGTTTACATTAGTTGAGAAGTCATTTTGTGTCAGTCACTGTTCTTATCATCACACATATTATCACATTATTTCACTTAGTTCCCACAACAACTTTATGGTGTATGCACTATTTTTGCCCCCATTTTACTTACGAGGGAACTGAAGAACTTACCCTAGGTGTCATGGTGAATACGTGATTGGAGTAAGATAAAAAGCAACAAAAAAATCCTACTGCACAGCACAGGAAATTGTTTCCAATCTCCTGGAATAAACCATAATGGCAAAAAATATTTTAAAAAGAATGTATCCATGTGTATAACCAAATGACTTTGCTGTACAGCAGAGATTGGCACAACATTGTAAGTCAACTATACTGCAATTTTAAACAAGGGTAAAAAAGGAGGCCAATTGCAGAGTTATTCTCCCTCCCTGATGACCCTTGCTGATGTTTCTGACTTCATCTTCTGCCATCTTCTTTGTTTCATCAGAAATTCCATCGAATTCTCTTCTCAACTTATGATATTGTTTTTTTTCAGGTCCCTCTGTTCTTCCTCCCTCCCACCTTCTCTAGTATTTCTCAGACTAACACGCTAGCCTTTCTCCCTGAATAACCTCACCCATCCCAAAACAACCAAGACTGAACTTCTAGTCTAGACTTTTTCAGAGATCCAAACCTGACTCTACCCACCTACAGAAGGCGTCACCCTAAATGTCCCTGGGTAGCTCAAAATTCACATGTATGTAAACTGAATTTATTATTTCCACTATACTTCCTGTTTCTTATGTATCTTCCTATTTGGGTTACTCTTCTCACCATCTGTTGCAGTCACACAAATCCCAAAACTGGGAAATAGCTGAAATCCTTCATTCTCCTGTCATTCAATTCCATAAATTCCTCTCCTTAGTCTCAATCTTCCCTCCTTGTTAACACACATCCTGTCTGTTTCTCTTTCCTCTTCATTCTCCATACATTTCTCTGGCATTCTTTTGACATGGCATTGCTTTTCTTAGGAGTCTTGCATGACTTTACTCTGACTATAGACTAAGGAACAAATTCCTTCAACTAACGAGAACAACAATAAGTTTACATTAGTTGAGAAGTCATTTTGTGTCAGTCACTGTTCTTATCATCACACATATTATCACATTATTTCACTTAGTTCCCACAACAACTTTATGGTGTATGCACTATTTTTGGCCCCCATTTTACTTACGAGGGAACTGAAGAACTTACCCTAGGTGTCATGGTGAATACGTGATTGGAGTAAGATAAAAAGCAACAAAAAAATCCTACTGCACAGCACAGGAAATTGTTTCCAATCTCCTGGAATAAACCATAGTGGCAAAAAATATTTTAAAAAGAATGTATCCATGTGTATAACCAAATGACTTTGCTGTACAGCAGAGATTGGCACAACATTGTAAGTCAACTATACTGCAATTTTAAACAAGGGTAAAAAAGGAGGCCAATTGCAGAGTTATTCTCCCTCCCTGATGACCCTTGCTGATGTTTCTGACTTCATCTTCTGCCATCTTCTTTGTTTCATCAGAAATTCCATCGAATTCTCTTCTCAACTTATGATATTGTTTCATGTCTCTATATCTTTGAACATACAGGTCCCTCTGCTTTCTCTCTGAATCTCCTCAGGTTCCCAGAACCCACATCACTTTGTCTGAGAAGCATTCAGCCTTACAAGGCAGATTTGATTTTGACTTCCACAGAGTTTTTCAAGATATCTCTCACATCTATCCTTACTAGTACAGTGTCATTCTGTGTTTCTATTGTGACTCTCATTAGAAGACCTTGCAACAATTTTGGATGCATGCATCTTTTCTCATAAAGTCTAAGTTCTTAGAAAGCAAGAACTATGTCCCAATAAATATATTCAATACATGTTTGCTGAATAACTAAATGAATGATAAATGCTGCCCATCATCTTACAGCGCTAGGTATGAGGTTGAATCTCCCCTCTCAACTTCCAAAGCTATAAATTAAAGTTTCAACAGCACGTGGAAGAATGCAATACTCCCCCTAGTTGCCAATGGTATCCCAATCTCCATATTTTTTTTCACTACAACATTCATCTTACCTTTAAGGAAATGGTGTATTTTTTCTCTCCTTTTTCCGAATGATGTTGATTTAGTTCAAAGAACCCCTAGATTTGGCCATGTATGGAAAGATAGTTCTAGTCGATGAATGGCTCAGTTGTAAAGACCCTGCCTGGAAATGCAAGATACATGGGCTCAATTTCTGGGTTGGGAACATCACCTGGAATAGGAAATGGCAACCCACGCCAGTATTCTTTCCTGGAAAATTTCACGGACAGAGGAGCCTGGTGGGCTACAATCCATGAGGTCACAAAAGGGTTGGACATGATTTAGGGACTAGACAACAACAAAAACAAATCCATGAATCCATGAGCAGTGGTAACAGGAAAGCTAAACGATTCGCACCTGAGGGTAATTTTCTTTCACAGCAAAGTGACTTTTAAATATCAGTACTTGATTTCTTCTTTGCAGATACACCTTTGGACATACTGTTCTATCCCTTACTCTGCCAAAAAAAATTAACCAATCCGGCTTCACTGTTTCCCTTTTCTAAGCATTCCTTCAGCATACAATCATCAGAAACCACTAGTCTGCACAATGTCCCGATGAGGTCAGGGTGGATGGCATCATCTTTGTCATTTTAGGAGGGGGCAGACCCAGTATAGAGACTCAGCAGCTTTGCTGAAGGCCGCAGGACAAGTCGATACCAGAGCTGGAATCAGATGGGAGGAACCCTGGCCCTCAGCCCTGGATTCAGGCTCGAGGTCATGTTAACCTAGGAATCCTTTTTCCTTAGTGTCATGCTCTGTGGAAGATAAGTGGGTGGGGAAACAATACGGCTATTAAAGAAAGAGTCTCTTTCCTTTGCCAAAGCAAACACGATTAAGAAAGTTCTCTTGAAGTTAGGTACTAAGAAGAGATATGTGTGCCCTGCTGGATTTTTTTTTTTTTTTTGCTTTTGTTTATGGTTTTTTCCCCCTAATAATAGAAATGGCCATCTCTGAAGTCATCAGAGAATTGATACCTCATGGTTTTTTCCTTCTAAAAGCCTGTCCCTAAACATAAATTCTCTAGTTTGCCCTTGGGAATGCTTGAATGTGGAGTCTTCAAAGGGAAGATTGTTGGCTTCTGCACTTTCACCCTTCGTCAGAGAAATGATCCTTGGCCGCTCCCTAAGTCAGTGTACCATCTAGCAGCTGTGTGCACCTTTTCTCTCAGATACTAGGAAGGGGCCAGCGGCTCTTCTCTGTAGTTGCTCTGGGAACAGGGGCTCCAGCGGCCTGTTGAGGAGGAAAGTATTCTCAACTGTCCTTTCTTGGCAGGCAGCAAAATTTCTATAAAGTTTTACATATAATAAAATGCAATTAAAGTGCCACGTTGAGTTAGCTCCCTTTGAAGTTTCACACTTGCATCATAAACCAAGTCATAAACCAGGAATCAAATTGGAGATTTTATTCCTTTTTACAGATTAATTCTCATTAATTATCTACTTGACCCCTCTTGGTGTAGAGAAGTAAGTACCTGATGCACCATCATTTGCTCTGATAAAAGGTAGTAAAAGATGAACTCACCATGAATATGGAACTCCCACACACAGAATGGCACTCTGTAGCCAGAGAAAATTAGAACCTATGTTTAGAAATCACATTCTCACAGCCTCATATAACCTCAAAAATATGAATACATCCTGCATTTTCATCTTTTTAATCACTGAGCCTTTCAATTTTTATGCCAAGTGGTAGGTACTCTGATGAAACAGGCAGCCCCTTAAGAGTAGATTTCTTGCTAACCTAAAATGTACACATCTTAAAACTATAGGTCTAGACATGAAACATCATATGGGACCATATTTCGTTTTGTTGTTTGCCCTGGCAAGAACTAAGGTTTTAGGGCTTCATTTCATCTTATCATGGAACTTTACCAACTCATTAATAACCATATGAACAGAGAAGGGTGTTCATCAAGACCTGTAAGAATTCACTAACTCACAGGTTATGTCACAAAGACTGATTACCTGTGATTACCTCACACTTAATGAAAGCTACTTTGAATGAACTCTCACTGAATCGAAGTGCTAAAAATAACTTGCCTTTTGTGCAGGGACATTTATTTGTATCCTGCACACATCATGTATGTTTAGGCCGTCCACAAATAGTTTATCTGTTCTTTCTCCCTGGTGTGTAGAGACTGAATAATGTCAAGGACATGTGTGTGTACATGCAGGCTTAGTTGCTCAGTCATGTCCAATTCTGTGACTCCATGGATTGTAGCCTGCCAGGCTCCTCTGTCCATGGAATTTTTCAGGCAAAAATACTGGAACAGACAGCCATTTCCTACTCCAGGGGATCTTCGTGACCCAGGGATTGAACCCACATCTCTTGTACCTCCTGCATTGGCAGGAAGGTTCTTTACCACTGCACCACCTAAGAAATCCTGCTCCAAGGACAGGAGCACCTCAGTGACTGAAAGGATCAGCAGAGGATTTGTGAGAGTGGTAAAGAACCCACCTGCCAATGCAGGAGACACAGAGACTCAAATTCAATCCCTGAGTCAGGAAGATTCCCCGGAAGAGGTCATGGCAATCTGCTGCAGTATTCTTTCCTGGAGAATCTCATGGACAGAGGAGCCTGGCAGGCTACAGTCCATAGGGTCACAAAGAATAAGACAGGACTGAAGCAACTTAGCATGCACACAAGCCCAGAGGGCTAAAATGAATGATGATTGGTATAAATGGGCAGTCTAGGAAAGACTTTGAATTGAGCTGAACTGATGTTTAAAATAAGATGACAAAAGAAATTATGACAGATAAGGAAAGTCACAGATTTTTTTTAATGTAGATTTTTTCCTTAACTTTGAGAAAGTGGTTGGACTTGACAGGAAGAAGAGACACAAGAGAAACACACAAAATGATAGATCAGCAGGAATAAGATGAGCACAAAGTCAAGAATTTTGATCCCTGGCAAGAACTAAGGTTTTAGGGCTTCATTTCATCTTATCATGGAACTTTCCAACTCATTAATAACCATATGAACAGAGAAGGGTGTTCATCAAGACCTGTAAGAATTCACTAACTCACAGGTTATGTCACAAAGACTGATTACCTGTGATTACCTCACACTTAATGAAAGCTACTTTGAATGAACTCTCACTGAATCGAAGTGCTAAAAATAACTTGCCTTTTGTGCAGGGACATTTATTTGTATCCTGCACACATCATGTATGTTTAGGCCGTCCACAAATAGTTTATCTGTTCTTTCTCCCTGGTGTGTAGAGACTGAATAATGTCAAGGACATGTGTGTGTACATGCAGGCTTAGTTGCTCAGTCATGTCCAATTCTGTGACTCCATGGATTGTAGCCTGCCAGGCTCCTCTGTCCATGGAATTTTTCAGGCAAAAAGACTGGAACAGACAGCCATTTCCTACTCCAGGGATCTCGTGACCCAGGGATTGAACCCACATCTCTTGTACCTCCTGCATTGGCAGGAAGGTTCTTTACCACTGCACCACCTAAGAAATCCTGCTCCAAGGACAGGAGCACCTCAGTGACTGAAAGGATCAGCAGAGGATTTGTGAGAGTGGTAAAGAACCCACCTGCCAATGCAGGAGACACAGAGACTCAAATTCAATCCCTGAGTCAGGAAGATTCCCTGGAAGAGGTCATGGCAATCTGCTGCAGTATTCTTTCCTGGAGAATCTCATGGACAGAGGAGCCTGGCAGGCTACAGTCCATAGGGTCACAAAGAATAAGACAGGACTGAAGCAACTTAGCATGCACACAAGCCCAGAGGGCTAAAAATGAATGATGATTGGTATAAATGGGCAGTCTAGGAAAGACTTTGAATTGAGCTGAACTGATGTTTAAAATAAGATGACAAAAGAAATTATGACAGATAAGGAAAGTCACAGATTTTTTTTAATGTAGATTTTTTCCTTAACTTTGAGAAAGTGGTTGGACTTGACAGGAAGAAGAGACACAAGAGAAACACACAAAATGATAGATCAGCAGTGTTGAAAATTAAGTAGCTGAGTCAATCAAAGAAAATTCAACCCAATCATATCTTATGGTATCTATGTGTCAAACTCCTATTGTGCCAGGTCTCAACCATGAGAAACCTTGCCTATATTCAAAGAATTATACTGTGGGTTAGATGATGACAGCATTATGAAAAATAATGGTCTATATTTAGTCAGAGTAGACCACATGGTCATTATAGGTACATTGATGTCAATTTATGTCAAGTAGCGATGAAAGCTATAAATCAAAAAGAGGAAAACAAGTATTGCACAACATTGCTTATACGTGGCATCTAGAAAATGGTAGAGATGAGTTTATCTGCAATATATATATATATATATATATATGTGTGTGTGTGTGTGTGTGTGTGTGTGTGTGTGTGTATGTATGTGTATATATACCAATCCACTTTTTTGTACTGCAAGGAAATAACAGTAAATTATCCAGTAAAAATTAATAAAAAAGAGAATGTTTGAAAGTTACAAATTCTTTGGATTTTAAATAATAGATGCCAATTCTAGCAAACTTAATCATTAAAAGAAAAATCTGCTTGTTTTGTATCCACAGGCCAGCTTCTGCTCCTTTCCAACATGGTAGAAAATTTTATTCCTTCCTACAAAACTCAATAGGCAACAGTTTACAATGTTGTAACTCCTTTGTTGAGACCAGCCTGACAAAAGCTGGAATCTACATTCTTCAACAAGAGTTTCTAATTGACTCAGATTGAGTTAGATGTCCACTGGGTGTAGGGATGGGGTGAGGTTGGAGTGAGGTCATGATTCAGCTGCACTTCTCGTAAGAATGTGAATGGGGTGTTGGAGAAGAAGTAGCAACTTCCAGAAAATGGGCAGAGTGAGTTAGGTTGGTCAGACAAAACCTAGACATGTCCTGCAAACAAATAACATAGATGACTTATGAGAGACAGACAAAGTAGACTAAACAAAGAGAAATGACCACCTATGGAGAATCAATGTAGAGAAAATTCTAGAAATGGCTTGATATGGTTTTGTGGCAGGTGAATCAAGGCAAACCATTTGAGAACATTATTTTATTTTATTGGGGCGGTTCATATCTTATGGTATCCCTATGTCAGTGTTGAAAATTAAGTAGCTGAGTCAATCAAAGAAAATTCAACCCAATCATATCTTATGGTATCTATGTGTCAAACTCCTATTGTGCCAGGTCTCAACCATGAGAAACCTTGCCTATATTCAAAGAATTATACTGTGGGTTAGATGATGACAGCATTATGAAAAATAATGGTCTATATTTAGTCAGAGTAGACCACATGGTCATTATAGGTACATTGATGTCAATTTATGTCAAGTAGCGATGAAAGCTATAAATCAAAAAGAGGAAAACAAGTATTGCACAACATTGCTTATACGTGGCATCTAGAAAATGGTAGAGATGAGTTTATCTGCAATATATATATATATATATATATATATGTGTGTGTGTGTGTGTGTGTGTGTGTGTGTGTATGTATGTGTATATATACCAATCCACTTTTTTGTACTGCAAGGAAATAACAGTAAATTATCCAGTAAAAATTAATAAAAAAGAGAATGTTTGAAAGTTACAAATTCTTTGGATTTTAAATAATAGATGCCAATTCTAGCAAACTTAATCATTAAAAGAAAAATCTGCTTGTTTTGTATCCACAGGCCAGCTTCTGCTCCTTTCCAACATGGTAGAAAATTTTATTCCTTCCTACAAAACTCAATAGGCAACAGTTTACAATGTTGTAACTCCTTTGTTGAGACCAGCCTGACAAAAGCTGGAATCTACATTCTTCAACAAGAGTTTCTAATTGACTCAGATTGAGTTAGATGTCCACTGGGTGTAGGGATGGGGTGAGGTTGGAGTGAGGTCATGATTCAGCTGCACTTCTCGTAAGAATGTGAATGGGGTGTTGGAGAAGAAGTAGCAACTTCCAGAAAATGGGCAGAGTGAGTTAGGTTGGTCAGACAAAACCTAGACATGTCCTGCAAACAAATAACATAGATGACTTATGAGAGACAGACAAAGTAGACTAAACAAAGAGAAATGACCACCTATGGAGAATCAATGTAGAGAAAATTCTAGAAATGGCTTGATATGGTTTTGTGGCAGGTGAATCAAGGCAAACCATTTGAGAACATTATTTTATTTTATTGGGGGGGGCGGTGGGCTGGGGAGGGAGGGGGGCGGGCGGGCCACTTCTATTGGTCTTTCATTTATCTATTTCTTCATCTGTCTTTGTACTTTGGCCCATGTGGGTCTCTTATCGCAGTGGCCTCTGTTGTCATAGAGCACTGGTTCTGGGTGCATCCGCTCCAGAGCTCCGGCTCGGTAATTGGGCACATTGGTCCAGCCGCTCCGCAGCAAGTGGGATCTTCCCAGGCCAGGGAACGAACTGGCGCCCCTTGTACTGCAAGGCAGTGTCCTTCCCCACTGGACCACCAGGGAAGCCCTGAGAACATTATTGAGTTGGAGAGTTTATGTTCTTCCCACATTCATGTTGATGTTATGAACCAACAACATAAAGAAAGATAATCAATATCGTAACAGGGTGTTGGAGACAGACTCAGTGTTTTCGTAGGTTTTGGCAGATGAAACATGGTAAGTTCATCCTACTGGGGGGAGGGGGAGAGGTGTTGATGAAAGACAAAAGGATGAAGACTATCCCTCCATTCCTGCTTTCAGTGACTACAGAGTCATTTCTCAAAATGTCACTAGAGTTTAGGCAAAGGAAAGAAATTTGAAGGCAGATGTGTTTACTAAGAAAATGGCTCTGCTTTTCCACTCACCATGTATGCAATCTAGCTGAATCAAGTATTTCACAGGGCTATGTAGCTATGCAAACAGTTTCCCCACAAATAACACCATCTTTCCCTGGGGCAAAAGCCTACAAAGCCAATGTTCTCATAAAGAGTCATTAAAATTAGTGATGGAAGAAATTTATGAGGTCATCCCCCACTCCCTCTGCCAACCAACAAAAAATGCTCCCGCAAATGGTCCCTGATAAATCTTTGTCTAGTCATTCTTTGAATAAGAATAAAAAGAACATTTTTAAGGCTTCCTTAGATTATGTACAGGAGACGCACAATGTTGTCTGCTTTGGAGTCTTAAATTGAACCACTTTCTTGGTTAAATTGAATTTCATTTTTCACTTTACAGAAATTGAATCTGGCTTTGGCCATGAGCATAATTCACAACTAGAAAATAAGGGGGCAGGGAGAGAGTTACAGCAGTCCTATACAACAGCAAGTGACAGAAAACAGCCAGGAAGTGCAATTATGCGAATGTCACTCTAAAAATCTTGAGAGATCTTAGAAAGCTTGACAGTGCATGGACATAGAGGTAGGGAGTCTCTAAACACATCTTTGTGTGTGGTGGGGCTTCACACCAGGAGACCTCACTCTGTCTTATTGTCTAGGAGCCTGACAGGGATCATGTTATGTCAGGGGAAAATGTTTTCAGCTCTTCTATACATTAAATAGAGAGGAACAGGCTTCCCTTTAGCCTCCAGCATTCAAATCTCTCTTTTATTTGCTGAACAGGGACTAAAGCTGGAACAAAGGGGCTCATAGAACACAAAGCACTTGATCCCTTTTTAGCTGTTTCTGGACGAAATGTTCATCTCTGCTTTAAAAAAACATTCTGATCCTCTTTTAGTGTTTTCGTAGGTTTTGGCAGATGAAACATGGTAAGTTCATCCTACTGGGGGGAGGGGGAGAGGTGTTGATGAAAGACAAAAGGATGAAGACTATCCCTCCATTCCTGCTTTCAGTGACTACAGAGTCATTTCTCAAAATGTCACTAGAGTTTAGGCAAAGGAAAGAAATTTGAAGGCAGATGTGTTTACTAAGAAAATGGCTCTGCTTTTCCACTCACCATGTATGCAATCTAGCTGAATCAAGTATTTCACAGGGCTATGTAGCTATGCAAACAGTTTCCCCACAAATAACACCATCTTTCCCTGGGGCAAAAGCCTACAAAGCCAATGTTCTCATAAAGAGTCATTAAAATTAGTGATGGAAGAAATTTATGAGGTCATCCCCCACTCCCTCTGCCAACCAACAAAAAATGCTCCCGCAAATGGTCCCTGATAAATCTTTGTCTAGTCATTCTTTGAATAAGAATAAAAAGAACATTTTTAAGGCTTCCTTAGATTATGTACAGGAGACGCACAATGTTGTCTGCTTTGGAGTCTTAAATTGAACCACTTTCTTGGTTAAATTGAATTTCATTTTTCACTTTACAGAAATTGAATCTGGCTTTGGCCATGAGCATAATTCACAACTAGAAAATAAGGGGGCAGGGAGAGAGTTACAGCAGTCCTATACAACAGCAAGTGACAGAAAACAGCCAGGAAGTGCAATTATGCGAATGTCACTCTAAAAATCTTGAGAGATCTTAGAAAGCTTGACAGTGCATGGACATAGAGGTAGGGAGTCTCTAAACACATCTTTGTGTGTGGTGGGGCTTCACACCAGGAGACCTCACTCTGTCTTATTGTCTAGGAGCCTGACAGGGATCATGTTATGTCAGGGGAAAATGTTTTCAGCTCTTCTATACATTAAATAGAGAGGAACAGGCTTCCCTTTAGCCTCCAGCATTCAAATCTCTCTTTTATTTGCTGAACAGGGACTAAAGCTGGAACAAAGGGGCTCATAGAACACAGCGAGGGGAATTTATTCTGCTTTAATACATTCTTGATCCCTTTTTTAGCTGTTTCTGACAAGACTGAACATGACTCTCATTCTGCTAGCTGGTCAGGACTCCAGGACCAAAAAGTCATTCTTGACTTTCCATTAGTGATAACTGACCTCTTCTTGTCCATCAGAGCCAACATTTTATTTCTTATCCAACATTCTGACACATTTTCCCCAAAGCCCTCATCCTCTTGACCCAAGAAAAATCCTGATATATATATATATACACACACATATATATATATATACATATATATATATTTGAAATAAGTCAGGGCTTCCCTGGTGGTCCAGTGGGTGGAGAGTCTGCCTTGCAGTGAGTGGAGTGCTGATTCGATCCCTTGCCCGGGAGGATCCTGCGTGCCATGGAGAAGCTGGACTGGTGTGTCCAATTGTGAGCCCTTGCTCTGGAGTGCATGTGCCCAGAGGATGCTCTGTGGTGAGAGAGACCGCTGCAGTGGGAGGCCTGCACGTGCCAAAGAATAAAAAGATGGGTTAAGATAAATATAAAAAATAAAAGAGGAATGGTGGGGAAAAATATTAAAAAAAAAAGAAAAAAAAGAAAGAAACCAAGCCACAGAGCATTAGGGAGCAAGAAATAGTTAAGCAGAAGGAGAAAAGATTAGAGCAGGAGACACCAAATCAAAACATAGCATAGGAATCTCAGCTCCTTCTTTCTCATTAGGTGAGTGACCCAGGCCCAGAAGCCAAACAAATTGTACGTGACACCCCAGTGTGTACTGACTGTTCCTCTGTAGTTACTTTGTTCGGGCAAGGGAAATCCCCCTGTCTGTTTTGAATTGTTAACCTAGAAGAGAGGAAAACAGGGGACCCTCTACCCAAGGCTTCGCTGGGAATCACATCTTTCAGAGAAGCTCTTAATTCTCGTGTCCAGCCTGGATAGAGTTACTTGCTAGAGTTGTGAAGTAGTGAGTCATAAGGAAACAAGATGTTTAGAAGCCCCAGGGATCCCCAAATGTCCTTTTACCTTTTTAGAACAATAATTTTTCTGAGAACAGGCTTCCCTTTAGCCTCCAGCATTCAAATCTTTTTGCTGAACAGGGACTAAAGCTGGAACAAAGGGGCTCATAGAACACAGCGAGGGGAATTTATTCTGCTTTAATACATTCTTGATCCCTTTTTTAGCTGTTTCTGACAAGACTGAACATGACTCTCATTCTGCTAGCTGGTCAGGACTCCAGGACCAAAAAGTCATTCTTGACTTTCCATTAGTGATAACTGACCTCTTCTTGTCCATCAGAGCCAACATTTTATTTCTTATCCAACATTCTGACACATTTTCCCCAAAGCCCTCATCCTCTTGACCCAAGAAAAATCCTGATATATATATATATACACACACATATATATATATATTTGAAATAAGTCAGGGCTTCCCTGGTGGTCCAGTGGGTGGAGAGTCTGCCTTGCAGTGAGTGGAGTGCTGATTCGATCCCTTGCCCGGGAGGATCCTGCGTGCCATGGAGAAGCTGGACTGGTGTGTCCAATTGTGAGCCCTTGCTCTGGAGTGCATGTGCCCAGAGGATGCTCTGTGGTGAGAGAGACCGCTGCAGTGGGAGGCCTGCACGTGCCAAAGAATAAAAAGATGGGTTAAGATAAATATAAAAAATAAAAGAGGAATGGTGGGGAAAAATATTAAAAAAAAAAGAAAAAAAAGAAAGAAACCAAGCCACAGAGCATTAGGGAGCAAGAAATAGTTAAGCAGAAGGAGAAAAGATTAGAGCAGGAGACACCAAATCAAAACATAGCATAGGAATCTCAGCTCCTTCTTTCTCATTAGGTGAGTGACCCAGGCCCAGAAGCCAAACAAATTGTACGTGACACCCCAGTGTGTACTGACTGTTCCTCTGTAGTTACTTTGTTCGGGCAAGGGAAAGCCCCCTGTCTGTTTTGAATTGTTAACCTAGAAGAGAGGAAAACAGGGGACCCTCTACCCAAGGCTTCGCTGGGAATCACATCTTTCAGAGAAGCTCTTAATTCTCGTGTCCAGCCTGGATAGAGTTACTTGCTAGAGTTGTGAAGTAGTGGAGTCATAAGGAAACAAGATGTTTAGAAGCCCCCAGGGATCCCCAAATGTCCTTTTTACCTTTTTAGACAAGTTGGCAATAATTTTTCTGAGGCTTTTCTGGGGCTAGTGATTTTTACAGGGTACAAAATATGGCCTAAGGCCCTATGGGATGGGATGGGTGTCTGAGACAAAGGCAGTAGAATCATTTTTACTGTTATGGTACGTTGTATTACTTACATACCACAGGAAAACACCACCCTTGCTTATACAGAAAGTCCAAAAGAAGAGCACAATTGGAGGCAAAATGATAGTTTACCTACTTCTCCCACTCAAGAAGCTGCTGAGTTAATGTGTAACTATGGAAGGAAGCCCTTTTCACATTTGCAAGAATGGGTACTTGAAAGGCAGGAGCAGACAAGGAGAGCTTGTGTATACACAAGGCAACAGTGTGTATACCTGGCACCTAGAGTCTACAGTTAAAGAATATTCAGGAATCAGTACAATCAACAACCTAATTTAAATTTCCAAGGCTTGCAGGCCTGTATTGGAGGCCAGTTCCCACTGACCACCCCTTTGGTCCATTATGAGGAAGTGGCTATGCTTTGGAAGAGAACATGAGACAAGGCAAAGGAGAATGGACTCGGGTAGACAGAAAAGAAAGCATTTCTTCTCTGTGCTTTGGGAACACATGTTCCCTGAGGCTCCGGAAAAAATGGAGCTTTGTTCATGTCTGTATATACTAATAACAGTGAGCTTGGCTCCATCTTAGGAGAAGACCGAATGGTTTTGTGAGTGCAAGAAGAGTGGGCATACCAAGTTATTGACCACACATGAGGGAGTGGGTGAAGCCAGCTGCATTTTAGACTTGATAAATGTCTTGGAGAACTTTCCAATGTGTTTGGTTCAGCAAACCCCAAAACACATGTCACCAAGGAACTTATTTATTTGCCTTTATTTTAAACCCCTGTGTATTCTTTCTGTAGTTACTTTGTTCGGGCAAGGAAAGCCCCTGTCTGTTTTGAATTGTTAACCGAGAAGAGAGGAAAACAGGGGACCCTCTACCCAAGGCTTCGCTGGGAATCACATCTTTCAGAGAAGCTCTTAATTCTCGTGTCCAGCCTGGATAGAGTTACTTGCTAGAGTTGTGAAGTAGTGGAGCCATAAGGAAACAAGATGTTTAGAAGCCCCCAGGGATCCCCAAATGTCCTTTTTACCTTTTTAGACAAGTTGGCAATAATTTTTCTGAGGCTTTTCTGGGGCTAGTGATTTTTACAGGGTACAAAATATGGCCTAAGGCCCTATGGGATGGGATGGGTGTCTGAGACAAAGGCAGTAGAATCATTTTTACTGTTATGGTACGTTGTATTACTTACATACCACAGGAAAACACCACCCTTGCTTATACAGAAAGTCCAAAAGAAGAGCACAATTGGAGGCAAAATGATAGTTTACCTACTTCTCCCACTCAAGAAGCTGCTGAGTTAATGTGTAACTATGGAAGGAAGCCCTTTTCACATTTGCAAGAATGGGTACTTGAAAGGCAGGAGCAGACAAGGAGAGCTTGTGTATACACAAGGCAACAGTGTGTATACCTGGCACCTAGAGTCTACAGTTAAAGAATATTCAGGAATCAGTACAATCAACAACCTAATTTAAATTTCCAAGGCTTGCAGGCCTGTATTGGAGGCCAGTTCCACTGACCACCCCTTTGGTCCATTATGAGGAAGTGGCTATGCTTTGGAAGAGAACATGAGACAAGGCAAAGGAGAATGGACTCGGGTAGACAGAAAAGAAAGCATTTCTTCTCTGTGCTTTGGGAACACATGTTCCCTGAGGCTCCGGAAAAAATGGAGCTTTGTTCATGTCTGTATATACTAATAACAGTGAGCTTGGCTCCATCTTAGGAGAAGACCGAATGGTTTTGTGAGTGCAAGAAGAGTGGGCATACCAAGTTATTGACCACACATGAGGGAGTGGGTGAAGCCAGCTGCATTTTAGACTTGATAAATGTCTTGGAGAACTTTCCAATGTGTTTGGTTCAGCAAACCCCAAAACACATGTCACCAAGGAACTTATTTATTTGCCTTTATTTTAAACCCCTGTGTATTTTTAGGACAATGGAATCCATATGTTCCTGTTTCATTTCACTTAACTCATTAAAGTGATGTTCAGTGAGTGCCATTTGATGTCCACAGAGTCTTCTGTTACAATTTTATGAGCATTTTGAAGCATTTGCATTCAGAATCCAGGAGCCAGCTAAGCCAGGTCTGAACAGGACCCAGCTTGGCTTGAAATTTAAAACTCTTGAGGCTCCGTTGGATCCCAGTCTTGGCAAAATCTCTTCTCCTGTCCTAGATCCATCGCCAAGAGGGCTGCTGTAGCAAGCCCAGCCCCAGAAGAGGGGTTAAGGGAAGTGTGTCAGAACACTTAATTGAAACAACAAACCAAAGCAATGTCTCAAACACATGGAATGCCTGAAGGAAAACTGTTATTTTAAAGATAGTCCCTACTAACTCTCATAAAATGGCAACTAAAAGAGCCACCACCAGATTGAATCAAGACAAGGAAAGACTGACAACAAATCATGATTTGTTAGATGTGAAACTCAAGGTTTTTTGTTTATGGAGATTTCATCAAACACTTTTTTATTTTTCATGGAAGTAATCAGAGAAAAATATAAAGTGTTGGATAGGATCCATATAAGCAATGAAAAACAGAGAAGAGTGTCATTGACAAGCCAAAGCAATAAGCAATTTTTTTTAAAAGATGCAGTATGGATTGGACTGGGCAGAGGGAAAGAGGAATTTATAGGCAATTCCATATGCTGTGGAAGGAAGTGGGTCTTTCAGAAAAGTACTAGAAAAGAAAGAGACACTGGTCAGCAAATTCAGTATGGTCTCTGACCACAGGGAGCTCACAGTTTAGAATGGAAGTACCTGCTCAGTCACAAGACACCAGGAGAGACAGACATTAAATCAGCCATCGTGAGAGTAAAAATATCTGATTATAAATCATGATTGGTACATTGATGGAAAAGAAGAGAGTGATGAAGAGAGAAGCTAATTTAGTGCAGGTCTGGGCAGGTCTCTCAGAAGGAGGGACATTTTAAAAGGATACATGAAGAATGAATAAGGTCAAAAAAAGGCCCATTACCAGGCAAAGGAAACAGGCACAAAGGCCTTGAGTTGGAAGTTGGTCAAGAAGCCAACTGGGAGTTACAGAAAAAGAGCACAAGTGGATACACTAGCTTCATCCATCTTTAAAGCTGCTGCATTGGATTCATCTGTGCTGGACTCAGTTTTCCCAAGCTACATTATCTGCCAGGCTATGTTAGTCTTGTTTTGTTGTTCCCTCAAACTCTGTGCTGTGTTTTTTTAAGGCAGTGTTCATGCATTTTTATTGTGTACCTGTTCCAAATACATGTCTCAGATCTCTTTACCCTCTTAGACAGTGGTTCTCAAAGGCTGGTGGTCATTGAACCAGTAATATCTGCATCTCCTAGAACTTGTGAGAAAAGAAAAAAAAGGGTCGGGGGGCAGTACCTGACACAAAATCTGGCCTGGCACTCATCATGGGCCATGTTATTCCTCCACTGCATAGAAACAGTCTCAGAGAATGCCAACCCATGCAAGGTTACTTGAAACCATGATAAAATAGGACAGAACAAGGCCATTTCATAACTTTATCTAAGTACAGATGAAACCGAGGTCATTGTGCAGTCCACAAGTTACCAAACATCCCCTCTCTTGGCCAAAATGAGTGGCTGCTGTTTCTCTACCAAGTATAGCTCATCTTCTTGTGGGTCTCCCCTCCCTAAAGATAAAACTGATTTAGATATGCACTCAATGCAGCATCCAATCAAGAGCAAACCTTCCCTCACATACCTCAAAGCCCAAAGCCTCTCACTGACACATATATGGTTCCCCAAGGTGTGTGTGTCTCCTTCCTACAGCAAATAATAAAGCCAACTTATTTAACTACAGGTACGTTCCCAGTAGTCTCTGGCTGAAGGACGTTGACACTTGGGTCCCACCCTATATCTAATGAATACTAGTAGATCTAGAAGTGGAGTCCAGCATAATGAATAATACAATGACCTAATGAATAGTAGTAGGTCTGGGAGTGGAGTCCAGTATCCTGTGTTTTAACAGACTCTCCACAGGTTATGACGCACACCCAGCTTGAGACTCACAGCTCTGGAAAAGAAGAGAGTGATGAAGAGAGAAGCTAATTTAGTGCAGGTCTGGGCAGGTCTCTCAGAAGGAGGGACATTTTAAAAGGATACATGAAGAATGAATAAGGTCAAAAAAAGGCCCATTACCAGGCAAAGGAAACAGGCACAAAGGCCTTGAGTTGGAAGTTGGTCAAGAAGCCAACTGGGAGTTACAGAAAAGAGCACAAGTGGATACACTAGCTTCATCCATCTTTAAAGCTGCTGCATTGGATTCATCTGTGCTGGACTCAGTTTTCCCAAGCTACATTATCTGCCAGGCTATGTTAGTCTTGTTTTGTTGTTCCCTCAAACTCTGTGCTGTGTTTTTTTAAGGCAGTGTTCATGCATTTTTATTGTGTACCTGTTCCAAATACATGTCTCAGATCTCTTTACCCTCTTAGACAGTGGTTCTCAAAGGCTGGTGGTCATTGAACCAGTAATATCTGCATCTCCTAGAACTTGTGAGAAAAGAAAAAAAAGGGTCGGGGCAGTACCTGACACAAAATCTGGCCTGGCACTCATCATGGGCCATGTTATTCCTCCACTGCATAGAAACAGTCTCAGAGAATGCCAACCCATGCAAGGTTACTTGAAACCATGATAAAATAGGACAGAACAAGGCCATTTCATAACTTTATCTAAGTACAGATGAAACCGAGGTCATTGTGCAGTCCACAAGTTACCAAACATCCCCTCTCTTGGCCAAAATGAGTGGCTGCTGTTTCTCTACCAAGTATAGCTCATCTTCTTGTGGGTCTCCCCTCCCTAAAGATAAAACTGATTTAGATATGCACTCAATGCAGCATCCAATCAAGAGCAAACCTTCCCTCACATACCTCAAAGCCCAAAGCCTCTCACTGACACATATATGGTTCCCCAAGGTGTGTGTGTCTCCTTCCTACAGCAAATAATAAAGCCAACTTATTTAACTACAGGTACGTTCCCAGTAGTCTCTGGCTGAAGGACGTTGACACTTGGGTCCCACCCTATATCTAATGAATACTAGTAGATCTAGAAGTGGAGTCCAGCATAATGAATAATACAATGACCTAATGAATAGTAGTAGGTCTGGGAGTGGAGTCCAGTATCCTGTGTTTTAACAGACTCTCCACAGGTTATGACGCACACTCCAGCTTGAGACTCACAGCTCTAAGGCAAGGATTCTCAGTTCTGGCTGCCCATTAGGATACAGATGATTGAATCTCCCAGAGACTCCAACTCAACTGGCCTGGAATGGGGTCTAGAAATCCATACAATTTTAAAAGCTTCCTTGATGATTCTGTTGTGCAGCCAAAGTTGAAACCCCCTGCTGTAAACCAGGGATGCTTGTGGTATACCACTGAAGGATAATGTCTGTTTGCAATGTTCCTATAAGGAACAGTCACTTGTGCAGTTGATAAGAAATTTCTGGGGAAGCCAGTTGTCATTCTGCTCCTAGGTGTCCATGACATGGCACTGCATCCTGACAAAGAGGGTGAAAATCTTGTTCTTGGGCTATTTGCCTTGACTTCTTGGTCACAAGTCAACCAACTTGCTAGTCATGCCTTTTGCACCTGGTTGGTTTCCTTCCTTCATTGCTTACGTAGGCACTTCCCAGGCAGGCAGGCACACAGGGTTACTTTATATACTAATATCTCTATCCATATACATATATCTATCATAGGGACATACTACTTTTTTAAGAATAACCACAGCTAATGCTTATCTTATACTTAAGTTAGTGTCAGTCACTAGGCTGGAAACCTTACAACCATCCCATTGAGGCAGATACTACTACCCTCTGTGCTTTACAGATGAGAAAACTGAGGCATGGGGAAGCTAAGCAGCTACTCCAATTGCATCCAATGAATGGATGGAGTCAGGTGTCAAATGCAAGCTTTTTCCAAATCCACACTTCTGATCATCCTGGCTCGGTCAGGAGACAGGGCAGTGGAAATGACCACATTCCCCTGTCTCCTTTTCCTCTTGCATCTTCTTAGTCTTCTTTGTTGATTCTCCTCTCAGTGTGGTATCCCCAAGCTTTTGTGGGGTTGGAGTGGAAGTGGAAAAGGAAGGAAAGAAATTTGACTCTACATTCCATGTCTTTTTGGCGCTTGAGTGTCTTCTGGCTGAAGGACGTTGACCCACCCTATATCTAATGAATACCAGTAGATCTAGAAGTGGAGTTCAGCATAATGAATAATACAATGACCTAATGAATAGTAGTAGGTCTGGGAGTGGAGTCCAGTATCCTGTGTTTTAACAGACTCTCCACAGGTTATGACGCACACTCCAGCTTGAGACTCACAGCTCTAAGGCAAGGATTCTCAGTTCTGGCTGCCCATTAGGATACAGATGATTGAATCTCCCAGAGACTCCAACTCAACTGGCCTGGAATGGGGTCTAGAAATCCATACAATTTTAAAAGCTTCCTTGATGATTCTGTTGTGCAGCCAAAGTTGAAACCCCCTGCTGTAAACCAGGGATGCTTGTGGTATACCACTGAAGGATAATGTCTGTTTGCAATGTTCCTATAAGGAACAGTCACTTGTGCAGTTGATAAGAAATTTCTGGGGAAGCCAGTTGTCATTCTGCTCCTAGGTGTCCATGACATGGCACTGCATCCTGACAAAGAGGGTGAAAATCTTGTTCTTGGGCTATTTGCCTTGACTTCTTGGTCACAAGTCAACCAACTTGCTAGTCATGCCTTTTGCACCTGGTTGGTTTCCTTCCTTCATTGCTTACGTAGGCACTTCCCAGGCAGGCAGGCACACAGGGTTACTTTATATACTAATATCTCTATCCATATACATATATCTATCATAGGGACATACTACTTTTTTAAGAATAACCACAGCTAATGCTTATCTTATACTTAAGTTAGTGTCAGTCACTAGGCTGGAAACCTTACAACCATCCCATTGAGGCAGATACTACTACCCTCTGTGCTTTACAGATGAGAAAACTGAGGCATGGGGAAGCTAAGCAGCTACTCCAATTGCATCCAATGAATGGATGGAGTCAGGTGTCAAATGCAAGCTTTTTCCAAATCCACACTTCTGATCATCCTGGCTCGGTCAGGAGACAGGGCAGTGGAAATGACCACATTCCCCTGTCTCCTTTTCCTCTTGCATCTTCTTAGTCTTCTTTGTTGATTCTCCTCTCAGTGTGGTATCCCCAAGCTTTTGTGGGGTTGGAGTGGAAGTGGAAAAGGAAGGAAAGACTTCTCTCATGCTGGGGTGATGTCTTCTTAGGAAAAAAATGTCTCTCTATATCTCCCTTCTCCACTTCCTTCCCTATGAACATGTCCCTCTCTGTCCATAGCTATAGAGCAAAAGGAAAGTGGCCTTGCTTGGTATTCAAACAGTAATGGCACCCATTCAAACTGCTGTCCTGGGACAGAAGGCTTTTTCAGCACTTTAAAGTGTTTTAACTGTTTCCTGCCCCACAAGTTGTGGGTTATGTTAACATCATAGAGTACTTTTGAACGAGACATCCACTTATTGGTTCTTCCCCATTTAGGTTCCTAGACCATGATTTTTAGGTTCACTACCACTCATTCTTTCTTAGATACTTTTGATCAGCTTCTGTCCTTATATCTTTAAGAAGTTGTTTTCCACCAGAATTTCAATTCTAATATTAACTTTTACTTCATATTCAATTATCTGTGAAATTTGCACATGTCTTAGAAATGATGATTGACATTAAAATTATGATTGACACTTATGGGTATATCTTTCAGTCTTTAGTTTGATAAAGTGTTAGTAAATTCTCAATAAATATTATTCCTCCTCCTCCTCCTCCACCTCTTCCTCCCACTCCTATTTCATATCCCAAGAGTCCCAGTCCTCACCTGACATCAGAAGGTGAGAAATGCCCAGGAGGTCCTTTTCTCTGGTTGTATAGACAGGTTATTACTTTTCTCCATAAGTCAGGGGAAGAATATTCACTAATCATTGTGTTAAACCTCAAAAAGAGGGTAACTCTCATCCATGGTCCTGCACAACAGATTCTGAGAGTCTACTTTTTTGCATTGGACTCTGCTCTATACTAGGGGTACATCATGGCCACACAAAGCATGAAGGTAACACACATCAAAAACATGGAAGAATAGTTGACTACACACCACACCCCCCCAGGACTGTTATCAACATCTTTGTCTACCTTAAAGCAGTACTTGGAACGTATTTTGCAGCCTTAAAGAGCAAATTCAACTTCACAGTGATAATCGTTTTTGGGGTAGAATGAGAATGTCAATTTTATGCTAACTGGCAAAACTCAACAAGAATCCTGACTAGAACACTTTAACTTCTTCAGATTACAATTTAGATTGCCAAACATTATTTTCCTTACCATGCTTTTTCCATTACTTTCTCTAAGTTCTCTGGCTTTAACCCAGAGCCCTCTTTAGGACGGGTGGTTATTCCTTCCCCTTCATATTTCCATGCCAATACACACACATGTCCCTTCCCCTGGATTTTTCCCTTTTTTTGTACATAGACCTTTAGCATTATTTACATCATCACAGCCATCAACTCTCTCCCCACAGCCATCAACTCTCTCCCCACCTCCCTACCTCTTAACATTCACCTTCTTCAGTGCATCAGAGGTTTTGAAATAAGAATTACTTTTCCATCTGGTATAAATGTGTATGTATTTGTGTGTGTTAGAGACAGAGGAAGAAGACAAATAAAAGAAAATGTAAGTGCCAATATGATAGATAGATACAAGATAACATGTGAAAAAAAAACAAAAAACAAAAAACAAAGAAGAACCTCCTCTTGCACTGATCCCAGAAAGATCAAGGCATACTTGTGGTTTTCTATATTTGGGGATGTCTAGAGACAGTTTGGTTGTCACAATCAGGGGAGAACGGTGGTGTGCAACTAACATCAAGTGCTTAGAAACCAGGGATGCTGCTAATATCCTACAATGCACAGGACAGACTCCACAACAAAGAATTCTCTGGCCCTAGATGTCAACAGAAGTTGAGAAATCATGCATTATCTGGGAAGTAAAAGGTAACTGAAGCTTTGAAGAGCAAATGGAAATTTCCAAGCAAATGAGTGGAGAGAAGATTCCAGCAGAAAAACCTGTATGACAGAATTTTAGATCACTTTGATAAGAGTTTGAAAACTATTTCAAATATTTAGAGAAAGGTCATCTCTATTTAGAATGTGCAAAGTCACAAGAAAATATTACTCCCATTAAAAAGTCAGATAATTTACAAAATCACTATTATTTTAAGCCTGCCAGAGAGCTGAGAATGCAAAGCAATTTTATAAACTAAATAAAAAAAGTGGACAAATTCCTCCTAAGAGGGATGGAAAGCAAGGCTGTTTTCATTCTCGGTAGAACAGAGAGAAGGAGAAAAGAGTCATAGATATGGATAAGAAGAAAAGAACTGAGAATGTCAATTTTATGCTAACTGGCAAAACTCAACAAGAATCCTGACTAGAACACTTTAACTTCTTCAGATTACAATTTAGATTGCCAAACATTATTTTCCTTACCATGCTTTTTCCATTACTTTCTCTAAGTTCTCTGGCTTTAACCCAGAGCCCTCTTTAGGACGGGTGGTTATTCCTTCCCCTTCATATTTCCATGCCAATACACACACATGTCCCTTCCCCTGGATTTTTCCCTTTTTTTGTACATAGACCTTTAGCATTATTTACATCATCACAGCCATCAACTCTCTCCCCACAGCCATCAACTCTCTCCCCACCTCCCTACCTCTTAACATTCACCTTCTTCAGTGCATCAGAGGTTTTGAAATAAGAATTACTTTTCCATCTGGTATAAATGTGTATGTATTTGTGTGTGTTAGAGACAGAGGAAGAAGACAAATAAAAGAAAATGTAAGTGCCAATATGATAGATAGATACAAGATAACATGTGAAAAAAAAACAAAAAACAAAAAACAAAGAAGAACCTCCTCTTGCACTGATCCCAGAAAGATCAAGGCATACTTGTGGTTTTCTATATTTGGGGATGTCTAGAGACAGTTTGGTTGTCACAATCAGGGGAGAACGGTGGTGTGCAACTAACATCAAGTGCTTAGAAACCAGGGATGCTGCTAATATCCTACAATGCACAGGACAGACTCCACAACAAAGAATTCTCTGGCCCTAGATGTCAACAGAAGTTGAGAAATCATGCATTATCTGGGAAGTAAAAGGTAACTGAAGCTTTGAAGAGCAAATGGAAATTTCCAAGCAAATGAGTGGAGAGAAGATTTCAGCAGAAAAACCTGTATGACAGAATTTTAGATCACTTTGATAAGAGTTTGAAAACTATTTCAAATATTTAGAGAAAGGTCATCTCTATTTAGAATGTGCAAAGTCACAAGAAAATATTACTCCCATTAAAAAGTCAGATAATTTACAAAATCACTATTATTTTAAGCCTGCCAGAGAGCTGAGAATGCAAAGCAATTTTATAAACTAAATAAAAAAAGTGGACAAATTCCTCCTAAGAGGGATGGAAAGCAAGGCTGTTTTCATTCTCGGTAGAACAGAGAGAAGGAGAAAAAGAGTCATAGATATGGATAAGAAGAAAAGAACTGAACTCTTTTTTTAACTGGAGGATAATTGTTTTACAATGTTGTATTCATTTTTGTCATACAACAACGCAAATCTGTCATTATTATATCTATGTCCCCTCTTTCTTGAACCTTCCTGCTCCCCTGTTGCACCCCCTTAGGTCATCACAGTTGCCAGGCTGGGCTCTCTGTGTTAGACAGCAGCTCCCCACACGTCATCTGTTTTACACATGCTAGAGGAGATATCTCAAAGCTACCTTTTCAGTTCATCCTACCCTCTCCTTCCCCTGCTATGTCCACAAGTCCATTCTCTATGTCTGCATCTCTATTCCTGCCCTGCAAATAAGTAAATCAGTACTATTTTTCTAGATTCCATACATATAGATTAATATAAAATACTTGTTTTTCTGACATTCACTATGTATAATAATAGGCTGTAGGTTAATTGACCTCACTAGAGCTGACTCAAATTTGTTCTTTTGTATGGTTGAGCAATAGTCCACTGTATATATATCTATTCTTGATCCATTCCTCTGTTGACTCACACCTAGGTCGCTTTCATGTCCCAGCTACTGTAAACAGTGCTGCACTGAACATCAGAGTACATGTGTCTTTTTGAATTGTAGTTTTCTTGGGGTATATGCCCAGTAGTGGGATTGTTGTGTCTAACTGCCATATGATCCAGCTGAACTTCTAATGAACTTTTGAAGGTTTAATGTGGGCTGGTTATGAGAGCTTAAAATACCTGAGATTACTCTTTTTTTAAAAAAAAAATTTTTCTTACACCACAAGTTACTCCAAGCTCATTTTGTACATTACCAGTCTCAGTCATTCTTTCAATGATGCCTTCATCCTTTATTGAATAATGGTATTAGAAACCAAGATCTGAGCTCTGGGTATTTTTGTTTTCATCTCTATTTAGAATGTGCAAAGTCACAAGAAAATATTACTCCCATTAAAAAGTCAGATAATTTACAAAATCACTATTATTTTAAGCCTGCCAGAGAGCTGAGAATGCAAAGCAATTTTATAAACTAAATAAAAAAAGTGGACAAATTCCTCCTAAGAGGGATGGAAAGCAAGGCTGTTTTCATTCTCGGTAGAACAGAGAGAAGGAAAAAAAGAGTCATAGATATGGATAAGAAGAAAAGAACTGAACTCTTTTTAACTGGAGGATAATTGTTTTACAATGTTGTATTCATTTTTGTCATACAACAACGCAAATCTGTCATTATTATATCTATGTCCCCTCTTTCTTGAACCTTCCTGCTCCCCTGTTGCACCCCCTTAGGTCATCACAGTTGCCAGGCTGGGCTCTCTGTGTTAGACAGCAGCTCCCCACACGTCATCTGTTTTACACATGCTAGAGGAGATATCTCAAAGCTACCTTTTCAGTTCATCCTACCCTCTCCTTCCCCTGCTATGTCCACAAGTCCATTCTCTATGTCTGCATCTCTATTCCTGCCCTGCAAATAAGTAAATCAGTACTATTTTTCTAGATTCCATACATATAGATTAATATAAAATACTTGTTTTTCTGACATTCACTATGTATAATAATAGGCTGTAGGTTAATTGACCTCACTAGAGCTGACTCAAATTTGTTCTTTTGTATGGTTGAGCAATAGTCCACTGTATATATATCTATTCTTGATCCATTCCTCTGTTGACTCACACCTAGGTCGCTTTCATGTCCCAGCTACTGTAAACAGTGCTGCACTGAACATCAGAGTACATGTGTCTTTTTGAATTGTAGTTTTCTTGGGGTATATGCCCAGTAGTGGGATTGTTGTGTCTAACTGCCATATGATCCAGCTGAACTTCTAATGAACTTTTGAAGGTTTAATGTGGGCTGGTTATGAGAGCTTAAAATACCTGAGATTACTCTTTTTTTAAAAAAAAAATTTTTCTTACACCACAAGTTACTCCAAGCTCATTTTGTACATTACCAGTCTCAGTCATTCTTTCAATGATGCCTTCATCCTTTATTGAATAATGGTATTAGAAACCAAGATCTGAGCTCTGGGTATTTTTGTTTTCACCTTGTCATTATATTTTCCTTTAATTATTTGAATTCAATTATAATAGTTGTTACATAAAATAAAGTTTAACATCTCTGCTAATGCCAGTATTTAACTGTTTCATTTCATTTTTGAATGCTTTATTTTTGTGCTTATTGTCAAAAGCTGAATATTTTAAATAAAATACTGTATCAAATCTGGATTCAGATTTTTGGAGATTTTTCTAACTCATCTGGATTCAATTTGTGAAATGAGTCTCTCCAGTTGTGTACAGTCATTGATTTCTCTTAAAATTTTTATTCTTATTTATTTTTCCACTTGGCTTCTGAGAATTGTTCCTGAGTATGCATAGTTCTCTTCTGTTGATTGGTCAGAAGGTGATGGACCAGATGCTGTGCCTAAATGTTCCATCATAAGGCATCTGTCCTCTCCTTATGGGTCTATGTGTGGTTAACAAGTGTATTCAAAGTTCAGACTTTGTGAAACTTGCCTCAGCTTCTACCCTCTGCCAGGATCTCTCAGGTCTCCCATGCACATGGAAGTGGTTAGAAATGTATGAAAATAGGAAGTATGTTGTTGTTCAGTCACTAAATCATGTCCAAAACTTTGCAACCCCATGAACTGCAGCATGCCAGGCTTCTCCGTCCTTCACCGTCTCCTGGAGTTTGCTCAAATTCATGTCCATTGAGTCAGTGATACTATCTAACCATCTTATCCTCTGTCAGCCCCTTTTCCTTTTGTCTTCAATCTTTCCCAGCATCAGGGTCTTTTCCAATGAGTTGACTCTTCACATCAGGTAGCCAAAGTATTGGAGCTACAGCATCAGTCCTTCCAGTAAATATTCTGTTTTGATTTCCTTTAGGGTTGACTGATTTGATCTTCTTACTGTTAAGTATGTACCCTATCTGCTTCAAACCATGTCGACCAACCAAGGCTGCTGGCTTTCACAGCCCCTAATACCTCACCCTAGCATAATATAGATCTGTTATGCTACCCAATGATGCCTTGTCATCCAGTCTCAGTCATTCTTTCAATGATGCCTTCATCCTTTATTGAATAATGGTATTAGAAACCAAGATCTGAGCTCTGGGTATTTTTGTTTTCACCTTGTCATTATATTTTCCTTTAATTATTTGAATTCAATTATAATAGTTGTTACATAAAATAAAGTTTAACATCTCTGCTAATGCCAGTATTTAACTGTTTCATTTCATTTTTGAATGCTTTATTTTTGTGCTTATTGTCAAAAGCTGAATATTTTAAATAAAATACTGTATCAAATCTGGATTCAGATTTTTGGAGATTTTTCTAACTCATCTGGATTCAATTTGTGAAATGAGTCTCTCCAGTTGTGTACAGTCATTGATTTCTCTTAAAATTTTTATTCTTATTTATTTTTCCACTTGGCTTCTGAGAATTGTTCCTGAGTATGCATAGTTCTCTTCTGTTGATTGGTCAGAAGGTGATGGACCAGATGCTGTGCCTAAATGTTCCATCATAAGGCATCTGTCCTCTCCTTATGGGTCTATGTGTGGTTAACAAGTGTATTCAAAGTTCAGACTTTGTGAAACTTGCCTCAGCTTCTACCCTCTGCCAGGATCTCTCAGGTCTCCCATGCACATGGAAGTGGTTAGAAATGTATGAAAATAGGAAGTATGTTGTTGTTCAGTCACTAAATCATGTCCAAAACTTTGCAACCCCATGAACTGCAGCATGCCAGGCTTCTCCGTCCTTCACCGTCTCCTGGAGTTTGCTCAAATTCATGTCCATTGAGTCAGTGATACTATCTAACCATCTTATCCTCTGTCAGCCCCTTTTCCTTTTGTCTTCAATCTTTCCCAGCATCAGGGTCTTTTCCAATGAGTTGACTCTTCACATCAGGTAGCCAAAGTATTGGAGCTACAGCATCAGTCCTTCCAGTAAATATTCTGTTTTGATTTCCTTTAGGGTTGACTGATTTGATCTTCTTACTGTTAAGTATGTACCCTATCTGCTTCAAACCATGTCGACCAACCAAGGCTGCTGGCTTTCACAGCTAATCCCACCCTAATAATACTCTAGCACCAAGTGAGCTGGAGCCAGGGATTATATAGGTGCAGCTACAGGCATATAACTTAAGAGTTCACTGTTCTCACCTGAAGTTCTAGCAGTTTTTCCTAAAGAAGCCTTTCAATTTGTCATTTGCCTTTGCTTTGGTCAATTTCCAGGCCACTGAAATGGTTGCATTTTTTTGTCCAGTTTTATCATTTTTTGTAGGAGAATATAGTAGTCTATGTTTTCACTCCATTATAGCCAAAAATCTGCTTCCTCTGGTTTCCCAGTAATTGTGTGTGTGTGTGTGTGTGTGTATGTGTTTAAGAAAACAGTTGTAGTCTTATTCAGCAGAAGAGTTCTGGAAGATATGGACTAAGCAAATGTACTGTCTTATTAACACTAGACACAGGTGACCTGATTATGTGATATTTTACAGTGTAACCAACTTCTACAAGGGGAAATTATATATATTTGTAGCCATGAGAGAAAGATGTCTTCTGTAATTTTTATCCATAGTCGCAATCTAGTGAGCAATTTTCCTGTTGTATCCCCGACAAATACCTAACAAGAAAAACCTACTCACCCTCTCTGGTTCACCAACAGTCCCTAAGCCCCCAATTAATTACTCCTTTTCATAGCTGTGGAAAATGGCAGCCGCAGTGGGTCTTATATCTGGGTCAAAGAAAAGCCAAAGAATGGATAGTTAGGACCTGTCCTCTAATGGGGAAATCTAGTGGTTCCAAGAGCTTTTGAAGATGATAAAACTTTTGAGGGGAGGGGGTTTGTATTAGAAAATGAGGGCAATTTTTACTTTTCTAAACAAAGACACTTTTAAAAACAGAGTGGCCATCAACCATCATTATTATTACATAACAAAAACATCACCTCCAAAACAGGAAAGTTTTAGTGACTCCTAATGCTTGCAATTTTAAATTACTTTTCTATGAGATACAGCATCCCAAGTCCTTCCAGTTGACTCTTCACATCAGGTAGCCAAAGTATTGGAGCTACAGCATCAGTCCTTCCAGTAAATATTCTGTTTTGATTTCCTTTAGGGTTGACTGATTTGATCTTCTTACTGTTAAGTATGTACCCTATCTGCTTCAAACCATGTCGACCAACCAAGGCTGCTGGCTTTCACAGCTAATCCCACCCTAATAATACTCTAGCACCAAGTGAGCTGGAGCCAGGGATTATATAGGTGCAGCTACAGGCATATAACTTAAGAGTTCACTGTTCTCACCTGAAGTTCTAGCAGTTTTTCCTAAAGAAGCCTTTCAATTTGTCATTTGCCTTTGCTTTGGTCAATTTCCAGGCCACTGAAATGGTTGCATTTTTTTGTCCAGTTTTATCATTTTTTGTAGGAGAATATAGTAGTCTATGTTTTCACTCCATTATAGCCAAAAATCTGCTTCCTCTGGTTTCCCAGTAATTGTGTGTGTGTGTGTGTGTGTATGTGTTTAAGAAAACAGTTGTAGTCTTATTCAGCAGAAGAGTTCTGGAAGATATGGACTAAGCAAATGTACTGTCTTATTAACACTAGACACAGGTGACCTGATTATGTGATATTTTACAGTGTAACCAACTTCTACAAGGGGAAATTATATATATTTGTAGCCATGAGAGAAAGATGTCTTCTGTAATTTTTATCCATAGTCGCAATCTAGTGAGCAATTTTCCTGTTGTATCCCCGACAAATACCTAACAAGAAAAACCTACTCACCCTCTCTGGTTCACCAACAGTCCCTAAGCCCCCAATTAATTACTCCTTTTCATAGCTGTGGAAAATGGCAGCCGCAGTGGGTCTTATATCTGGGTCAAAGAAAAGCCAAAGAATGGATAGTTAGGACCTGTCCTCTAATGGGGAAATCTAGTGGTTCCAAGAGCTTTTGAAGATGATAAAACTTTTGAGGGGAGGGGGTTTGTATTAGAAAATGAGGGCAATTTTTACTTTTCTAAACAAAGACACTTTTAAAAACAGAGTGGCCATCAACCATCATTATTATTACATAACAAAAACATCACCTCCAAAACAGGAAAGTTTTAGTGACTCCTAATGCTTGCAATTTTAAATTACTTTTCTATGAGATAGGATTTTTAGCTGCAAATACAAACACATTAGGAGGGATACAAAAACGTATTTGTGTGTTGTACAAACAGGGACAGTGCCCAAATATACTTCCAGATGATTCCAGCTAAGCCCACCCTGCCTCTGAAGTTGGCACAGGCATAGTAGTTCACAGTGCAGACACTAGGCATGGGATGCGACAAGCAGGCCATCTGCCACTGATATCTTTAATACAGGATTTTGCTAGCTACATGGCTCTCTTATTTCAGGTTTCCTAGAAAGCAAAGCCTAAGGAAAAGCTTACATTCTGATGTTTTAAGGGTAGATGCAATCCTGGAGAGGAGGACTAGTGAAGAAAAACAGGAAAGCAGCGCATTATTGAGCTAGCTAAAATTTCACCCAAAAGCTCAGTGTTTGGGCTTCCCTGGTGGTCCAGTGGGTAGGGACACCGCCTTGCAGTGCAAGGGGCGCCGGTTTGATCCCTGGCCTGGGAAGATCCCACGTGCCGCGGAGCGGCTGGACTGATGTGTCCAATTACCGAGCCGGAGCTCTGGGGTGCATGCGTCCAGAGCTGGCGCTCTGCAACAGACGCCACCAGGATGGGAGGCCCACACGTGCCAAAGAAAAAAGATGGATGAAAATGGATAAATGAAGGACCAATAGCAGTGGCCCGCCTGCTCCCCTCCCTCCCCACCCCTCCCCCACCAATAATAAATAAATAAACAAATCTTTAAAAAAAAAAAAACTCAGTGTTTATTTAAATACATGGGATGTCTCTAGAGAGGTTATAAGCAAATGCTGCATGTTGGAAAGTTCCTCAGTGGCAGAGAATATGGGTGATTTACCTGCTTATTCCTTCTCTGGTGAAAGACATCCTGCAGGACACTGAGGCTGAGTTACCTGGACTCTCCATGCAACCACTAGAGAAGCTGAAGTTTTCATGAGTCTGGTAGGTTTAGACCCGAGTTCTGGCAACTGCTGCAGCACATTCACTGTGGGGTGGGGGGAAGTTTGGGCAATGGAGGCCTTGCTAGAACCCAGTGTGCACCACTGGGGAAGGAGGAGATGATAAAGAGTACTAGTAGATGGGACAGGAACAATATGAGCCATCGTTGGGGGTGCTCCAGGCACAAAAGAAGCAAGAATTTGAATCCTGGAATAAGCATGTAGTTGCCTACAGCCATTTTCCCACTATACCTGGGCATGCTACCATTCAGGTCTGATGTTAATGACCTGGACTTAGCACAAATCCTACAAGGGAAAAGTGTTAATTCTAGCACTACCATAATTTAGTATCAGATCCCACAGTGTAAGGACTCAGTCCTATAAGACTGTCCTTACCTCAGATGAAAGTTTAGGCAAGCTGGCCATGTGGTGTTTCTATGATGCCCCATCAGGTTTGAGAATTCTCTAGAAAGACTCACAGAACTCACTGAAAGTGCTATATTTACAGTTATAGGTATATTATAAAGGACACAACTCATGATCAGCCAAATACTAGAGACACTACCCAAGGTCAGAGCAGAGCAGGTGAAGGAGAAGGAGTATTTTCCCCATGGTATCAGGGAGTGCCACCCTTCTGGTGGTTTAATATATTCACTGATTTGAGCCTCGTTGTTTAGAGTTTTTACTCTAGCTTTTATTATGTAAGCACAATTGTTTGAATCCTTGGCTGTTTACTTGGACTCTATGTCCATCCACCCTTCTCTTTTGGGGTTCGGGGGGTAGGGTTGAAATCTCAACCTTCTAACCATATTGTTAGCTTTTTTTTGGCAATTAACTGGCCTCCTGAAGAGAGCTATGGGCCTTGTTAGCATAAACTCAAATGCGGTCCAAAGGAGTTTATTGACACTTACATCACTCAGAAAGGTTTTTTGAAGCTCTATGCCAGAAGAACTGGAACCCCTGGAGTACGTATGAGTCTACAGGGGACAAAGACTAACTACAGTTTTCATTATATTACAGTACAGCTGGGTGAATCTGGGGAGAGCATACAAACTGGATCCAGTACAATTGCTGTGAGGCTTTCTGTGGCTCTTGATTCTTTGTGCATGTGGTGGCAGTGGTTTAGTTGCTCAGTCATGTCTGACTCTTGTAACCCCATAGACTGTAACCCACCAGTCGCTTCTGTCCATGGGATTTCCTAGGTAAGAATACTGGAATGGGTTGCCATTTCTTTCTTTAGGGGATCTTCCCAGCCAGGGATCAAACCTACATCTCCTGTCCTACAGGCAGTCTACTGCATTGCAGGTAGATTCTTTACCAGTAAGCCACCAGGAAAACCTACCTCTTCATGTTACTGACTTCCAAATAGATATTTCAGCACACCTTACTGTTGAAGATTCAAGGGCATATGACTGCCCCTAGGGATATAAATAAAAGTACTTCAAAACAAAGAAATTCTCCCCAATATGGGGCATGTTCAAATGTGTCAACTGTCCACTGTAGTGTGGGTTGGCCATTGAACTTTTACTATAGGGTAACCCCAAAACAGATTTTTGGGAAAAGGTCATTAGACCGTGTAATTTTTTTATGAAGCACTTTACTAGCACTTCTATAAATGATATGTATTCCCTATTTGTAATTATCTAACTGGATTCATGTTTTCAGACATGAAACACAAGATAAATTGGACATCAAAATAAAAATGATTAAAAAATAACTTTTGTGCTCCAAAGGACACCATGAAGAAGGTGAAAAGACAGGAAAATATATTTGCAAATTACATGTCTGATACAAGACTTACATCTTATACACAAGTTTTACAACTTAAAGTACAAAAAAATTCAATCTAGAATGAATAAAGGGTCTGAACAGGTATTTCTCCAGAAAAGATACAAAAACTGGCTCATAACCACATGAAATAATGCTCATTATTAGTCATCAGGGGAAAAAGAAACCAAAACAACAATGAGATACCACTTTATAACCACTGAGATGGCTAGAATCAGAAAGGTAGACAATAACAGAAATCATCTAGGGGTTGGCAAAGACATAGAGGAACTGGAATCCTTATACATCGCTGGTCGAAATATAAACTGTGTAGCTGTTTTGGAAAACATTCTATTACAGTACAGCTGGGTGAATCTGGGGAGAGCATACAAACTGGATCCAGTACAATTGCTGTGAGGCTTTCTGTGGCTCTTGATTCTTTGTGCATGTGGTGGCAGTGGTTTAGTTGCTCAGTCATGTCTGACTCTTGTAACCCCATAGACTGTAACCCACCAGTCGCTTCTGTCCATGGGATTTCCTAGGTAAGAATACTGGAATGGGTTGCCATTTCTTTCTTTAGGGGATCTTCCCAGCCAGGGATCAAACCTACATCTCCTGTCCTACAGGCAGTCTACTGCATTGCAGGTAGATTCTTTACCAGTAAGCCACCAGGAAAACCTACCTCTTCATGTTACTGACTTCCAAATAGATATTTCAGCACACCTTACTGTTGAAGATTCAAGGGCATATGACTGCCCCTAGGGATATAAATAAAAGTACTTCAAAACAAAGAAATTCTCCCCAATATGGGGCATGTTCAAATGTGTCAACTGTCCACTGTAGTGTGGGTTGGCCATTGAACTTTTACTATAGGGTAACCCCAAAACAGATTTTTGGGAAAAGGTCATTAGACCGTGTAATTTTTTTATGAAGCACTTTACTAGCACTTCTATAAATGATATGTATTCCCTATTTGTAATTATCTAACTGGATTCATGTTTTCAGACATGAAACACAAGATAAATTGGACATCAAAATAAAAATGATTAAAAAATAACTTTTGTGCTCCAAAGGACACCATGAAGAAGGTGAAAAGACAGGAAAATATATTTGCAAATTACATGTCTGATACAAGACTTACATCTTATACACAAGTTTTACAACTTAAAGTACAAAAAAATTCAATCTAGAATGAATAAAGGGTCTGAACAGGTATTTCTCCAGAAAAGATACAAAAACTGGCTCATAACCACATGAAATAATGCTCATTATTAGTCATCAGGGAAACAGAAACCAAAACAACAATGAGATACCACTTTATAACCACTGAGATGGCTAGAATCAGAAAGGTAGACAATAACAGAAATCATCTAGGGGTTGGCAAAGACATAGAGGAACTGGAATCCTTATACATCGCTGGTCGAAATATAAACTGTGTAGCTGTTTTGGAAAACATTGTGGTAATTCCTCAAAACCCAGAAATTATCTTATAAGCCTGAAATTTCTCCTAGGTATATACACCCAAGAGAAATGAAAACATGATCACACAAAAATGTATGCACACATGGTTCATAGCAGCATTATTCATAATAGACAAAAGTGGAAAAAACACAAATGTTCATCAATTGGTAAATGAAGAAAAAATTGAACATTCATATATGAAAAGCAAAAACTGTAAAGCACTCAGAAGAAAATTTTTGTTACCACGGGGCACTGAAGTGACGCCTAAAGCAAGATCTTGAAGAAACTGAACTTCTTCAAAATTAAAAACTTAACTTTCAAAAAGGCACCGTTGAGAAAATGAAAAGGCAAGTCACACAATAGAAAAAGTATTTAGAACTTAAAGACACTCTTACGACTCTGTGAGATGGAGGCCCCAACCTCAGGATCTAACACCTGCTGATCTGAGGTGGCACTGACATAATAATCACACACTGAAGTACACAATAAATGTAATCCACTTGAAACATTGGAAACCGCACCCTAGTCTCTGGAAAAACTGTCTTCCATGAAGCCAGTCCCTGGTGCCAAAAAGGTTGGGGACCATGGCTATAAAAGAACCCTCTGCCTGACTGTAAATGAGTCCGAAAAAATTAATCAATTAAATTCCACCAAAGCGGGCTTCTCTGGTGGTCCAGTGGGTAAGGACACCACCTTGCAGTGCAAGGGGTGCCGGTTCGATCCTGGAAAAGGACACCATGAAGAAGGTGAAAAGACAGGAAAATATATTTGCAAATTACATGTCTGATACAAGACTTACATCTTATACACAAGTTTTACAACTTAAAGTACAAAAAAATTCAATCTAGAATGAATAAAGGGTCTGAACAGGTATTTCTCCAGAAAAGATACAAAAACTGGCTCATAACCACATGAAATAATGCTCATTATTAGTCATCAGGGAAACAGAAACCAAAACAACAATGAGATACCACTTTATAACCACTGAGATGGCTAGAATCAGAAAGGTAGACAATAACAGAAATCATCTAGGGGTTGGCAAAGACATAGAGGAACTGGAATCCTTATACATCGCTGGTCGAAATATAAACTGTGTAGCTGTTTTGGAAAACATTGTGGTAATTCCTCAAAACCCAGAAATTATCTTATAAGCCTGAAATTTCTCCTAGGTATATACACCCAAGAGAAATGAAAACATGATCACACAAAAATGTATGCACACATGGTTCATAGCAGCATTATTCATAATAGACAAAAGTGGAAAAAACACAAATGTTCATCAATTGGTAAATGAAGAAAAAATTGAACATTCATATATGAAAAGCAAAAACTGTAAAGCACTCAGAAGAAAATTTTTGTTACCACGGGGCACTGAAGTGACGCCTAAAGCAAGATCTTGAAGAAACTGAACTTCTTCAAAATTAAAAACTTAACTTTCAAAAAGGCACCGTTGAGAAAATGAAAAGGCAAGTCACACAATAGAAAAAGTATTTAGAACTTAAAGACACTCTTACGACTCTGTGAGATGGAGGCCCCAACCTCAGGATCTAACACCTGCTGATCTGAGGTGGCACTGACATAATAATCACACACTGAAGTACACAATAAATGTAATCCACTTGAAACATTGGAAACCGCACCCTAGTCTCTGGAAAAACTGTCTTCCATGAAGCCAGTCCCTGGTGCCAAAAAGGTTGGGGACCACGGCTATAAAAGAACCCTCTGCCTGACTGTAAATGAGTCCGAAAAAATTAATCAATTAAATTCCACCAAAGCGGGCTTCTCTGGTGGTCCAGTGGGTAAGGACACCACCTTGCAGTGCAAGGGGTGCCGGTTCGATCCCTGGCCTGGGAAGATCCCATGTGCCGCGGAGCAGCTGGACCTATGTGTCCAATTACCGAGTCAGAGATCTGGAGTGCATGTGCCCAGAGCTGGTGCTCTGCAACAACAGAGGTCACTGCGATGGGAGGCCCACACGGGCCAAAGAACAAATACGGATGAAAATAGGTAAATGAAAGATCAATGGAAGTGGCCTGCCTGCTCTACTTCCTCCCCAACCCGCATCCCCCCTCCCCTGCCAAAAAAAAAAAAAGAAAGAAATTCCACCAAAGAAGACACAAGAGTGACTATATGGGATATAAAAAAAGTGGTCAGTAGGGAAGGGAAATGCATGTTAAAATCTCAACAAGACACCAATGCTTGGGCTTGCTTGATGGCTCAGAAAGTAAAGAATCTGCTCGTAATGCAGGATACCTGGGTTCAGTCCCTGGGTTGGGAAGATCCTCTGGAGAAGGGAATGGCTATACACTCTAATATTTTTACCTAGAGAACTTGACTGTCAGAGGAGCCTGGTGAGCTACAGTCCATAGGTTCACAAAGAGTCTGAGTGAGTAACACACACAGAGTCCAACGAATACTCACTAGAATAGCTATAAAAAATAATGACAGTAAGTATTAGAGGGATTATGGAATAACAGGAACACTTATGCATTCCTGGTGAGAATACAGATTGGTATACTCATATTTTTTGAAGTATAATAGTTTTAAAATTTAATGTACATTTACTTGTGTGTGTGTGTGTGTGTGTGCAGGCTCAGTCATTCAGCTGAATCTGACTCTAATTCCATGGAGTGTCACCCACCAGGCTCCTCTGTCCATGATACCCAGGAATTCTACTCCTGGGTATCTACCGATGAGCATTAAAGTCTGTCAGAGCTTTATTATTGTAGCCTCAAACTGGGAGTGATTCAAGTCAACAAAATATGGAAACAATGTAGTACTATCCATCAACACATATGAACTATTGGTACATGCTATAGCATCTATGAACCTCAAAAAATATTATACAATGTAGGAGAAGCCTAACTCAAAAGACTACATTTCACATTATTTCATTTTCATGAAATTTCTAGCACATCTATAGAGGAAGAACGTAGTCAGTGGTTGCCTAAGGCTGGGGACTGGGGCTGAGATTGACTGCAAATGGGCATGAAGGAATGTTCTGTATTGGTGGACACGTTCAAAGTTGGATTGTGTGGTTTGTTGTACAGCTCTATAAATTTGCTAAGAATCACTGAATTGTACATGTCCAATGAGTGAATTTTATGGTATGTAAATTATATCATGGAAAAGTTGTTTAAAAAATGACTGCACATATTTCAGAGGTCTTCTACTATAATTCAGGCTTCTGAGATGACGTAGTGCTTTGCTTTAGCCTGTTTGATTCTACATAGAAACTTCAAAGTGTTTGTGGGTATATGGGAAGATAGTCTAGTCTAATAAATGCAACTGGGAACCAGTTCATATCTTTTAATAAGAGTTGAGTCTTTTTATAAAAGCTTCCTTTTTTTTCTTGGAGAAAGTGTGCTAAAAATGAAATTTAAATGTTTCTGATTTCCTAGCACACTTCAAGAATCTTAAAAAAAAGATGCTTCAGGATTTTTAAAAAAAATTTTTGATTACATGTGCCATAAAAAGATGAAAAATTAGCCCATTTGAAAGATTAGACATTCTCTCACTTCACTCCCCATTGATATGTTCTCACTTATTCCAACAATATATATCAGTTTCTATTTTTTAAGCTTTATTTTTCAGAACTCTCTGCTTCCATTTTATTGAAACATATTTGATTGTAAACACTTTTTTGCTATTGTATTAGGATTCGCCAGAGGAACATATCAAGATATATATATATATATATATATATATATATATATATATATATCCCCTTGATATAAATGCATAAAATATAAAATTCATGATTCACATGTGCATTATGAGGAGAAATTGACACATACCATAATAAATGTTGAGAAGCCCCATGATCTGCCCTCTGCAAGCTGAAAACCCTAGGAACATATAATTCCAGTCTAAGCCTGAAGACCTGAGATCAGGGGAGCTGATGGTATAAATCTCAATGCAAATGCAGATGTCCAAAGTCCCATCTCAACCAAGCCAACAACATGGAGTGAAGCCTCCCATCCCTATTTTGTTTTTGTTTTGTTTTTGTTTTTCTTAGACCCCAGATGCACTGAGAGATGTCCAAACACGCTGGGCATGGCTATGGGTTCCACTAAGTCTACCATTCAAGCGCTAATTCCTTCCAGAAAGACCCCCACAGGCATACCCCAAAATAATGCCTCACCAGACATCTGAACATTCTATGACCCAGTTAAGTTGACATGCAAAATGAACCATGACCATGGTCCTGTACGATGCCTGCTTTCATTACAGAGAACATTAATTCCAACAGCCACTTTTCACATTTTTTCTTGGATCTATTTCAACTGTTCCTTTCTGTTGGCTTTGTGACCACTGTCCCCAGTTTGGCCACTTTCTATTTAGTATTCTCATTTGTAAATTTACACACACACACACACACACACACACACACACACACACAGAGACAAACACACATAACTTAGAATGTTACTTTTAAGTTTGAAGGAGATAAAGTAATGTACATAGCACTGTCTGAGCACTCAATAAAGACTGACCTCCTCTGCCTTTTTAACAAATATGCACTGAAAGAATGAATAGTGAAGATAGCTCATTTGTAATAGCATCCCTCCATTAAAATAGTATTACACATGAAAATTAGTATATTTTTTAAGACATGTCTGTGAAGTCCAGTTTAAACCATAATATTGCTCTGTGGTTCTCAATCTGAGCTCATGTATTGCCAAATATATGCAATAACATGTAAAATTTAAGGCAGCCTCCTATACATGTGGATCATATTTTGGAAGCAGCTGTTCTTATTCATATAAATCATCTAATATTTTCAAATTTATGTAAATACAGCAAGGAATAAAATGAAAAATGCTCATAAATTTTAAGGTAAATCATAGGTCTTCAAAAAGATTCCACAGTGAGAGGCTTTTGGGGAAATGAGGGCATTACACAGCCTCTACCCTCTGATGGACACTTGGTTGGGAAATCTAATCATCTCCCATCCTGCTTCAGAGCGGTATGTACAAAATGGTACTTCAGAACCAATCTTCTAAGTTCAGTACTGGTGCTCTGGAACAATATTATTTCGGACATTAGTTACACAAAAAAGAGTTTACACTACACCCATCCCTACCCTACTGCCCCTTCACTAGTTGTGACACACCTTGATATGTCTGCCTCAAACAGTGCAGGAGAAGCCAAACTAAGATTCTTGAGAAGGAGGAAATGGGAGTTCATGGTTCTTGAGTGAGGATTTTAAGGTGGTAGGAAAAAGGACTGAGGTAGAGATCTTGCAAGATTTAAAGGGAGTTCAAGCCTTTAGAAATTAGGATAATTAAAGTGAAGTCTTGGGGAATCCCAGTTAAGTTGACATGCAAAATGAACCATGACCATGGTCCTGTACGATGCCTGCTTTCATTACAGAGAACATTAATTCCAACAGCCACTTTTCACATTTTTTCTTGGATCTATTTCAACTGTTCCTTTCTGTTGGCTTTGTGACCACTGTCCCCAGTTTGGCCACTTTCTATTTAGTATTCTCATTTGTAAATTTACACACACACACACACACACACACACACACACACACACAGAGACAAACACACATAACTTAGAATGTTACTTTTAAGTTTGAAGGAGATAAAGTAATGTACATAGCACTGTCTGAGCACTCAATAAAGACTGACCTCCTCTGCCTTTTTAACAAATATGCACTGAAAGAATGAATAGTGAAGATAGCTCATTTGTAATAGCATCCCTCCATTAAAATAGTATTACACATGAAAATTAGTATATTTTTTAAGACATGTCTGTGAAGTCCAGTTTAAACCATAATATTGCTCTGTGGTTCTCAATCTGAGCTCATGTATTGCCAAATATATGCAATAACATGTAAAATTTAAGGCAGCCTCCTATACATGTGGATCATATTTTGGAAGCAGCTGTTCTTATTCATATAAATCATCTAATATTTTCAAATTTATGTAAATACAGCAAGGAATAAAATGAAAAATGCTCATAAATTTTAAGGTAAATCATAGGTCTTCAAAAAGATTCCACAGTGAGAGGCTTTTGGGGAAATGAGGGCATTACACAGCCTCTACCCTCTGATGGACACTTGGTTGGGAAATCTAATCATCTCCCATCCTGCTTCAGAGCGGTATGTACAAAATGGTACTTCAGAACCAATCTTCTAAGTTCAGTACTGGTGCTCTGGAACAATATTATTTCGGACATTAGTTACACAAAAATGAGTTTACACTACACCCATCCCTACCCTACTGCCCCTTCACTAGTTGTGACACACCTTGATATGTCTGCCTCAAACAGTGCAGGAGAAGCCAAACTAAGATTCTTGAGAAGGAGGAAATGGGAGTTCATGGTTCTTGAGTGAGGATTTTAAGGTGGTAGGAAAAAGGACTGAGGTAGAGATCTTGCAAGATTTAAAGGGAGTTCAAGCCTTTAGAAATTAGGATAATTAAAGTGAAGTCTTGGGGAATGGTGGAGAAGATCAGGTTACTTAGCAGGTTCTTAACAAATGGCAATTTCGGTTAAGGTCTTTAGCTGCAGGAAAACTTCCAAGGTTGATAAATCTGCAGCTTCAAGGATAGCCTGCTGGTGCCATGCTAACTGGCCGTAGGACAACAAGGGGGAAATATGAAGGAGGGAAAACATCAAAGAGGATAAAATAGCTGAATTGCTTGATAAGAGAAAGTTCTGGAGGCATTGGAAATAAACAGTCACATAGAAGGGAAACGAGTCCCTAGTCAAAGTGGATATTCACAGTGGTCATTTGTGATATGACCACTCTGTCCATATATGAAATATATAGCTACCTCAAGAAGCAGTATTCACATGTCAGGCATTGCAAAGCTGGGGACTCCCTGTACACATCCTAGAAGATTACCTGTGACAAGATAGTGTGTGACATGGATGAATAAACAATACAGAGTAAAGGTCATGAGCTGAATACCAGGAAGACAAATCTGTCTCTCAGCTACTTCTTGTTTGGTCTGAGCTCTAAAAACAAGAGGGAATGCTACATACATATTGAGATTTCTGAACTTAATTAGAACCGCCCCCCCCCTCCCTCCACTCACAAGCTCAGGAAAGACATCCATATCCTAGCAACAATTAACTAGAGAATCTATTTCCAGCTTTCCATATCCCCTGTCATTCCCTATTGCATCACACTCAGCTCTCTTCACTCAGGTATGTGAATGGCTCTACCCTGGTGGCTTTTTAATACCTGCCAAAGACTAATGGCAACCCACTCCAGTATTCTTGATTGGAAAATCCCATGGACATGGAGCCTGGAAGGCTACAACAGTTCAGAGGGTCGCAAAGAGTCAGACACGACTGAGTGACTAACATACAAAGACTAAGGATCTCAGGAGGAAATGGGAGTTCATGGTTCTTGAGTGAGGATTTTAAGGTGGTAGGAAAAAGGACTGAGGTAGAGATCTTGCAAGATTTAAAGGGAGTTCAAGCCTTTAGAAATTAGGATAATTAAAGTGAAGTCTTGGGGAATGGTGGAGAAGATCAGGTTACTTAGCAGGTTCTTAACAAATGGCAATTTCGGTTAAGGTCTTTAGCTGCAGGAAAACTTCCAAGGTTGATAAATCTGCAGCTTCAAGGATAGCCTGCTGGTGCCATGCTAACTGGCCGTAGGACAACAAGGGGGAAATATGAAGGAGGGAAAACATCAAAGAGGATAAAATAGCTGAATTGCTTGATAAGAGAAAGTTCTGGAGGCATTGGAAATAAACAGTCACATAGAAGGGAAACGAGTCCCTAGTCAAAGTGGATATTCACAGTGGTCATTTGTGATATGACCACTCTGTCCATATATGAAATATATAGCTACCTCAAGAAGCAGTATTCACATGTCAGGCATTGCAAAGCTGGGGACTCCCTGTACACATCCTAGAAGATTACCTGTGACAAGATAGTGTGTGACATGGATGAATAAACAATACAGAGTAAAGGTCATGAACTGAATACCAGGAAGACAAATCTGTCTCTCAGCTACTTCTTGTTTGGTCTGAGCTCTAAAAACAAGAGGGAATGCTACATACATATTGAGATTTCTGAACTTAATTAGAACCGCCCCCCCCCCCCCCACTCACAAGCTCAGGAAAGACATCCATATCCTAGCAACAATTAACTAGAGAATCTATTTCCAGCTTTCCATATCCCCTGTCATTCCCTATTGCATCACACTCAGCTCTCTTCACTCAGGTATGTGAATGGCTCTACCCTGGTGGCTTTTTAATACCTGCCAAAGACTAATGGCAACCCACTCCAGTATTCTTGATTGGAAAATCCCATGGACATGGAGCCTGGAAGGCTACAACAGTTCAGAGGGTCGCAAAGAGTCAGACACGACTGAGTGACTAACATACAAAGACTAAGGATCTCAGGAGGCTCTGTAGCCTTAATCTGTTCACTAGAAAAGAGTTAGGGAATCCTACTTGTCAATGTAGTCACCTGTCCTAACTTGCATTGTTAAATAAAACGAGGTCTTATATATAAAAGGCATTTATAATGGTGTCTGACAGAACAGTTAATAATAGTGCATGTATGCTAAGTCACTTCAGTCATGTCTGACTCTTTGCAACTCTATAAACTATACTCGCCAGGCTCCTCTGTCCACAGGATTCTTCAGGTAAGAACAGTGGAATGGGTTGTCATGCCCTCCTTGAGGGGATCTTCTCCACCCAGTGATCAAACCTGAGACCCTTATATCTCCTTTGCTAGGTGGGTTCTTTACCACTAGCACCACCTGGAAAGCCCAATAATAGTAGTAGTAACTTTTTCTAGGAAATGAAAATTGATATAGAAAAATAGCTTTTTTTTTTTTTTTCACTGATTCAATCTGGCCAATTCTCCACACCTAAAAATACTAGTTGTTTTTCTCTCAGAATCTATTTTACTCAAAATGAATCAAGTCTGCACTTACCAGTGAGTCAACATGAGCCTATCGGTTCACACTGACTTGTGCAAGTACAGTGTTGGTAGAATATTACTTATTAATCTGTGTATTAATTATTTGTCAGTGAGAGCAGGAGCTGGCCAACCAATCTGAATGGTAGTAGCTCTCCTCTGGAGAATGAGATTTAAACACAAAGTGAACTATTTTTAAATGAACCAGGATACCGCTAGTGTAGACTTCAAAAGGAGAGGTTTCTTTGTTCTGTATTAAAGGAAAAAATTAAATTGCACAAATGTGAAATGTAGTCAAAATCACATGAAGCATATGTGGCCCTTAAAGATATGGTAGTCTCAGGAGATTTCCTGCGGAGCTAAAAGAGCTCAGGCCGTTGACCCAGTCCTTTTCTTTAGCTGAAAAAGGTGCTGAGCTAAAAACAGGGCAAGTCTCTGGGTACTCCTCCTACCTCAGCTCTAGCTGGACCTTTACTTGAGCCCTCTCTTTAGTGTTGCTCTATATCCCTGAGCAGTAGCTCTGGAAAAGTCCAGAGACTGAATGAAAAGTGTTGCTTCCCTAACAGTAAACAAAAGATGTTATAGCCATCTAGGCTCATTTCAGCCCTCCTAGCAATGAACCCAGAGGGACCTCAGGACAGAAGCAGGATGCCCACCATCAAATCATCAGCCACTTAAGACACCCCCAAGGAGGGGACTCAAGATGTGAAAACACAGGCTACTGGCGCTAGGTAGCTGAAGTGCATATCAAAGGAATAGTTTCAGTGAGTCCAGACTCTGGCATCTTACCATACAAAGAAAAGTGATGAATTCATTAACATTAGATGTCTTATTTTCTTTAATTAACAGTAATCTTTTGATATTCTGACTACCTGGTTTTGTTATAACACTCCTTTATATCCTGGTCCCTCTTTTACATCTGCAAAGAAGTCTCTCAGAGTGGCTTAAGTTCTCAGTTTTAACTGCCAAATAAAACATAATTCTCAACTTTGAAGCTGTGCATTTTTTTGGTCATCCTTAAACAATCAAAGTTATTATAGTATATAGAAATAGTCCTCAGGAAGACAGGAGAATTTGGATATTTTTCTAGAAGAAAAAAAAAAGCTTCATGTTAAAATTACTAGTTGTTTTCTAAAATTAACTCAATGTCAAGTCGCACTTACCAGTGAGTCAACATGAGCCTATCGGTTCACACTGACTTGTGCAAGTACAGTGTTGGTAGAATATTACTTATTAATCTGTGTATTAATTATTTGTCAGTGAGAGCAGGAGCTGGCCAACCAATCTGAATGGTAGTAGCTCTCCTCTGGAGAATGAGATTTAAACACAAAGTGAACTATTTTTAAATGAACCAGGATACCGCTAGTGTAGACTTCAAAAGGAGAGGTTTCTTTGTTCTGTATTAAAGGAAAAAATTAAATTGCACAAATGTGAAATGTAGTCAAAATCACATGAAGCATATGTGGCCCTTAAAGATATGGTAGTCTCAGGAGATTTCCTGCGGAGCTAAAAGAGCTCAGGCCGTTGACCCAGTCCTTTTCTTTAGCTGAAAAAGGTGCTGAGCTAAAAACAGGGCAAGTCTCTGGGTACTCCTCCTACCTCAGCTCTAGCTGGACCTTTACTTGAGCCCTCTCTTTAGTGTTGCTCTATATCCCTGAGCAGTAGCTCTGGAAAAGTCCAGAGACTGAATGAAAAGTGTTGCTTCCCTAACAGTAAACAAAAGATGTTATAGCCATCTAGGCTCATTTCAGCCCTCCTAGCAATGAACCCAGAGGGACCTCAGGACAGAAGCAGGATGCCCACCATCAAATCATCAGCCACTTAAGACACCCCCAAGGAGGGGACTCAAGATGTGAAAACACAGGCTACTGGCGCTAGGTAGCTGAAGTGCATATCAAAGGAATAGTTTCAGTGAGTCCAGACTCTGGCATCTTACCATACAAAGAAAAGTGATGAATTCATTAACATTAGATGTCTTATTTTCTTTAATTAACAGTAATCTTTTGATATTCTGACTACCTGGTTTTGTTATAACACTCCTTTATATCCTGGTCCCTCTTTTACATCTGCAAAGAAGTCTCTCAGAGTGGCTTAAGTTCTCAGTTTTAACTGCCAAATAAAACATAATTCTCAACTTTGAAGCTGTGCATTTTTTTGGTCATCCTTAAACAATCAAAGTTATTATAGTATATAGAAATAGTCCTCAGGAAGACAGGAGAATTTGGATATTTTTGGTGAAGAAGAGGAAAACTCAATATTATAGTCTCTACAAAAGAGGGTAAAGATGTTAATATGTAGGCAAAGAAGGTGAAGGTTAATAAATCAAAGAATCAGGTCTTTAAAATAGCAAAGAAGCCTAATGTTGCACATTTAGATCTTTCATTCAACTTATGATGAAATGGAGGCTCAGAAAACAAGTCACTGACTGACCTAAAGATTTTGACAAGAAATGCTGAAAATCCAGGACCCCTCACTTGTCACCTCCTGCTTTCTTCTTTATGAGTTGCACAATTTGTCAAGAAAAAAAAATCACAAATACAGGCCCAAGAAGATTAAGAGAATTGTCCAGGGGCTTCCCCTGGTGGTCCAGTGGGTAAAGACACCGCCTTGCAGTGCAAGGGGTGCTGGTTCCATCCCTGGCCTGGGAAGATCCCACGTGCTGCGGAGCGGCTGGACCGATGTGTCCAATTACGGAGCCGGAGCTCTGGCGCGCATGGGCCCAGAGCCGGTGCTCTGCGACCACAGACACCACCGTGATGGGAGGCCCACAGGAGTCAAAGAACAAAGATGGATGAAAATAGAGAAATGAAAGATCAGTAGAAGTGGCCCGCCCATCCCCCTCCCTCCCCACCCCACCCTCCAAAAGATAGATAAATAAATTTTTTTTTTTTTTAAAAGAAAATTGTCCAAAGGGAATTGGTATAAAAGAAACTTCCATATTTCATAGAACTCATCATCAAATCGCTCTTTTACCCTAAAGTTTTGGTGGAATCTGGACTTTTCCAGACTTTTAAAACCAAAAGCCACTAGTCCATCTTGAACAAGATTTCTCTGGCCAGATGGACTTTTAGCAAAGATGCCCAAGGCCTCTCTTTAACAGATTTTGCTGAAACTCAACCAAACAAAATTTTTAAAATGTTGTTTTCTTCCATGAGAAGATTGATTTTACTCTGCTGCGATCCTATTTTTCCTTCTTTTTTTGACTAGTGAGAGTCAAGTTTTCCATATGTTTAGCTGTACTCAGCAGTGGCAAGGAAACAATAACATGTGATTTGACTTTTGTGACTGTTCCCTGTAACTTGAGTTGACATTCCCAAGTTACCTTCATTTCCATAGTGCCTTCCGTTCCTGCACCAGCCACTCTCCCTCCCAAGACAGTTCTCTGGCTTGCACCTGGGATTTTCAGATACAGAGGCAGAGGACAAAGGCAGGGTCTTACACATCACATAATTAGAACATCCTTTCAGCACCCTGGTGTGAGGGCCCCTGGCATAGAGTTACAGACCAGATAAGCATCAAGATGGTGCAAAGCTGTCTTCTTTCTTTCTCTTTTAATCTCTCTCCCTGTCTCTCCCACAGTCTTCAATGGTGGAACATGATCTAAATGTTTTCAGCATGCTATTAAGCTCCAAACCAGATGCAAATAACTTTCATTTTCTTCTGGGAAGCATGGCCAATATTAAGCCAAGTCCCCAGGTTTGTAGTTCTGAGGTCAGAGTTAACATCTCAATAGAGAGCAAATAATGTATCATTTCAGCTGACCTTGGCACCTCGAGGGAGAAGGGGAGCTCCTGTATAATCCCCATCCCAGGCTTGCAGCAAGACTGCTGACCTCACCAAGCCCAAGGTTTTCAGGTGAGGGGTGACTGGATTCTTCCCCAAGTTAATTTCCAGATTGCTCTAACATGTGGATGAAAAATGTTGCCTTCTGTATTAACAAATAAAAGATGGTGACTAAGCTTTCAAGTCATCAGCCATTACATCTGCCCCAGTGGTGAGCCCTGTTGTCTACTGGCCATCTTCTAGCCTTTGCAACCACCACCAAGCACCCATCTAAACTTCCATATTTCATAGAACTCATCATCAAATCGCTCTTTTACCCTAAAGTTTTGGTGGAATCTGGACTTTTCCAGACTTTTAAAACCAAAAGCCACTAGTCCATCTTGAACAAGATTTCTCTGGCCAGATGGACTTTTAGCAAAGATGCCCAAGGCCTCTCTTTAACAGATTTTGCTGAAACTCAACCAAACAAAATTTTTAAAATGTTGTTTTCTTCCATGAGAAGATTGATTTTACTCTGCTGCGATCCTATTTTTCCTTTTTTTGACTAGTGAGAGTCAAGTTTTCCATATGTTTAGCTGTACTCAGCAGTGGCAAGGAAACAATAACATGTGATTTGACTTTTGTGACTGTTCCCTGTAACTTGAGTTGACATTCCCAAGTTACCTTCATTTCCATAGTGCCTTCCGTTCCTGCACCAGCCACTCTCCCTCCCAAGACAGTTCTCTGGCTTGCACCTGGGATTTTCAGATACAGAGGCAGAGGACAAAGGCAGGGTCTTACACATCACATAATTAGAACATCCTTTCAGCACCCTGGTGTGAGGGCCCCTGGCATAGAGTTACAGACCAGATAAGCATCAAGATGGTGCAAAGCTGTCTTCTTTCTTTCTCTTTTAATCTCTCTCCCTGTCTCTCCCACAGTCTTCAATAGTGGAACATGATCTAAATGTTTTCAGCATGCTATTAAGCTCCAAACCAGATGCAAATAACTTTCATTTTCTTCTGGGAAGCATGGCCAATATTAAGCCAAGTCCCCAGGTTTGTAGTTCTGAGGTCAGAGTTAACATCTCAATAGAGAGCAAATAATGTATCATTTCAGCTGACCTTGGCACCTCGAGGGAGAAGGGGAGCTCCTGTATAATCCCCATCCCAGGCTTGCAGCAAGACTGCTGACCTCACCAAGCCCAAGGTTTTCAGGTGAGGGGTGACTGGATTCTTCCCCAAGTTAATTTCCAGATTGCTCTAACATGTGGATGAAAAATGTTGCCTTCTGTATTAACAAATAAAAGATGGTGACTAAGCTTTCAAGTCATCAGCCATTACATCTGCCCCAGTGGTGAGCCCTGTTGTCTACTGGCCATCTTCTAGCCTTTGCAACCACCACCAACAGCACACCCTGGGGGGAGTCAGGATTGGAAAGAACAGGATACTGGCCCTAGGTAGCTAAGGTGTACATCAAAGGAATGATTTCAATGAGCCTACACTCTTGCATCTTCCCATACAAAGAAAAACTTGAAATTCATTAACTTATATATTTAGTTTTCTTTGATTAGCCTTTTGATGTTCTGAGTACCTCAATAGGAGTTTTTGTTGGAAAGACTCCTATATATCCTGGCTCCTCCCTTATCTCTTCAGAGCAGTCCCTCTGAGTCATCTGAGAGGTTTAATTCAGGGCTTACAGTTTGCAGAGTAAAATGTGAATTCTCAACTTTTAGGTTGTGCACTTCTTTTTCATTGACAAACACTCTGCAACTTGTTAGGTTTTTTTTTTTTTTTTTTTTTTTACTGCTGCTTCTTTTTCTTCATAATTATGATGATCATATGATGATGATTCTCTTTGAAAAAAATTCAGGTGATTTTACAAAGACTATAGGCAATTTTCATTAATAAAATTCTGATATTTTCAAGGGAACTGATCATTGGTGGCCAGCAATGACTTCTGTCTACTCTAGGCAAACCTTAAAATTTTTAAGGGGCCACTAAGCAAAAAATCCTGTTGGGTATATATATAATGATTTAACTAATGGGTCAGGATAAAGTGATTCAGTCACTATCAACTACTTTCTCCCAAGCCAATTCCATTTGATCGTTGTCCAATGCATTCCTTTATTTCTTGGAGTTGTGACACCAATGAGATCTTTTTGTTAGTATCACTGATTAATTATGTCAGCTGGAACATTTTTACTTTGTTTTTAGTTTTTTTTTTTTTCATTTATTTTAAAGATTTTACAGAGTTTTGTTTCACCTTAGTTTTTTTAAATCCCCGATCGGAGAAGGGAGCTCCTGTATAATCCCATCCCAGGCTTGCAGCAAGACTGCTGACCTCACCAAGCCCAAGGTTTTCAGGTGAGGGGTGACTGGATTCTTCCCCAAGTTAATTTCCAGATTGCTCTAACATGTGGATGAAAAATGTTGCCTTCTGTATTAACAAATAAAAGATGGTGACTAAGCTTTCAAGTCATCAGCCATTACATCTGCCCCAGTGGTGAGCCCTGTTGTCTACTGGCCATCTTCTAGCCTTTGCAACCACCACCAACAACACACCCTGGGGGGAGTCAGGATTGGAAAGAACAGGATACTGGCCCTAGGTAGCTAAGGTGTACATCAAAGGAATGATTTCAATGAGCCTACACTCTTGCATCTTCCCATACAAAGAAAAACTTGAAATTCATTAACTTATATATTTAGTTTTCTTTGATTAGCCTTTTGATGTTCTGAGTACCTCAATAGGAGTTTTTGTTGGAAAGACTCCTATATATCCTGGCTCCTCCCTTATCTCTTCAGAGCAGTCCCTCTGAGTCATCTGAGAGGTTTAATTCAGGGCTTACAGTTTGCAGAGTAAAATGTGAATTCTCAACTTTTAGGTTGTGCACTTCTTTTTCATTGACAAACACTCTGCAACTTGTTAGGTTTTTTTTTTTTTTTTTTTTTTTACTGCTGCTTCTTTTTCTTCATAATTATGATGATCATATGATGATGATTCTCTTTGAAAAAAATTCAGGTGATTTTACAAAGACTATAGGCAATTTTCATTAATAAAATTCTGATATTTTCAAGGGAACTGATCATTGGTGGCCAGCAATGACTTCTGTCTACTCTAGGCAAACCTTAAAATTTTTAAGGGGCCACTAAGCAAAAAATCCTGTTGGGTATATATATAATGATTTAACTAATGGGTCAGGATAAAGTGATTCAGTCACTATCAACTACTTTCTCCCAAGCCAATTCCATTTGATCGTTGTCCAATGCATTCCTTTATTTCTTGGAGTTGTGACACCAATGAGATCTTTTTGTTAGTATCACTGATTAATTATGTCAGCTGGAACATTTTTACTTTGTTTTTAGTTTTTTTTTTTTTTCATTTATTTTAAAGATTTTACAGAGTTTTGTTGTTCACCAACATGTATGTTCCCAGATCATTCATATGCATATCCCTGGACCCTCCCCCAACCCAGTCCCCCCCACCCCATCCTTCCAGACCATCACCCCAAGTGGTTGTAGGTACTCCTATTCCCCTAGCACAATGACAATAGCTATCTTTTCCACATGTTTTTAGTTTTAACAATAGAAGTTCTCAGTTGGAAGAATATAATATAATTTTTCTCCAACCACATGTTGAAAGGTAATGACCCCGAATTTCCTTTCCTAATTTTAGAGGCAGAAGATGCACCACTTCTGTGGAGCTCAAAATACAAGTGACATCACCCCTTATAGTTTGCCCCTATTATAACAAAGGTTTTTTTTTTATTATTATTTTCAAAAACACAATGTTAGTTACAGAGAAGATTTTAGATTGTCTTCTCTCAAAATTGAATATCCCTAAAATTGTATATTTTAGTAGAGGAGATACAATGGTAATTTCTTATAACATATATATGCTTAATATTTTTTGACATTTTTGAACAGTAGAATGCATCTTAGTGATATGTACATAGAATGTAGAATTCCTTTTCTCCCTGAAAAGCTATTTAACTGATGATGTGTCCTACATTTGGTGGCACCTTGCAAATGAAAACATGTGGTGATTATGATACTGTATATAATACAGAAAAGCCCTTTTAGTTCTGCTCATTTGTATGTATTGTATACATTTTATATGTATGTATACTCACGTTCCAGAGAAAAAATATGTTTGTCATCTTGTCTTCCAACATCCACTCAAGTGATTAGAATTGTCTACATATTAAAAGGGATCATGATATTAAAAGAAATAAGACAGTAAAAGAGATTTCAGAAAAGGACAGACAGAGAAGCACAAAGTTAAGACCCTATTAAGCAATGCATTTGCAACACAAGACAATTTCCCCTCAAGTTCCTTGAGTAAGTTGTTTAACTGAAGTTGAACTCTTATCTGCATAACCAACACAATAACTCTCAAAAGATCATAAGGGAACTTTGTAATTTCTTTAAGCTCAAACTCAATGGTAAAACCATTAACTGTTTGACTGTTAACATTTATCTCTTAATTTAAACTAAATTTTAGTATTGGGCCCAATGTTGATGGTTCATGTTTCTTCTTAGTTGTCTACTAATAACATTTCTACTTTCAAACTTCAGAGTTTGGTTTGATTACCAATGCCAGAGAGAATAAAGAATGGATTGTTTGAAGAGCAGGAAGAATAATAGTTCTTTAGGACTCCCTCAGTATTCATAAGAATAAGGGTGGGCAGAGGCAGGTCCAAAAGCAATCTGAAAAAACTTAGAGATGATGCAAATCCAATATTTCTCCCCCAAAATCACAATTCACGAGTATTCAATTGACCGAAACTAGATTTGTCAATATATGGTGGTGTGATTCTGGGGACAGCAGAAAAGGAGAGAGAAGTCTTTTGTGTGGTGTCAATTCTTTCCAATTCTGTTTCCCAGTGTTCTTCCAAGTCACGATGTGTGTTTTATTTAATTTCAGTCAAGCAGAGGTTATTGCCATGTGTACAAGGCATGGCTTAATACTTGCAGACAGTGCCATTCCTTATAAGAAAACGGGGAGTATTGTGTGCCTAGATGGCTAACATATTTCTCTAGCTACTTACCACATTCCTATTCCATGGCACTGCTCAAATCCCTATCTTTCTCTTGAGCAATCACAATGCTTCCTTCAAATAAAAAGTGACAATAGCCCACATGGTATATACGTGCTCCCAGTTAAACATTTAGCACTTGAATGAAGACTCAGAGAAAAGTATAAAGGTCCTACAGTGTGCAGGGTAGGGCATTCATAAATTATGCTCCTGATGAATGCCTAGTACAGGGTTTTGATATTCCGCTGGCTAATAGACCTTTTGAATTTCATCCAAAAAGAGGACTCTTCAGCAGTGGCATACATGAAACGTCCCAGATCCCCACTAACATAACATGCCTAAGGCTGGTGGTTATCCTGTCAGTAAATCTATGCTGCCCCATGTGCGGTCCCCCATCTGCAGAGAAGTCTTTGTAATTTCTAATTAAGCTCAAACCTCAAAAGATCATAAGGGAACTTTGTAATTTCTTTAAGCTCAAACTCAATGGTAAAACCATTAACTGTTTGACTGTTAACATTTATCTCTTAATTTAAACTAAATTTTAGTATTGGGCCCAATGTTGATGGTTCATGTTTCTTCTTAGTTGTCTACTAATAACATTTCTACTTTCAAACTTCAGAGTTTGGTTTGATTACCAATGCCAGAGAGAATAAAGAATGGATTGTTTGAAGAGCAGGAAGAATAATAGTTCTTTAGGACTCCCTCAGTATTCATAAGAATAAGGGTGGGCAGAGGCAGGTCCAAAAGCAATCTGAAAAAACTTAGAGATGATGCAAATCCAATATTTCTCCCCCAAAATCACAATTCACGAGTATTCAATTGACCGAAACTAGATTTGTCAATATATGGTGGTGTGATTCTGGGGACAGCAGAAAAGGAGAGAGAAGTCTTTTGTGTGGTGTCAATTCTTTCCAATTCTGTTTCCCAGTGTTCTTCCAAGTCACGATGTGTGTTTTATTTAATTTCAGTCAAGCAGAGGTTATTGCCATGTGTACAAGGCATGGCTTAATACTTGCAGACAGTGCCATTCCTTATAAGAAAACGGGGAGTATTGTGTGTCTAGATGGCTAACATATTTCTCTAGCTACTTACCACATTCCTATTCCATGGCACTGCTCAAATCCCTATCTTTCTCTTGAGCAATCACAATGCTTCCTTCAAATAAAAAGTGACAATAGCCCACATGGTATATACGTGCTCCCAGTTAAACATTTAGCACTTGAATGAAGACTCAGAGAAAAGTATAAAGGTCCTACAGTGTGCAGGGTAGGGCATTCATAAATTATGCTCCTGATGAATGCCTAGTACAGGGTTTTGATATTCCGCTGGCTAATAGACCTTTTGAATTTCATCCAAAAAGAGGACTCTTCAGCAGTGGCATACATGAAACGTCCCAGATCCCCACTAACATAACATGCCTAAGGCTGGTGGTTATCCTGTCAGTAAATCTATGCTGCCCCATGTGCGGTCATCTGCAGAGAAGGCAGCTGAGTTTCCTTGGCACTATGATCAGTATTGTGCTGTGACAGGAATAGCAGAGACTGTGTTAATTTTGTTGATGAGAAACTGGCTCAGAACATAGGAATGTACACTATGGATTTATCAAGAGAAACGTGGGCTGCAAAATATTACTTCCCAACCCTTCCACGTCCCCAGTAAATCTTTTTTGTGAGTCTATAAATGCACTAGAAATATATAAATAAATACATAAATATAAAATATGCACATATTTTTTTTTCTCGTATTTCTAGGCCTAGTCATGCTAATAAGGGATTCACTATGCTGGGAATGGCTTCTTTCTTTTTCAAGAATCTTACCAGTTGAAAACAGAGCAATGATAATACTTGGTGCAGAAAAAAATTTTAGTGCTGTTAGATATTATGGCCACAAGGACTACTTTGAAATATCTTTCCTTTCAGAACCTAGCTATGTCACAACTATTTCAGAGAATGGCCAATGAGTCTCCTCCTCCCACACTCTAAACCCCCTACGTCTGCTGGATGCAGTGGCCACTTCCCTGGTCACCTCTGATGAGAGAGTGGTGAATGACTCTGAGGAGCTCATCAGAGCACTTCAGTCCTTGTCTTTCAAAGCATCTGATTTTGATTTTTCCTTTGGCATTTTCCACACATACCCTTTTACAAACTTGATTCATGTCTTTTAGCTCTGAAGAAAAGATTCCTGGCTGGAATGAGAAATCAGGAATGTGGGAATGCATACATTGTGTGCATGTATAGTTAGCATTGGTTTTCGAATGAAAAACTCCACATGGTATATACGTGCTCCCAGTTAAACATTTAGCACTTGAATGAAGACTCAGAGAAAAGTATAAAGGTCCTACAGTGTGCAGGGTAGGGCATTCATAAATTATGCTCCTGATGAATGCCTAGTACAGGGTTTTGATATTCCGCTGGCTAATAGACCTTTTGAATTTCATCCAAAAAGAGGACTCTTCAGCAGTGGCATACATGAAACGTCCCAGATCCCCACTAACATAACATGCCTAAGGCTGGTGGTTATCCTGTCAGTAAATCTATGCTGCCCCATGTGCGGTCATCTGCAGAGAAGGCAGCTGAGTTTCCTTGGCACTATGATCAGTATTGTGCTGTGACAGGAATAGCAGAGACTGTGTTAATTTTGTTGATGAGAAACTGGCTCAGAACATAGGAATGTACACTATGGATTTATCAAGAGAAACGTGGGCTGCAAAATATTACTTCCCAACCCTTCCACGTCCCCAGTAAATCTTTTTTGTGAGTCTATAAATGCACTAGAAATATATAAATAAATACATAAATATAAAATATACACATATTTTTTCTCGTATTTCTAGGCCTAGTCATGCTAATAAGGGATTCACTATGCTGGGAATGGCTTCTTTCTTTTTCAAGAATCTTACCAGTTGAAAACAGAGCAATGATAATACTTGGTGCAGAAAAAAATTTTAGTGCTGTTAGATATTATGGCCACAAGGACTACTTTGAAATATCTTTCCTTTCAGAACCTAGCTATGTCACAACTATTTCAGAGAATGGCCAATGAGTCTCCTCCTCCCACACTCTAAACCCCCTACGTCTGCTGGATGCAGTGGCCACTTCCCTGGTCACCTCTGATGAGAGAGTGGTGAATGACTCTGAGGAGCTCATCAGAGCACTTCAGTCCTTGTCTTTCAAAGCATCTGATTTTGATTTTTCCTTTGGCATTTTCCACACATACCCTTTTACAAACTTGATTCATGTCTTTTTAGCTCTGAAGAAAAGATTCCCTGGCTGGAATGAGAAATCAGGAATGTGGGAATGCATACATTGTGTGCATGTATAGTTAGCAGTGTGCGTGCCATTTGCACACATCACTGGCTGAGGAAGTGAAATCATTTCTGGATGCAGTTTGTGGCAAGAGTACCCAGTGTGCCAACTCCAGGTCTTTGAAGTAACATTCTTTACAACCTGTTATTGAAACCTTTCTTGCCAGCTTAAAGTAGAGGAAGTGCCCACTGAAAGAGGAATATTTTCCTTTTCTTGCCATTCAAGCCACACAGGGACATTCTTTCAACTCGTATGAAAAAAAAAAAACAGAACTTCTAAATGTTTCCTTATTTTCCTTCCATCTGGTGAGGACAAAATGACTTATGATATGAATACTTTCTCTTAAATTCTCCTTTAGCCTTGTGTCACTTCTAAAAAAGGATCTAATAAACAGATGTGTAAATAAAAGATGGTTAATATGGGCAGGCAGACTCAAGAGAGGTGGCAAGTGACTGAGTTGTGGGGAAAACCTGAGAGGGATTAGCCTGCCCTCTTGCTTGAAGGTCTAAGGGTTCAAGTCTCAAGTCCAAGCAGAGTCTCCAGGAAGCCTAGCATATCACTTCCTCCGTGGACACTTTATGAATACAATGAAGAGACTGAGCACTGTGGCATCAACCCCTTCCCCAGAATAGTCCTAAAAGCTTCAGCTCATTAGTCCAGGAAGAGTGCTCTGGGAGGGACTTCCCTGGTGGTCCTGTGGTCAAGACTCTGTGATCCAAATGTAAGGGGCCTGGGTTGGCTCACTGATCAGGGACCTAGATCTCACATGCTGCAACTAAGACTTGGCACAGCCAAATAAATAAATAATTAACAGAATAAAATAAAAGTGTTAATCACTCAGTTGTGTCTAACTCTTTGTGATCCCATAGACTGTAGTCTGCCAGGATATTCTGTTTGTGGGATTTCCCAGACAAGAATATTGCAGTGGGTTGCCATTTCCTACTCCAGGGAATCTTTCCAACCCAGGAATCGAACCCACATCTCTTGTGTCTCCTGCAATGCAGACAGATTCTTTATCTGCTGGGCCTAAAACATTTACAGTTTAAAAAAAGAGCACTCTGGGAGCACCTACCCCATCCTAACAGCCTTAGCCCCCAGCAGAGCCTCTCCCCAGTTTCCCAAGGTTCAAGAGCTTGTGGACAGCTGTTTAACTCTTCAGCTTACTGGGTTTATAATGTGCTGAGAAGGGAAAACCCACATAATAAGAGAAATCTGAAAGGTTTTTCAACGCTAGCTATTTACATCAAGGACATTTAATTTTCACCATAGATAAAAATTTTCCAATCAGCAATCCTTGAAGGAATCACCAGTCTTGCCATAGAGACTGGCTCCCCAGTTCCTGGGTTTGTATAGTGACTTTATGCTTCCCTTCTTGTTCAGTTGAGAGAAAGGGAACAGAGTGCAGGTTGAGAATTTAATGCTGAATGAGGCTGAGCTATTCCTCAGACCCTCCCAGGGCACGCGGATCTCTTTCTCTCTGACTGAGAGACAGAGGAATATCTACAGTCACCTGAGCCTGTGGCAGGCTAGGAAGGTCACGTGACAGCCTGGCTGGGCCCCTTCCTTTGAGTTTGGGAAGCCAAGTCCAAAGGATGCTGACCCTGGGCCCCAGGAAAAGGATAAAGGGGAGGTAGTCAGATGGAGTGTGAGCTGGGTGGCTGTTGGATGAAACAAAGAAACCTACATTGTCACTGGCTTCCTCATCAGGTCAAAAAGGTGTTGATGGAGAAACTTTACCCAGGCACCACCTGGGTAGCTGGCCATTTCTTGAGCAGAAAGGAAATGCTTTCTCTAAGTATCACATGTAATAATGCTGTCAAGTGACTCCCCAGGGGCTCCTGCCCTTCACCTTCCTTTCACATCCATTATCATAGTAAAATCTGTTTTGTTTTGTTCTTATTAACTCACCAACCCTGTAACGCCACCCCAACCAGCTATCCCCTGGGACTGAGAAAGATGAGATACCAGCTGTGAGAGAGAGGCACAGCCTGGGGTCCACCTGGACCCTTTGTCTCCTTTGCCACTTCTGACAGTGTAAGGAGAGCTCACAGCATCTGGATGCAATTTCTGTTCAAAGCACCTGCAGATGAGGTGTATGTTCTTGTTTGCAAGCCCCCTTTCTACACTCTTGATAGTGACCAATAGATCTCCTTACCCTGAGTCAGGAACTGGAGGTCTCTACAAAACAAAGTGAATACTTTGCAATGGCCCCAAATAATAGTGGTGTCTCTAGGATCCAAGTGCTATTTCTTTCTTCAAATTTAATGGCAAATTACCACTAAGTTGCTAAGGCAGTCCTTATAGGCAAAACCCCACTGCCTGGTAGCTTTAGGTCTCTGTGTGAGTTCCTACTCAGATACATGCCTAATTGGGATTCCTGAAGGAATCACCAGTCTTGCCATAGAGACTGGCTCCCCAGTTCCTGGGTTTGTATAGTGACTTTATGCTTCCCTTCTTGTTCAGTTGAGAGAAAGGGAACAGAGTGCAGGTTGAGAATTTAATGCTGAATGAGGCTGAGCTATTCCTCAGACCCTCCCAGGGCACGCGGATCTCTTTCTCTCTGACTGAGAGACAGAGGAATATCTACAGTCACCTGAGCCTGTGGCAGGCTAGGAAGGTCACGTGACAGCCTGGCTGGGCCCCTTCCTTTGAGTTTGGGAAGCCAAGTCCAAAGGATGCTGACCCTGGGCCCCAGGAAAAGGATAAAGGGGAGGTAGTCAGATGGAGTGTGAGCTGGGTGGCTGTTGGATGAAACAAAGAAACCTACATTGTCACTGGCTTCCTCATCAGGTCAAAAAGGTGTTGATGGAGAAACTTTACCCAGGCACCACCTGGGTAGCTGGCCATTTCTTGAGCAGAAAGGAAATGCTTTCTCTAAGTATCACATGTAATAATGCTGTCAAGTGACTCCCCAGGGGCTCCTGCCCTTCACCTTCCTTTCACATCCATTATCATAGTAAAATCTGTTTTGTTTTGTTCTTATTAACTCACCAACCCTGTAACGCCACCCCAACCAGCTATCCCCTGGGACTGAGAAAGATGAGATACCAGCTGTGAGAGAGAGGCACAGCCTGGGGTCCACCTGGACCCTTTGTCTCCTTTGCCACTTCTGACAGTGTAAGGAGAGCTCACAGCATCTGGATGCAATTTCTGTTCAAAGCACCTGCAGATGAGGTGTATGTTCTTGTTTGCAAGCCCCCTTTCTACACTCTTGATAGTGACCAATAGATCTCCTTACCCTGAGTCAGGAACTGGAGGTCTCTACAAAACAAAGTGAATACTTTGCAATGGCCCCAAATAATAGTGGTGTCTCTAGGATCCAAGTGCTATTTCTTTCTTCAAATTTAATGGCAAATTACCACTAAGTTGCTAAGGCAGTCCTTATAGGCAAAACCCCACTGCCTGGTAGCTTTAGGTCTCTGTGTGAGTTCCTACTCAGATACCTAAGATGCCTTCTGAATTGGGATTCCTGCTGAAAGAGAGGAACCAGCAAGCAGACATGCCCTTTGTGTGCAGGTTTCAAAGGCAGGAAGAATGCCTGCTCTCCAGTGTGAAATCCCAGGCGAGGGCAGAGGTGAGCAGAGGAAACAGTCTGCAATAATGTTAGCTGTTCTTCAAGAGAGAACAGTTCCATTAACTGGCTCTTGTGAGGGTGGGGTAGGTACACGTTCAAGAAGCATCAGTGCCAAGGAGTCTCTCTGTGATGTCAGGAGAGCTGATTCCATGTAAGAGGGCAGACTTTAGGATACAGTCAGAAGGAAGTAGTGTGTTGGCTTCTTATGACAGAATGTGCTGAACACTTCGCACTGGTCACTTTAATTATCCTAAATGCTTTGTGAAGCTGGCACTGTCATTCCAATCTTTTGGATAAGAAAAATGGACGTTTAGAGAGGCTAACTAGGTGACCTAATAGTAAGCTGATAACAGTAGTAGACAGTGATTTTTAAAAAGCTATTTTAGGGCTTCCCTGGAGGTCCAGGGGGTGGATAGTCCTCCTTGCAGTGCAGGGGACACTGGTTTGATCCCTGGCCTGGGAAGATCCCATGTGTCGAGGAGCAGCTGGGCTGGTGTGTCAGCGCTCTGGAGCACACGTGTCCAGAGCCAGTGCTCTACAACAGAGAGGCCACTGCAATGGGAGGCCCACACATGCCGAAGAATAAAGATGGATGAAAAATAAGCGATGACTTAGAGGGAAAAATAAAAAGCTATTTAGACATGCCTCATAAGGGCTGCTATAAGGATTCAATTAAGAGAACAGAGATGGGCATGCATCACGTGTTCATAAAAAGTGGTTGTTATTATTACCAAGGGGGCTCTGGCACCTATGGAAATGGCCCCCCAGCAATCCCCTTACGTCTTCTCCCATCCCCATGTGGCCCCCACCCTCAGCTTTGTCCCAGGAACAGAGGTGACTGGAATGCCTCCTGGCAAAAAAATGATGAGCTGATGATGCACCATATCCTCTGCAGCCAATACAATGGTTGGGCTGTCAATTTCCTGCTTGTGGTTTCCCACACCCTTGGAGGAACAGTCATCTTCACTAATGCATTTCTTCCTTCCTCTCATTGCTCTGAGGCGCTTGGTGATGGGTATGTGGTTTTGCCTGCAGCAAATGTGTTCACCAGGAGTTTTCTTCTTAGTACTTTTACTATACAGCAGTGCATCTAACAGTTTGACTTTCTTACGTTTGTGTCAGTAATAAGAACCAGTGATAGGGATTCCCTGGTGGTCCAGTGGGTAGAGAGTCTGCCTTGCAGTGCAAGGGACACCAATTTGATCCCTGGCCTGGGAAGATCCCATGTGCCACGGAGCGGCTGGACCAGTGTGTCTAATTATGAGCCAGTGCTCTGCAAGACATGCGCCCAGAGCTGGTGCTCTGCAACAAGAGAGGCCACTGCAATGGGAGGTCCACACAGGCCAAAGAATAAAACATGGGTGAAGACAAAATGATGACTTAGAGAGGCAGACAAACAAAAAAAATAAAGAAGAAAGAGAGAACGAGTGATAAATTATGGTAAGGGTATCTGGGGTTGTACACAGAGAAAGAGAAAAGTCAATGAGGAAATACTTTTTTTTTTTTTTTAACTAGTCAGACACTGTAACCACATTTCTAGGCTAACCAGTCTTTTGCAACAGATAGAAATTTAGAGTCACGAAGAGCCTGTCTTGCAGCACTAGGTGAGCCAGAATCCATCGATTGTACACGGTGCTGCTTCCTCAACTGCGTCATGTCACCAGCCATGACTACCAGCAGGCTTCCTGCCTGGGTTGTATCAAGAACTCTCCAAATGTTTCTGAACCTTCTTGTTTTTTTTTTTTTTTTTTTTTTTGTTCACTGTTATTCTTGCTTCAAAAAACAAAAAACAAAAAAATCCTACTTTTGCTTTCTGTTTGAGAGTACACTTCAATAGGCACAATTTGTAAACAGTCAGATCCTTGTCCAGTTTACATTCATTTTGGACAACAAAAAATGAGCAACTGAATAAAACGCAGTCCAAATTAGGAGTCTCACAATGACTTCTTAGGAGGAGCTGATCATGAGGTAAGTCGACCCTTGTGGGAAAAAGGCTAAGCCAGCGAGCTACTATTGTATCATCTTTTGTTTCTGCTGAGCAGTTTGATTCTCACAACTACCATTTCCGTATAGTGAATGAAGTCCAAAAAGACCTTTCTGATGGATGTTCATGAAGAGAATTAGGCAGGAGTGACAAAAATATTAGTGAGCAGAGTTCCTTATCTTGGATAATGGAATATTTCCTCTGGGTGGAAATCAGCTTGTGCTGCCAGGAGAACCTGAGGCAATGATTGGGAGTTTTTGTCTATTATGTAAGAGAGTTTATTTTGGGAGCTTTGGGTATGGTATGCTGCTGCCTTTAACCACATCTGCTCTATTTCCACAATGACCACTTCATCCCTGGGCTGCGTGGAACACGGCCTACATTAGTGCTGGGTGAGCAGCCATTAGTAAGTCGTAAGGCTCTGAAATGAACAAGATGCTTCCGTGAAGCTGCTCTTTTTTGCTCAGAAACAAACTGTTGATTTTGTATTTTAGAGACAGGTTAGTGAATCTATTGCATTCAGATGCCCATTCACAAATGTGTCTAAGGCCCCTTTGATCAGTTTTTCTTTCGGAGTGACAGTCTGTATATTTTCTACTTCATTCAGTTAAAATAAGTATATTGACCAGTCTTTTTTTTTTTTTTTTTTGGCCACTTCTATTGGTTTTTCATTTATTTATTTCCTTCCATCTTTGTTCTTTGGCCTGTGTGGGCCTCCCATCGTGGTGGCCTCTCTTGTTGCAGAGCACCAGCTCTGGGCTAATGTGCTCCAGACCTCCAACTCAGTAGTTGGACACATCAGTCCAGCTGCTCTGTGGCACGTGGGAATCTTCCCAGGCCAGGGATCAAACTGGCACCCCTTGCACTGCAAGGCAGTGTCCTTACTCACTGGACAACCAGGGAAGCCCCTGACCAGTCTTAAATGAATTTATGATGCAAAGTTTATATGCTTCAAACTAAAACCCCAAGTAGTATGGTTTTGTGTTTGAGAAGTTCATATATCTCCTAGGATTTTCTCACCCTCCTGTTGCAAACTCCCTTCTCCTTTATATGGCTCTTCTACCTATGTTATTCTGAATATATTCCTTCCAAGATATTCAATGTGATATCTCAGTGTTCCTCTTTCAACTGGCTTGATGACTGTTAAAGTATAATTTTTCAAAAAGATAAAAATCATGGTCCTCTAGCTCATATAGAACAAACACATGACAAGGATTCTATTTACCTTATTAATTAATTAATTGATGACCCACTGAGACATTAAAACCAGTCCAAAGAGCAGTTGAAGTATTACCTTATTGTCAATTTATCAAAGAAATATTAGGCTAAGTTGTTGGGGTTGCATACAACATTGGTTAGTGTCCAACAAGTCAATAAAGTCACTTCACATCAATAGGCCGTTCTCCCCAGTCAGAAATTAGCTGCATTTCTACTGGGCAAAAAATATCCATGTTCCACCACTACAGAACTGTAAACATTTTTTAAAAAAGTTGTAAAACATGCAGCCTAGCATTCTACCAAAAGTATGCTGAGTAATCTCTCCAAACACTAAATAATTTTTCAGACATTATCTAGAGTCTCCTACACTGCAGACAAACCAAACCACACATGCTCTCTTAGGGATTCCTTATCTCTGGCCATCTCTTCCCTGTGTTTCTTATCCCCTTTCATAGCCTAGGTACTGGAAAAAAGTATCTAGCTTCATCATCCCCATTTTCTCAGCTCCCACTTACTGTCTAATCCACTCCAATATGAATTCTGGCCCAATATTATATTTTTCATCTTTTGCTCTGGTTACCAGTGACTACTTGTTTTCAGAGCCAAAGAGCAATTTTTTATTGCTTATCTTATCCAACCTTTCAGCAGCCTCTGAGCTCTTGACAACAACCTCTATGCATTTTCTTATTTTGGCTTCTGAGTACCTCTGATTTACTCTTGGGGACACATCAGTCCAGCTGCTCCGTGGCACGTGGGAATCTTCCCAGGCCAGGGATCAAACTGGCACCCCTTGCACTGCAAGGCAGTGTCCTTACTCACTGGACAACCAGGGAAGCCCCTGACCAGTCTTAAATGAATTTATGATGCAAAGTTTATATGCTTCAAACTAAAACCCCAAGTAGTATGGTTTTGTGTTTGAGAAGTTCATATATCTCCTAGGATTTTCTCACCCTCCTGTTGCAAACTCCCTTCTCCTTTATATGGCTCTTCTACCTATGTTATTCTGAATATATTCCTTCCAAGATATTCGATGTGATATCTCAGTGTTCCTCTTTCAACTGGCTTGATGACTGTTAAAGTATAATTTTTCAAAAAGATAAAAATCATGGTCCTCTAGCTCATATAGAACAAACACATGACAAGGATTCTATTTACCTTATTAATTAATTAATTGATGACCCACTGAGACATTAAAACCAGTCCAAAGAGCAGTTGAAGTATTACCTTATTGTCAATTTATCAAAGAAATATTAGGCTAAGTTGTTGGGGTTGCATACAACATTGGTTAGTGTCCAACAAGTCAATAAAGTCACTTCACATCAATAGGCCGTTCTCCCCAGTCAGAAATTAGCTGCATTTCTACTGGGCAAAAAATATCCATGTTCCACCACTACAGAACTGTAAACATTTTTTAAAAAAGTTGTAAAACATGCAGCCTAGCATTCTACCAAAAGTATGCTGAGTAATCTCTCCAAACACTAAATAATTTTTCAGACATTATCTAGAGTCTCCTACACTGCAGACAAACCAAACCACACATGCTCTCTTAGGGATTCCTTATCTCTGGCCATCTCTTCCCTGTGTTTCTTATCCCCTTTCATAGCCTAGGTACTGGAAAAAAGTATCTAGCTTCATCATCCCCATTTTCTCAGCTCCCACTTACTGTCTAATCCACTCCAATATGAATTCTGGCCCAATATTATATTTTTCATCTTTTGCTCTGGTTACCAGTGACTACTTGTTTTCAGAGCCAAAGAGCAATTTTTTATTGCTTATCTTATCCAACCTTTCAGCAGCCTCTGAGCTCTTGACAACATAGTCCTCTATGCATTTTCTTATTTTGGCTTCTGAGACCTAACCCTCTGATGACTTTTCTCCTACTTCTTGGGATGCTGCCTTTCCTTTGCATACTTATTTCTATAACCTGCCATTAGATACTGGAATTTCTCCAGGTTGTGTATTCAGCTCTCCTCTATTCTTCAATGCTTCTGCTTCTTCTTCTTCTCCTCAGATATGACCTAAGCTAATTACTTCAGTCATCCCCATTTGCAAGTGAAGCACCAATTTGTATCTCTAGGCTAGATACTCATAGATCCATCTGCCTACATGAAATGCTGTCTGAATTCCTAGAGACATTTCAGCTTCAGTATGTATAAACCTTGTCTTATCAACTCGACTTTCAACACTCCAGATTACAGAATAAGAGCTCTGTTCAGAAACAGTTTATAGTCAGAGACAAATATTCACAAGAGGGTTGAGGGTATATTTGAGGCACAACAGCCACATACTAACAACAAAATTGATTTTCTTCTTTATTCTTTTCCTCATTCATTTAATTGCTTTCATTTTCTGGTGAAGATGGAAGGTAAGATGCTAGCAGAAACACTGGGAGAGATGTGGGGGTGATATGGATGAAGAGGTGTTAGGTGCACATGACACAAGGGGAAGGTTTCCTATCTTGCTAAGAATTCACATTACACAGGTGGACATGCATCTCAATATCTGATGACCAAAATTATCATGTAGTAAAAATCTTATTTCTAACTGAGAAGTCATGAGTCCAGAGAATACCATCATGGAGCATTGAATTTTTCACCTGTAATCTTATACTGACTCTCTGATTACAGATAGTAGTTACAGTTCTTCTTAAATATAAAGAGCTCAAAATCAAAATGATTAATGATCCAGAATAATTATGTCCCCCAGAAGTATTAGAGGAAAAATTTATTTACATATTTATTTCTGTCAGTGTAGGAAACTATGTTAGAAAGAAGCCCCAAAACTTCAGAATACTGCTGTAATTATGCTATTATAAGAACTACAGTGATTGCCAATGTTTCAGAGTTTATTTCTCTTTAGCTTTTTACCTTTTTATTTCCCCTTATAACCTAGTCCTCTATGCATTTTCTTATTTTGGCTTCTGAGACCTAACCCTCTGATGACTTTTCTCCTACTTCTTGGGATGCTGCCTTTCCTTTGCATACTTATTTCTATAACCTGCCATTAGATACTGGAATTTCTCCAGGTTGTGTATTCAGCTCTCCTCTATTCTTCAATGCTTCTGCTTCTTCTTCTTCTCCTCAGATATGACCTAAGCTAATTACTTCAGTCATCCCCATTTGCAAGTGAAGCACCAATTTGTATCTCTAGGCTAGATACTCATAGATCCATCTGCCTACATGAAATGCTGTCTGAATTCCTAGAGACATTTCAGCTTCAGTATGTATAAACTTTGTCTTATCAACTCGACTTTCAACACTCCAGATTACAGAATAAGAGCTCTGTTCAGAAACAGTTTATAGTCAGAGACAAATATTCACAAGAGGGTTGAGGGTATATTTGAGGCACAACAGCCACATACTAACAACAAAATTGATTTTCTTCTTTATTCTTTTCCTCATTCATTTAATTGCTTTCATTTTCTGGTGAAGATGGAAGGTAAGATGCTAGCAGAAACACTGGGAGAGATGTGGGGGTGATATGGATGAAGAGGTGTTAGGTGCACATGACACAAGGGGAAGGTTTCCTATCTTGCTAAGAATTCACATTACACAGGTGGACATGCATCTCAATATCTGATGACCAAAATTATCATGTAGTAAAAATCTTATTTCTAACTGAGAAGTCATGAGTCCAGAGAATACCATCATGGAGCATTGAATTTTTCACCTGTAATCTTATACTGACTCTCTGATTACAGATAGTAGTTACAGTTCTTCTTAAATATAAAGAGCTCAAAATCAAAATGATTAATGATCCAGAATAATTATGTCCCCCAGAAGTATTAGAGGAAAAATTTATTTACATATTTATTTCTGTCAGTGTAGGAAACTATGTTAGAAAGAAGCCCCAAAACTTCAGAATACTGCTGTAATTATGCTATTATAAGAACTACAGTGATTGCCAATGTTTCAGAGTTTATCCTTCTAGCTTCCTGCTGGTATTAATGGAAACATGTAGCTTATACAAAAAAAAAAAAAAAAGGACACTATCAAATTTAAGTATCTGAATTCTCCTCAAGGAAATTCAATAGCAGCTGATCTCTTGGAGATGGCCTCACTCTCCTTAGGCAGTAGTCTGCTGAGGAGAAAGTTGAAGCATTACTCACTTGTAATTGCTGATACAGAGTCACCTACAGGCCCAGAGAATGACTTTACTTCTTAACAGAGGGTCCAGGATAACCACATTTTGCATTTGACAAATATGGTAGAAAACAGCCAAGGATGCGTTCATCAGACCCATGTCCTCTTTCTCCTGGGCACAAAGCTGGACTACATCCCCCAGCCTTCCTTGCAGGTAGATGTGACCTAGAGACTAAATTCTTGCCAATAGAATGTGGGCAGAATTCACACAGATCTGTTCCTTTCAGGAGTGGCCCAATTGCCTCTCCTCTCTCTCCACTTGTCTTCCCCCTCTCACCTTTTTCCCAGCTAGCAGGTGGAGCCAATGCAAAACTGAAAGGGCGGCAAGATAGAAGGTGACTGAGTTCTTGCATCACTTTTTTTTTTTGGGGGGGGCACTTCCTTTGATTTTTCATTTACTTATCTTTTGTTCTTTGTCCTGTGTGGGCCTCCCATTGCAGTGGCCTCTCTCGTATATGCCCCAGAGCTCCAGCTCCGTAGTTGGACACATCCGTCCAGCTGCTCCGCGGCACGTGGGATCCTCCCAGGCCAGGGATGGAACCGGCGCCCCCTGCACTGCAAGGCGGTGTCCTTACCCACTGGACCACCAGGGAAACTCCTTGCATTACTTCTTGAAAGACTGTCTACTAAGCAATAGCATTTATCAATCAGAGGAAAAATCTTGAGTTCCAGAAGCTACTAAGATGTTGGGATTTAGCAGGTAAGGTTACTTTAACTTATACAATTAGTGAAGTAATACATGTATGGTAGTTTTTCAGTGTCTGGGCAGTCCAGCATTATCTGCCATAAAATGATACAAGGTCATTCCTGAGGGGGCCAGCCATCTTGTCTATCTTTAATTTTCCCTTCTCTACTATTTCCTTTTCCTCTTCACCTGGCAAGGATTTGTTGTTCCCTAAAACCTCAGTATGTATTTAAATGGTCTTTGCCTTTGCAAATTCTTTTACTCTGCCTGGGATGTCCTTCCTTGGACTTATCTAATATGAAAGGAAAACAATATAGTTTTTTCCTTTCTCAAGAAACAATTTGTATCACTTCATCTGTGAAGCCAGTCCAATGGCCCTGCCCTCCTCCTTTGCCTCTTCACTCACCCATGCATCTATCCACCTGGCCATTCATTTATTGAGCATGATGATGTGTCAGGTTACAAGCAGTAGGGAGTATAAGATGAATGGTACATTCTCCATATGAAAGGGAGGGGCCAGTTTGAGAGGAGAACCTACAAGCCAATACTTAGATTAGCCAAAAGTTCATTCAGGTTTTTCCCTCATCTCTTACAGATAAATGGAATCAACTTTTTGCCCAATCTAACACAACAGATAAAGGCAGAACTGTAAAAAAATACGAGTATTGCGAGAGCAAGAAGATGGCTTTGTCCACGTTGCTTCCTTCCCTAGAATACACTTTTTTGATCTGTGCATGGCCACACCCTTCTCTATCTCTAGGTCCGAGGTTCTCTCAGAATCTTAAGCTTATTTTCTTCACTAGTAATCACTGACCGTCTTTCTTTTGTTTGTTGGTTTGTTTTTTGTTCACCACCCGTCTCCCTCATTAGGACGTAAGAACTCCCGGCACAGTACATAACATTTCTTTCCACCACTGCCTTTCTAGATCTGGTACAGAGACTAGTGCATCATGCCCAATGCTTGCTGAGTGAATGAGCCAGTGCATAGAACCTCCCAGCTGAGGGATGGGTTGCAAGGAAGACTTTCCTAAAGGAGCTGGTGCCTGACTGTTAAAGGTAAGTAGAAATTTTTCTGGAAAATGAGATTCCAGGTAGAGAGTACAAGTAAAAATAAGAACATAATATGTGACCTGATGTTTGTGGAAAAAATAAGAAATAGAATGGTTAGAGCAAATGGTGGATTGGGCAGTTTCATTTATCCATCAAGCACCTTTTCCAAATTCTAAAATTATTTTGCACATAATCCTTGAGACATCATGTTGTTACTGTATTTTTAAACATTTTTAAACAAGTCTATGGGCTTGAAAGGGTTTGTTGTTCCCTAAAACCTCAGTATGTATTTAAATGGTCTTTGCCTTTGCAAATTCTTTTACTCTGCCTGGGATGTCCTTCCTTGGACTTATCTAATATGAAAGGAAAACAATATAGTTTTTTCCTTTCTCAAGAAACAATTTGTATCACTTCATCTGTGAAGCCAGTCCAATGGCCCTGCCCTCCTCCTTTGCCTCTTCACTCACCCATGCATCTATCCACCTGGCCATTCATTTATTGAGCATGATGATGTGTCAGGTTACAAGCAGTAGGGAGTATAAGATGAATGGTACATTCTCCATATGAAAGGGAGGGGCCAGTTTGAGAGGAGAACCTACAAGCCAATACTTAGATTAGTCAAAAGTTCATTCAGGTTTTTCCCTCATCTCTTACAGATAAATGGAATCAACTTTTTGCCCAATCTAACACAACAGATAAAGGCAGAACTGTAAAAAAATACGAGTATTGCGAGAGCAAGAAGATGGCTTTGTCCACGTTGCTTCCTTCCCTAGAATACACTTTTTTGATCTGTGCATGGCCACACCCTTCTCTATCTCTAGGTCCGAGGTTCTCTCAGAATCTTAAGCTTATTTTCTTCACTAGTAATCACTGACCGTCTTTCTTTTGTTTGTTGGTTTGTTTTTTGTTCACCACCCGTCTCCCTCATTAGGACGTAAGAACTCCCGGCACAGTACATAACATTTCTTTCCACCACTGCCTTTCTAGATCTGGTACAGAGACTAGTGCATCATGCCCAATGCTTGCTGAGTGAATGAGCCAGTGCATAGAACCTCCCAGCTGAGGGATGGGTTGCAAGGAAGACTTTCCTAAAGGAGCTGGTGCCTGACTGTTAAAGGTAAGTAGAAATTTTTCTGGAAAATGAGATTCCAGGTAGAGAGTACAAGTAAAAATAAGAACATAATATGTGACCTGATGTTTGTGGAAAAAATAAGAAATAGAATGATTAGAGCAAATGGTGGATTGGGCAGTTTCATTTATCCATCAAGCACCTTTTCCAAATTCTAAAATTATTTTGCACATAATCCTTGAGACATCATGTTGTTACTGTATTTTTAAACATTTTTAAACAAGTCTATGGGCTTGAAAGGGAGAAGCTGACTCTCACACTGAGCCCCCAGCTCCCAGCTTTATCATCAATGTAAATCAGAAGCAGCTGAGAAGAAAGGCGACTCATTACAGTATTTCTGGCTCTTCTTCAAACCAAGATAGGTGATACCCAGCATACAAACAAAGTAGAGTCACAATGTATGCTCACAAAAACTATAGTGATAGAGGAGAAAAAGGCCCTACGATGTACTTTCCTCTCACAAGGTCAGAGGGCAGTCATTATGGGGTCCTTTCTTCCCACCAGACAAGAAACAAGACAAAGTTGATAAAGTATCAAATCTAGAAGGGAGGAGCTGAGACCCAGCAGAGCCTCACTCTAATCTTGTGTATATAGTAAGTTAAGAGATACTAATATTAAAGAAAACATACTGAGCCTGAAAATGGCCTGTTTTTGCTTCCAGGAAAGGTGAAAAAATGCACATAATATAAAACTGAGCCCTTAGGAAGACAAAATGAAACTTTTCCTGTAATATGTACCTCAAAACCTAAGAAATGAATACCTTAGAACTTGAAAAGATGTTTCATTCCACATGTCTGATTATAAATACATGTGCTCAATAGAAAGCATTGGGATGAAAAAAAAATATTTAAAAACCCTAATAGCAAGTGATAAACAGCTAACTTTCATCATATAAACTTCCAGATAATTTTAAGCAAACACACATATAATGAACACACACCAGCACACATGTATTCTATAATGGGGGGGGGGGTGTCATATTACTCATGTTATTTTAAAATATGCTTTTTTACTTTAATATCACATATTTTTCAAATTAATGGCAGAATATCAGTATTTTAAAAGTTTCCATACTAAAGAGTCTATTGTATGAATGCTAAATTTATACATATTTGTACACTCTTTAAACAAATTTTGACTGAGTCTCAATGCCAGTGACTATTTTAAACAAGGAAGCAGAGCCTGTATGTGGCACTTTAGACTACTTGTCCACCCTCACACCTCCAACAGCTCTTCTTAGTGACCATACACAGTGCACTAGGCAGAGTCCCAGGCATCAAATTACTCATCACACTTAACTCGGAGATGAGATACCAAAAAAAAAAAAAAAAATTAAACATATAGACAAATAAATGCAGGTACTGATGAAGACTGTGGAGAAGATAAGACAATCATATACTAAAGACTGACTAAGGTTACTTCAATTTCTGGTAATATGGTTGACTAGTCTGAAAAGTCTTATTTATTTATTTATTTATTTATTTATTTATTTTCTAATAGTGCAATACATATACACAGTTTTGAGAGAACAATCTTTTTTCTCTTGGAAAATACTGCCAAACTAGCAAGAAAGTAAGGAAACTCCTTACTTAAAACATAAAAACATGAAAGATCAGCAATTGTTTCAAATAACACCTAGCACTGAATCTCCTGAGGTCACCAACCAATAAACCAAACATAAAAGGTCAGCAATTGTTTCAAATAACACCTAGCACTGAATCTCCTGAAGTCACCAACCAATATGGCATTTCAGGCTTCAGGGTTAGAGGAGACGGTGGAGCTCAAGAACTAAAAGTCACACAAATTTAGGGCCCGTGAAGGGCTAACCACTCAGTGAAAACATGGAATGAAAACCAGTCCACCTACCTTCTGAAGAAGCTGAGCAGAGAACTGTTGTCTTGGTTTTTAATCCCAGAGGAAGCAAAAGATGGTCTCTCCTGAGCATTCTTCACCACAGCCCTCCTCCTACATGGGTTTGAGGTTTAAATCTGTGCCACCTGCGTGATCTGGGAAACCCAAAACTGAGAAATTAACACAGGATGGAGAACACCCTGGGCACCTGGCTAAACCCAAAGAAAACTCTCTGCTGACTCTAAACCAAGACCCTTCTGAATTCCAACAAAGCTAAGTTGCTCAGGTAGCTCAAACATATTCAAAGAATATAGGAAGCCAACCACAATGAGAGTGATATATGTGTTATTCAAGAGACAGTTAAAGCTTTAAATGCTTACAAAAGAAATGGAAAGCACTGATAAAGATCTAAGCCTCCAATCGTAGGAATTGGAGAGAGGGTAAGATAGAAGGTGAGAAGACAGACATGAAATAAACCACAGAAATAAATGGAAAACAAGGATAATGTCAGAAAGGTTTTTTGGGGACTAATTAAATAGACAAAACTCTGCAAGAATGATCAGCAAAAAAGGAGAGAATGTGCAAAAAGGTATTAGAAGTGAAAAGAGGTGAAGACTAAAAACATATTAACATGGTACAATGAATTTGTTCATGCCAAAAATTTTGAAAAGTCCATCCTGTGTTAGAAGTGAATCATGATCTTAAAAACCAAAAGCTAAGACTAATTATAGAAAAAATAGAAAGCCTGAATAGTTCTAAAATCATTTTAGAAAGTAGATCAGTACTTAAAAACCTACCTACCAAACAAAGCTTGCGTGCTTGGAGACTCCCTCACCTAGGCTTCCAGTCTCTGAATGGTCCATTTCAGATAAAAGTGTTGAGAAGAAGTTAGCCATATAAAGACCTGGAGAACAGTATTTCAAATCTAAGGAACATTAGGAACATTAGGTACAAAGTATCTAAGATGGTGAGAGAGAGACAGCAAAACAGAAATGTACTAAAAGGGTTGGCTTAAGATAGTAACAAGGGGCTTCTCAGGTGGTTCAAGTTGTAACAAATCTGCCTGGCAATTCAGGAGACAGGGGTTAGATCCCTGGGTTGGGAAGATTCCTGGAGAAGGAAATGAAAACCCACTCCAGTATTCTTACCTGGAAAATCTCATGGACAGAGGAGCCTGGTAGGTTACAGTCCATGGAGTCACAAAAAAGTTGAACACAACTTAAGACTGAGCACTAGATACCAACAGCCAGTATTTATTGAACTTTTCTCTGTGCCAGTTGCAGAGCTCAGAGCTTTGTTTAGATGATTTCCAGTCCACAAACATCCCCGTTTCATAGAATATGTGACAGAGGCTTAGGGAGGTTAAATCTGATGGCCTAGAGACACAATTCTAGGACTGGAAACCAGTCTGACGTCTAAGTCTGAATTCTGAAGGGCAGCTAAGGAGCAAACGTTCTAAACAATGGCCACCTGGAGCAGTGATGCCACATGTGGTCCCCATCAGCAGTATCAACATCACCTGGGATCCTGTTAGAACTGCAAATCCTCAAACGTGCAACCTTCCCACTGAGGCCTACTGATTCAAAGACTCTCGGAGGGTGAGGGGTGGGGCCCAGCAATTTGTGGTCTAACAAGCCCTCCAGGTGATTCTGAACTTTTGTCTCGAGCAAATAGAAAGGTAGGATGTTGCCGTGGAAACGGCTCGGGCTTTGGAGTCAGATAAACCTGGGTTCCAGTCAAAAACATATTAACATGGTACAATGAATTTGTTCATGCCAAAAATTTTGAAAAGTCCATCCTGTGTTAGAAGTGAATCATGATCTTAAAAACCAAAAGCTAAGACTAATTATAGAAAAAATAGAAAGCCTGAATAGTTCTAAAATCATTTTAGAAAGTAGATCAGTACTTAAAAACCTACCTACCAAACAAAGCTTGCGTGCTTGGAGACTCCCTCACCTAGGCTTCCAGTCTCTGAATGGTCCATTTCAGATAAAAGTGTTGAGAAGAAGTTAGCCATATAAAGACCTGGAGAACAGTATTTCAAATCTAAGGAACATTAGGAACATTAGGTACAAAGTATCTAAGATGGTGAGAGAGAGACAGCAAAACAGAAATGTACTAAAAGGGTTGGCTTAAGATAGTAACAAGGGGCTTCTCAGGTGGTTCAAGTTGTAACAAATCTGCCTGGCAATTCAGGAGACAGGGGTTAGATCCCTGGGTTGGGAAGATTCCTGGAGAAGGAAATGAAAACCCACTCCAGTATTCTTACCTGGAAAATCTCATGGACAGAGGAGCCTGGTAGGTTACAGTCCATGGAGTCACAAAAAAGTTGAACACAACTTAAGACTGAGCACTAGATACCAACAGCCAGTATTTATTGAACTTTTCTCTGTGCCAGTTGCAGAGCTCAGAGCTTTGTTTAGATGATTTCCAGTCCACAAACATCCCCGTTTCATAGAATATGTGACAGAGGCTTAGGGAGGTTAAATCTGATGGCCTAGAGACACAATTCTAGGACTGGAAACCAGTCTGACGTCTAAGTCTGAATTCTGAAGGGCAGCTAAGGAGCAAACGTTCTAAACAATGGCCACCTGGAGCAGTGATGCCACATGTGGTCCCCATCAGCAGTATCAACATCACCTGGGATCCTGTTAGAACTGCAAATCCTCAAACGTGCAACCTTCCCACTGAGGCCTACTGATTCAAAGACTCTCGGAGGGTGAGGGGTGGGGCCCAGCAATCTGTGGTCTAACAAGCCCTCCAGGTGATTCTGAACTTTTGTCTCGAGCAAATAGAAAGGTAGGATGTTGCCGTGGAAACGGCTCGGGCTTTGGAGTCAGATAAACCTGGGTTCCAGTCCTAGTTCTGCCACTCCCTAGCCATGTGATCTATACTTATAATTCTGTAGCTGATGTTTTTGTGGAGACTAAATAAAATCATGTAACTATTAAGACACCAGTGCCTGACACACAGAAAGTGCTCAAAGAACGTTCTTGAAAACAATGCCTCCTATTAGTGCTCTTCTTCCATCCTGGCAGTCTGTCTTCCTGTGGGAAGGACACTGTGCACCCTCACTGTGCCCTGGAGGAAAGGAGTTGGCAGGACAGAAATACCTGGAGCCCAGAAAAGCAGCTGGAATTAAGTTCAAGTGAAAGCCCATAGAGGGCTATACTAGTGTGCCAGCAGTGGCAGACGAGAGATGCAGAGGGTCCAAGAGCTGTTCCTCTGGAGGTGTGGGTAGACCTGGGTGCCTGGTCAGATGCGGAGGAGAGCAAAGCAGGGTCAGAGATGAGCCTGTGCCTCTAGATGGGCTGATGGGTTTAGAGTGGTTCCAGTGGGAAAATGGATTCAGAAGCAAGAAAAGGTTTGGGATTATGATACTGTGCCCATACTTAGGCAAGTGAGTTGGAAGTCCCTGACATAGTGCAGAAGTGCCATTACAGAGAAAAAGTGCCCAAGGAGAAAGTGTTCCAAACAAATGCTGCCTGGAGAAGTGACTCCAAGCGACTCCCAGCTGATGGTCCTCAACAGCTGTATCAGCCTCACCTGGGATCCTGTTAGAAATACATATTCTCAGATTTGCACACTCACCCCAGAAATACTGAATAGATCTACTGTGTGTGTGCGTGAGAGAGAGACTAGAACTCTAATGTCAGTCTGACAACCCAAGGCTCTTAATCCTTTGTCCCTGAAATCACTGTTTCCCGTGGGTACCAGTGTGACAGAGCAGGGTGTGACTTGCAGCCAGCAAGTCTGCTGGTAATGCCATGCTCTGCTGATACCCAGCAATCGCGGACAGTGCTAATGACACAAAGCAGAGTCACTGAGAAGACACAATATGCAGGGAGGGAATGAAGCCATCACTAATGAGTAGGTTAATGGAGCTTGATGAGCAGTGAAAATCAATGAGGCAAAGACTGCCTGCCTCAAAAAAATAAATGAGCTCGGAACGGTTGGTTGCCAAACCACAGCTTATCTCAAGACTGTCTTCCAGACTTTGTCACTTAGTGGGACAAAATTCACACCAATTGCACATCATCCCTGGCACGGTCATGACCATCCCTGCATTCCATCCTAAAATAGTGATAAGAGCATAGCCCTGCAGAGCCAGGTACAGGGCAAGACACAGAGTATGAAGTGAGGAAGAAAATAAACCTGGTCCTTGACCTAATGGAGTCATCCCTTCACAGGCCAAAAATACGTTTTAGCTTCTTCAGCTCTTATGTATCAATTAGACACACATGCCTATCTCTTCTCCCCCTCCTTATCACAATTAATATTGTATCACTCATCACCAACAGACTACCTCTAGATCATGTTACTGTTTGTAACTGCCTATCTTAAAAGATTATAACCTCTGTACACAATTATGAGACTTTATCTGTCATTCCTATCTGCTATCCAATGGCACATGCTGTGTCAGGGACCCTTTTGGCCACTTTCTCTCATACTGGAGCCCTGTGACCGCTGGAGCTCAAACTGTCCTAAGCACGAGTGGCGAGCTCTCTATGCAGAATTCCCGCTAGACCTACAAGTGCCCTGATGGGAGCTGGGGTCTGTAGGAATGAGAGCGTTGGTGACTGGGATCTCCAGCCCTGGCTTCCCACCAAGTGAGAATCCTTTAGACTCAGATGCCAAAGATTCCGGGTTGACAGAATCAACCTAGCTGACTTGAGCCTTAAACAGTACCAAGTACGGGAGCACTCCGAGAATTCCAAGCCACAGATTCTGTTCCGACTCAGGCTCCTTGGGTAAGTTAGTGCATTTATCTGCAGCATTCTCATACTGTGTGTGCGTGAGAGAGACTAGAACTCTAATGTCAGTCTGACAACCCAAGGCTCTTAATCCTTTGTCCCTGAAATCACTGTTTCCCGTGGGTACCAGTGTGACAGAGCAGGGTGTGACTTGCAGCCAGCAAGTCTGCTGGTAATGCCATGCTCTGCTGATACCCAGCAATCGCGGACAGTGCTAATGACACAAAGCAGAGTCACTGAGAAGACACAATATGCAGGGAGGGAATGAAGCCATCACTAATGAGTAGGTTAATGGAGCTTGATGAGCAGTGAAAATCAATGAGGCAAAGACTGCCTGCCTCAAAAAAATAAATGAGCTCGGAACGGTTGGTTGCCAAACCACAGCTTATCTCAAGACTGTCTTCCAGACTTTGTCACCTAGTGGGACAAAATTCACACCAATTGCACATCATCCCTGGCACGGTCATGACCATCCCTGCATTCCATCCTAAAATAGTGATAAGAGCATAGCCCTGCAGAGCCAGGTACAGGGCAAGACACAGAGTATGAAGTGAGGAAGAAAATAAACCTGGTCCTTGACCTAATGGAGTCATCCCTTCACAGGCCAAAAATACGTTTTAGCTTCTTCAGCTCTTATGTATCAATTAGACACACATGCCTATCTCTTCTCCCCCTCCTTATCACAATTAATATTGTATCACTCATCACCAACAGACTACCTCTAGATCATGTTACTGTTTGTAACTGCCTATCTTAAAAGATTATAACCTCTGTACACAATTATGAGACTTTATCTGTCATTCCTATCTGCTATCCAATGGCACATGCTGTGTCAGGGACCCTTTTGGCCACTTTCTCTCATACTGGAGCCCCTGTGACCTCTGGAGCTCAAACTGTCCTAAGCACGAGTGGCGAGCTCTCTATGCAGAATTCCCGCTAGACCTACAAGTGCCCTGATGGGAGCTGGGGTCTGTAGGAATGAGAGCGTTGGTGACTGGGATCTCCAGCCCTGGCTTCCCACCAAGTGAGAATCCTTTAGACTCAGATGCCAAAGATTCCGGGTTGACAGAATCAACCTAGCTGACTTGAGCCTTAAACAGTACCAAGTACGGGAGCACTCCGAGAATTCCAAGCCACAGATTCTGTTCCCGACTCAGGCTCCTTGGGTAAGTTAGTGCATTTATCTGAGTCTCAGCATTCTCACCTGAAAAAACAACCACCTTCAAAGCCAACCATGATATTTTGGCATTTAGACTTCTCCCTAATGCAGTGACTCACTAAGTTCATTAAATAAGGAGGGCACAAACGCATGCTCTACATTTTCAGGAAGGCATTTCTCCACCCAATGAACATCCCACATCAGTGATTCCATTGGCACGTTAGCATCTGAAGGATCCAGGCAAGCTGCACAAAGCTGTTGCTTCTTTAACAGAAGCAGCGCATAAAAATCATCTGGCTGCGGAGTAGTAGCGTTTGACATAGAAACTAAGTCTTTTTCATGTTGCACTTGCTGTCCTCTATCTATTGGCTACCACGGGTTCCTAGATTCAGTAATCTTATGTGCTGGCGGTTGTGCCTTCTGGTTTCAAGGCCATCACTTCTCTTGAATACAGGGGCACAAGCCAGCCCTCTGTGCTCCTGCCTGGATCACTGACTCCATGTTTTGATTAAGTCATCGTCGTAACGGTCCCAGGTTCCTGGCAACTCCTCACAACTTCCCCAACTCTGGGAAACTGGATCTGTTCTCAGACACTTGGTTATCTCAGGCCCCACACCTTGACCTGTGTCTGTGACTCATGATGGCCCGCTGTTCAAACAGCATCACACAGATAACAATTGTCTGAAATGGTGCTTGGCTGGTGTGATAGAGGTTGTTTGCTCAGTTGGACATGGTGGAGAAAAGACTTCAATGATAATTATTAAAGCTGCATTCATTTCTGGCTGTTCTCTGCCTTCCACATTCCTGCTAGGATAAAGGAGAGGGAAGGGTTTGAACCTGCTCTGCCTTTCTGTTTAAGGTCTGGCTCAAAGAAACTGCCTTTGGTCTAGACCTCTGCACAAAGACTAGCAGCTGCTGCCTTTATCACACAAGGCTATGTGGACTAAACAAAACGAATTGGAACTAAACAGGGTAAGCAAGGGATATTATTTCCATAGTTTTTGGCTGCCAACGAAATGCCAAGAAAATTATAAAGTAATAGCTACCACTGTGAAAGAGAATAAGAAATAAAATAAACTTTTTATGCCTCAGGAAAAGCTTTCTGTTCCCCTCTACTTTTACGGGGCAGCACAAGAGCTTTCTGTGGGTCTTGGCAAGCTGACGTCTCATAAACAATCATTTGCATGCACTAGTAATCCAAATGTGAGTTGCTCCTGGTGTCTGTATCCTTCACCTTGACTGGAATGGAGACAGCGTTTTAATCAGATTTATTTTATATACAGCAATTGCCTCTTTTGTCAGCAAGAAAGAAATCCAGTTAAATGGATATTGATATAAAAAGCAGCATAAGCAGTTTTTAAATTAGATCACACTTTATGAGCCTCAGTCTTTCTTCCTCTTCTCCCACTTACCCCTAAAGTCACCACACAAACTTGGCAATGAAGGGCCTCCTTATTGCTCAAAGCAACCTACAGAGAGAGAGAAGCTATTGTCCAATTTAGCTTTAAGTGTACATTCAAGCCCTGTTGAAAAGGCCTCAGGTGGCAGTGGGACATTTCCCATGTATCCATCACTTTTCCTACTTGACTTCAGGGTTGAAATCCATAGGGTCTGGACAGGGCATAGGTTGGATCTGAGCGCCAGTCCTGGAGTTGTTGCTCTGGAGCCAGGGAGAGACTACCGATGGGGAGAAAGGCCCAACTAGGGGCAAAGGGAGCATTCAGGGAGGAAATGATTGTGAATTCATTGCTTCAGTTCATTTGAGGCCCTGACGAGTCCACAGAGGAGAAAACGTGCTCTGACAGTGGTGTGGCTTGTCTGGATGGCTAGTTACCCCTGGAGACCAAGCACAGGCCAGCACTTCCAACAACAGCAGAGCATATTTCTTTAGGCCCCCAGAGAATGAGAAGATTGGATTGTAAGTTCTTCTAGGAAAAATAATACTTCCTATGCTCTATACGTGTCATTTGGGAAGGCTCTGTACAAAAACCCTCAATCTCCTTCTCTCCAGTGCTGAGCTCCTTGCGTTATGTCATATAAGCATGGTATTCCATTTTGGATATGAGCAGGAAGACGAGAGGTTGAGAATAAAATGTAAGTACCTTTGAGTAGCATTCGCCATGCCATGCTCAGGCAGTTCCTAGGGGAATGGTGGTGGTTGCTAGCACGGGCTGGATAAGGGTTAGCCTAAAAAATAAAAAAAAAAAACTTTTATGCCTCAGGAAAAGCTTTCTGTTCCCCTCTACTTTTACGGGGCAGCACAAGAGCTTTCTGTGGGTCTTGGCAAGCTGACGTCTCATAAACAATCATTTGCATGCACTAGTAATCCAAATGTGAGTTGCTCCTGGTGTCTGTATCCTTCACCTTGACTGGAACGGAGACAGCGTTTTAATCAGATTTATTTTATATACAGCAATTGCCTCTTTTGTCAGCAAGAAAGAAATCCAGTTAAATGGATATTGATATAAAAAGCAGCATAAGCAGTTTTTAAATTAGATCACACTTTATGAGCCTCAGTCTTTCTTCCTCTTCTCCCACTTACCCCTAAAGTCACCACACAAACTTGGCAATGAAGGGCCTCCTTATTGCTCAAAGCAACCTACAGAGAGAGAGAAGCTATTGTCCAATTTAGCTTTAAGTGTACATTCAAGCCCTGTTGAAAAGGCCTCAGGTGGCAGTGGGACATTTCCCATGTATCCATCACTTTTCCTACTTGACTTCAGGGTTGAAATCCATAGGGTCTGGACAGGGCATAGGTTGGATCTGAGCGCCAGTCCTGGAGTTGTTGCTCTGGAGCCAGGGAGAGACTACCGATGGGGAGAAAGGCCCAACTAGGGGCAAAGGGGAGCATTCAGGGAGGAAATGATTGTGAATTCATTGCTTCAGTTCATTTGAGGCCCTGACGAGTCCACAGAGGAGAAAACGTGCTCTGACAGTGGTGTGGCTTGTCTGGATGGCTAGTTACCCCTGGAGACCAAGCACAGGCCAGCACTTCCAACAACAGCAGAGCATATTTCTTTAGGCCCCCAGAGAATGAGAAGATTGGATTGTAAGTTCTTCTAGGAAAAATAATACTTCCTATGCTCTATACGTGTCATTTGGGAAGGCTCTGTACAAAAACCCTCAATCTCCTTCTCTCCAGTGCTGAGCTCCTTGCGTTATGTCATATAAGCATGGTATTCCATTTTGGATATGAGCAGGAAGACGAGAGGTTGAGAATAAAATGTAAGTACCTTTGAGTAGCATTCGCCATGCCATGCTCAGGCAGTTCCTAGGGGAATGGTGGTGGTTGCTAGCACGGGCTGGATAAGTGTCTTCAGTTCAGTTCAGTCGCTCAGTCATGTCTGACTAACTCTTTGTGACCCTATGGGGCTTGACTCTCTGCAAAAAATGGTGTATTAACTCTATGCAAAAAACAGCATTTTGTAACAGAAAATGTAGATCCAAGTTCTGGTTCTACTATTTCCTAGTAGCAAGATTTTGAGCATGTCCGTTAATCTTTTGAAGGTAAATTTTATTCATCTACTGATTAAGGATAATGCTTGCTTGTCTTCCTTTCTCATCTGGTATTCAAGAAGGTCAAAAAAGAAATGGAAGGGATTTGTAAATACAGTGTCAAGTGCCTCAAGCAAACATTACTTGGTCAAGATGAATGAAGCAGTCTCAGCTCTTAAAAGTCAAATATCCTGATAATCATGTACTTGTTTATGGAGGAAAGTACATCCATTTGGCTCTATCTAAGGACCATGGGTCACTGTTAAGGGAGACCAGAGAAGCAATTATTGAAGAAAGGGCAATGAAATGGGTCTCCATGCCACATCATGTATGTCAAACCCATCTTAGATGTGGTGCCACCAACCAAGGGTAGGAGTTGAGAGGTGAGTTGGGATGGCTCCTGTCAGAAGCAAAGTGGTGCCTACCCTGGCCATCTCCATCTACCTGAAGTGAGAGGGTGAGACCGTGGCTCTCATGCTTCTTGTCTATTTTCTAAACCTCAGCCTTTCTTCTCTCATGGTCACTTTCAAAGAAGTCCAATAAGAAAACAAACCGAAGGTGAGATTAGAAAACCACTTGTTTTCAAAGAGAAACAAGATGACCTGATAGCTTTTAACCATCTAATGAGTCTCAGTTCAAATATGAATATACAGATATATTTAAAGTTACCTGCAATGAGACCACTTTTAATGCTACTGTAGGCATGTGTATGATTGTTCTTAACTCCCACCTGCTTAAGTGTCATTTGGGAAGGCTCTGTACAAAAACCCTCAATCTCCTTCTCTCCAGTGCTGAGCTCCTTGCGTTATGTCATATAAGCATGGTATTCCATTTTGGATATGAGCAGGAAGACGAGAGGTTGAGAATAAAATGTAAGTACCTTTGAGTAGCATTCGCCATGCCATGCTCAGGCAGTTCCTAGGGGAATGGTGGTGGTTGCTAGCACGGGCTGGATAAGTGTCTTCAGTTCAGTTCAGTCGCTCAGTCATGTCTGACTAACTCTTTGTGACCCTATGGGGCTTGACTCTCTGCAAAAAATGGTGTATTAACTCTATGCAAAAAACAGCATTTTGTAACAGAAAATGTAGATCCAAGTTCTGGTTCTACTATTTCCTAGTAGCAAGATTTTGAGCATGTCCGTTAATCTTTTGAAGGTAAATTTTATTCATCTACTGATTAAGGATAATGCTTGCTTGTCTTCCTTTCTCATCTGGTATTCAAGAAGGTCAAAAAAGAAATGGAAGGGATTTGTAAATACAGTGTCAAGTGCCTCAAGCAAACATTACTTGGTCAAGATGAATGAAGCAGTCTCAGCTCTTAAAAGTCAAATATCCTGATAATCATGTACTTGTTTATGGAGGAAAGTACATCCATTTGGCTCTATCTAAGGACCATGGGTCACTGTTAAGGGAGACCAGAGAAGCAATTATTGAAGAAAGGGCAATGAAATGGGTCTCCATGCCACATCATGTATGTCAAACCCATCTTAGATGTGGTGCCACCAACCAAGGGTAGGAGTTGAGAGGTGAGTTGGGATGGCTCCTGTCAGAAGCAAAGTGGTGCCTACCCTGGCCATCTCCATCTACCTGAAGTGAGAGGGTGAGACCGTGGCTCTCATGCTTCTTGTCTATTTTCTAAACCTCAGCCTTTCTTCTCTCATGGTCACTTTCAAAGAAGTCCAATAAGAAAACAAACCGAAGATGAGATTAGAAAACCACTTGTTTTCAAAGAGAAACAAGATGACCTGATAGTTTTTAACCATCTAATGAGTCTCAGTTCAAATATGAATATACAGATATATTTAAAATTACCTGAAATGAGACCACTTTTAATGCTACTGTAGGCATGTGTATGATTGTTCTTAACTCCCACCTGCTTAAGTGAGAGAAGGCCAGGCTTACAGATCTTTCTTTAAATATTTCCAGGAATTCACAGGGATACTCATGTGCCCCAAATCAAATTTTGCTATGTCTTGCCAACACTGGCCTCCCAAACCAGTGTAAACCATCCTGGGATTTCAGATGTTTAAATTATTGTGACAGCCACTTTCACAGAGCTATAATTCCACAGTTCCCATTCATGGTGCCCAGGGTGGAGAAACTGATGATCGTGCCTTATGACTGGAGATCTTGTAAGTGCTAGTGTGCTTTCCCTTTCTGTACTATGGGGCATTGAGCCTGGGTACATGTAGTGACTTGTCTAAGGCACAGAGCTATTAAGAGCTATTGGGCTTCCCTGGCAGCTCAGATGGTAAAGAATTTGCCTGCAGTGCAGTAGACCTGGGTTTGATCCCTGGGTCAGGAAGATCCCCTGGAGAAGAAAATGGCTACCCACTCTACTATTCTTGCTTGGAGAATTCCATGGACAGCAGAGCCCGGTGGGCTACAGTCAATGAGGTCCCAAAGAGCTGGACATGACTGAGTGACAAATACTTCTACTTTTTCGAGTGACAAACGCTTCTACTTTTTCACTTTTCATTGGGATGAAAACCTGGACAATCCAACTGTAGAGTTCATGCGCTAATGACTGTGTCATATCTCCATGCCACATCATGTATGTCAAACCCATCTTAGATGTGGTGCCACCAACCAAGGGTAGGAGTTGAGAGGTGAGTTGGGATGGCTCCTGTCAGAAGCAAAGTGGTGCCTACCCTGGCCATCTCCATCTACCTGAAGTGAGAGGGTGAGACCGTGGCTCTCATGCTTCTTGTCTATTTTCTAAACCTCAGCCTTTCTTCTCTCATGGTCACTTTCAAAGAAGTCCAATAAGAAAACAAACCGAAGGTGAGATTAGAAAACCACTTGTTTTCAAAGAGAAACAAGATGACCTGATAGCTTTTAACCATCTAATGAGTCTCAGTTCAAATATGAATATACAGATATATTTAAAATTACCTGAAATGAGACCACTTTTAATGCTACTGTAGGCATGTGTATGATTGTTCTTAACTCCCACCTGCTTAAGTGAGAGAAGGCCAGGCTTACAGATCTTTCTTTAAATATTTCCAGGAATTCACAGGGATACTCATGTGCCCCAAATCAAATTTTGCTATGTCTTGCCAACACTGGCCTCCCAAACCAGTGTAAACCATCCTGGGATTTCAGATGTTTAAATTATTGTGACAGCCACTTTCACAGAGCTATAATTCCACAGTTCCCATTCATGGTGCCCAGGGTGGAGAAACTGATGATCGTGCCTTATGACTGGAGATCTTGTAAGTGCTAGTGTGCTTTCCCTTTCTGTACTATGGGGCATTGAGCCTGGGTACATGTAGTGACTTGTCTAAGGCACAGAGCTATTAAGAGCTATTGGGCTTCCCTGGCAGCTCAGATGGTAAAGAATTTGCCTGCAGTGCAGTAGACCTGGGTTTGATCCCTGGGTCAGGAAGATCCCCTGGAGAAGAAAATGGCTACCCACTCTACTATTCTTGCTTGGAGAATTCCATGGACAGCAGAGCCCGGTGGGCTACAGTCAATGAGGTCCCAAAGAGCTGGACATGACTGAGTGACAAATACTTCTACTTTTTCGAGTGATAAACGCTTCTACTTTTTCACTTTTCATTGGGATGAAAACCTGGACAATCCAACTGTAGAGTTCATGCGCTTAATGACTGTGTCATATAGCCTCCTAAATTACCATAGGATTGATGGTCATTTTGCCTTATTTCAGGGATAAAACAAAAGAATAACATTCTTCACTCATGCTCACATGTGAGAACACAGCCACCTTGGCACACATTAGGAGGGAATGTCTACTGAACACCAATTATGGTGGAAAATATATACATGGGCAATAAACACCTCTGAGGCACTGGCCTTGCCAGGTATTAAACCTAGCATTTATTACACATATATAACTTCATGAGTCCTGATCCCTTCATTAACACATTCTAGGTTAGAATATGACTGCAAAAACCACTGCCTGGGTTCAAATCCTGGCTCTGCAACTCACTAGTGCACAAACATAGGCAATTTACTAAACCTTTCTGCATCTTTCAGAGGATTATGGTGAAAAGCAAATGGATTAATGTGTAAACCACTTAAAACATTTAAGAACCATTAGCTCCTATTGTTTAAGTATTTTCAAGGCTTTGTGTGACTAATTTTCAAACACTGTTGCATTCGATTCAACTGAATCTTACAAAAACCCTTTCAGGTAAGTACTATAATTATCATGGGAAGCTGGGGCTTAGAGGGGGTTTAAGAACCTGGCCCCATGTCAAGCACTCAGTAAGAGATGAAACTATGGTTAGGTCCCATCAGTGAACAGCAAGGTTTGAGCTTTCAACTTTACATCATTCTGCCTTTCCTCATTTGTTTCTAAAGATGACCCTGCTATCATAGACCAAGGTTATAATGTGGTCCCAGCACCTTTTATCGTTTCACAAGCTACCTCTATATTCATCTGCCTCTTTAAAAAAAAAAAACAAACAAACAAACAAACAAAAAAACAGCTACCCCCTCCTCCACCTCCAGTATGGCATCTAACTTTGGCAAAGAATGTTCTGGGTTATCAGAGGCATCAAAAGTTGTTTCAGCCCCAGCCTTCAAGACTTGTGTGGACATATTCTCTCTATAGAACAACTGGTGACTGGTAGCAGGGGACTATTGTGCAATAAGTTCTACCATCCACCCGCCAAAGCACAGATGACTGCCAATGGCTTTTTTCCGTTCCGTAAGTAGGCCTTCTTAGTGTTCCTATAATTTTTTTAAGGGGGGGAGGGGGGCACTTCTATTGGTCTTTCATTTATTTTTCATCTATCTTTGTTCTTTGGCCTGTGTGGGCCTCCCTTCACAGTGGCCTCTCTCGTCGCAGAACACTGGCTCTGGGCACATGTGCTCCAGAGCTCCACCTTGGTAGTTGGACACATCAGTCCAGCCTCTCCAGGGCACGTGGGATCCTCCCAGGCCAGGGATCGAACCAGCACCCTTTGCACTGCAAGGCATTAATTGCCCATTTGCTCAAGGGCCTGCACGTGGACTTCTGGTGCCCCCGCACTTCTATGGTTAGAATATGACTGCAAAACCACTGCCTGGGTTCAAATCCTGGCTCTGCAACTCACTAGTGCACAAACATAGGCAATTTACTAAACCTTTCTGCATCTTTCAGAGGATTATGGTGAAAAGCAAATGGATTAATGTGTAAACCACTTAAAACATTTAAGAACCATTAGCTCCTATTGTTTAAGTATTTTCAAGGCTTTGTGTGACTAATTTTCAAACACTGTTGCATTCGATTCAACTGAATCTTACAAAAACCCTTTCAGGTAAGTACTATAATTATCATGGGAAGCTGGGGCTTAGAGGGGGTTTAAGAACCTGGCCCCATGTCAAGCACTCAGTAAGAGATGAAACTATGGTTAGGTCCCATCAGTGAACAGCAAGGTTTGAGCTTTCAACTTTACATCATTCTGCCTTTCCTCATTTGTTTCTAAAGATGACCCTGCTATCATAGACCAAGGTTATAATGTGGTCCCAGCACCTTTTATCGTTTCACAAGCTACCTCTATATTCATCTGCCTCTTTAAAAAAAAAAAAAAAAAAAAAAAAACAAACAAACAAAAAAACAGCTACCCCCTCCTCCACCTCCAGTATGGCATCTAACTTTGGCAAAGAATGTTCTGGGTTATCAGAGGCATCAAAAGTTGTTTCAGCCCCAGCCTTCAAGACTTGTGTGGACATATTCTCTCTATAGAACAACTGGTGACTGGTAGCAGGGAACTATTGTGCAATAAGTTCTACCATCCACCCGCCAAAGCACAGATGACTGCCAATGGCTTTTTTCCGTTCCGTAAGTAGGCCTTCTTAGTGTTCCTATAATTTTTTTAAGGGGGGGAGGGGGGTACTTCTATCAGTCTTTCATTTATTCATTTTCATCCATCTTTGTTCTTTGGCCTGTGTGGGCCTCCCATCGCAGCGGCCTCTCTCGTGGCAGAACACTGGCTCTGGGCACATGAGCTCCAGAGCTCTGGCTAGGTAGTTGGACACATCAGTCCAGCTGCTCCGCGGCACGTGGGATCTTCTCAGGTCAGGGATCGAACCGGCACCCCTTGCACTGCAAGGCAGTATCCTTAACTACTGGACCACCAGGGATGCCCCGTGTGCTCTTTTAATGGATGATGTCTGTCCTGATATTAAAACTGATTTCTTTTTCTCATTCCATGTGTGTACATTATGCCTGGTGCTTCTTCAATACCCACTGCACATAGCCACCAGCTCCCTCTTCCTTTAATGCCTCTTTCTTGCTCCTCACGGGACAGGGCAGCAGCCTGCTGGGACTTGGGAGGGACTTGGGAGAAGTTTTTTTTCTTGCCTGTGATACATTATTTCCTTTCCCCAGAAAGTGATTCCTCCAATGCTGTCTCCTGGGGACACGTTGCTGCTCTTGCCTGGAGCTGCCCTGGTTACTTGGTCTGGGCTCATGTACAGCTCTAATTCAATTTATAATGCAGTTACATAACTGTTCCCAGTCTCCAGTTGACCTTGATGTCAAGCAGCGGTCAAGTTGTACCAGCCGGGGGAAAGGAGGCGGAATCTCTGGTCAGCCCTTGAGAACATTTTAGCTGGGGTTCTGGAATGGAATGTGGCACAGAAAGGCCAAACCAGACCAGTAAATTCTTTGGAAGGGGGAAGGCAAGGGCTGTTGGTTTTTTGAGATGGACACTGTTGCCTCTCAGGGAGACCCTGTGTCTTGGTGTATTGAGAGTAGTCCTCTTACCAAAGACAAGTGGGCTGTCCTCTTTACTGCTGTCAGCAAACAAACCTTTTGGCCTTTGGGGAAGTGCTGCTCCTAGGAGTGTCTTCAGCTTGGAAACCTCTCAAGGACAGACTTCCAGCACATTGTTTTCCAGAGAGTCCTGGTTCTACTCAGTTTTAAACAGGGACAAGAATCACCAAATTTTGAGACATTTGATTCTGGTTTGAATAAAGGAAGGGAAGCCAGGGGTTTCAACATGAAAGCAAAACTACAAATTAAAGACTGAACGCATCAGTCAGAATTTCAGAAATTCAATAGTATGAAAGCTCTCTGAGAGCAGGGCCTCTGTTTATTTTGTTCTCTGTTATATCCTCATACCGCAAAAAGTACCTGGCATGGATCAGAGACTCAGAGAACATTGCTATGATATCCCACTATGTTAAAAGGGATGCCCGGTCAGTCGCTTGCACTGCAAGGCAGTATCTAACTACTGGACCACCAGGGATGCCCGTGTGCTCATGTTCTGTCCTGATATTAAAACTGATTTCTTTTTCTCATTCCATGTGTGTACATTATGCCTGGTGCTTCTTCAATACCCACTGCACATAGCCACCAGCTCCCTCTTCCTTTAATGCCTCTTTCTTGCTCCTCACGGGACAGGGCAGCAGCCTGCTGGGACTTGGGAGGGACTCGGGAGAAGTTTGTTTTCTTGCCTGTGATACATTATTTCCTTTCCCCAGAAAGTGATTCCTCCAATGCTGTCTCCTGGGGACACGTTGCTGCTCTTGCCTGGAGCTGCCCTGGTTACTTGGTCTGGGCTCATGTACAGCTCTAATTCAATTTATAATGCAGTTACATAACTGTTCCCAGTCTCCAGTTGACCTTGATGTCAAGCAGCGGTCAAGTTGTACCAGCCGGGGGAAAGGAGGCGGAATCTCTGGTCAGCCCTTGAGAACATTTTAGCTGGGGTTCTGGAATGGAATGTGGCACAGAAAGGCCAAACCAGACCAGTAAATTCTTTGGAAGGGGGAAGGCAAGGGCTGTTGGTTTTTTGAGATGGACACTGTTGCCTCTCAGGGAGACCCTGTGTCTTGGTGTATTGAGAGTAGTCCTCTTACCAAAGACAAGTGGACTGTCCTCTTTACTGCTGTCAGCAAACAAACCTTTTGGCCTTTGGGGAAGTGCTGCTCCTAGGAGTGTCTTCAGCTTGGAAACCTCTCAAGGACAGACTTCCAGCACATTGTTTTCCAGAGAGTCCTGGTTCTACTCAGTTTTAAACAGGGACAAGAATCACCAAATTTTGAGACATTTGATTCTGGTCTGAATAAAGGAAGGGAAGCCAGGGGTTTCAACATGAAAGCAAAACTACAAATTAAAGACTGAACGCATCAGTCAGAATTTCAGAAATTCAATAGTATAAAAGCTCTCTGAGAGCAGGGCCTCTGTTTATTTTGTTCTCTGTTATATCCTCATACCGCAAAAAGTACCTGGCATGGATCAGAGACTCAGAGAACATTTGCTGAATGATATCCCACTGATGTGTAACATGATTTATGGATAGTGGCAAATGACCTTTTCTAATTTATTCACCCAAGGCCAGAGATTTTCAGAACTCTACTTCACGTGTTAATTATATATATATTTATATATATACATACATACATATATAGTGAAAATGTAATGTTAAACATTATACAAATTTATGTTTATGTTATAAATATAAATATTTGCATGCATATACATATTTGTATATATACATGATCCTTCACTGTTCATCTATGATCAGCACACTAATTGACTGTGTCTGGATTTAGCGGCTTTGCTTTAGTCATAGCTCATTTTACACTAGTTTGGTATTCCCAATCAGCAGGACTAGCTTCATGGGTGTGCTCCTGTACAGTTGTTAGAACCCCTTACTTAGAAGGGCCCCATATTTAAATTTCATGCTCTGTTGTCACCATCTTGAAATCCTTAATAGTTTTTGGACAGAAGTACCCCATTTCTTTTTTGCACTGGACCATACAAATTATGTAGCTTAGTCTGTCAAAAGTCTAGAGAGAGCTACTGTACAGAAATATACCACCTACACATGTTAATGGCCCTTGGTGAGAAAAAAACAGCTGCTTATTGAGCAAGCCAACCACTAGTATAATATATTTATATTGAGAAGGAAACAGCCTACTATTTACAAATCATTAAGAGATATTAACTGATCTATTATTAACCTTACTAGTGGCAGATTCATGACACACATATGCTTTGAAAAAGAATGAAAGTGAAAAAAGTGAAAGTGAAGCTGCTCAGTTGTGTCTGACTTTGTGACTCATGGGCAAGTCATGGAGTTCTCCAGGCAAGAATACTGGAGAGCTCAGCCTTTCCCTTCTCTAGGGTATCTTCCCAACCCAGGGATCAAACCCAGGTCTCCTTCATTCCAGGTGAATTCTTTACCATCAGAGCCACAAGAGAATCCCAAGGATATTGGTATGGGTAGCTTATACCTTCTCCAGAGGATCTTTCTGATCCAGGAATTGAATGAAGTCTCCTGCATTGCAGGCAGATTCTTTACTAGCTGAGTTACAAGGGAATCCCAGGAAAATAACTCATGAATTCACTGGTGCTTTTCTGCCACCATCTAGCTATCTCTGCTTTAACTATCTTTACCAAGCAAGATTCTAACAGTTTTTCTACCAAATATGCTTTTTTTATTTAAACCTTTATTTTGATTTTAACTTTTACAGAGTCTTGTTGTTTACAGATATGTATGTTCCCAGATTAGTCATATGCATATCCCCCCTTCCCACCCCTCCCAACCATCACACAGCACCCCTGAAGGATCCCCTTTTCTCACAGAGCAATGACTGGAGCTATTTTCTTCACTCATGATAGCACAGGCCTTCATGCTACTTCCTTTACGCCTCCCACCCTCTGTTCCTTCCCCACAATATCCGTATGTCCACTGTACATGTCTGTCTTTCTGTTGCTTCACTGCGTGTGCCATCATCACCATCCTACTAGATTCCATGTATATGTGTTGCTTTCTCTGAAGCTCCTTTCCAAATATTCTTATGTCACCTATACTGTCAACTTTTATCTTTTCTTTTAGCACAAATCCCTCAAATCTCATCTGATCCTACCACTTAATTTCTGCCACATTCCAGTACTTGATTAAAATCAACCTGGGACTTTAATATATGCTATCTAGTGCTTCAACAATAGTATTTCCATACGTTAATGGCCCTTGGTGAGAAAAAACAGCTGCTTATTGAGCAAGCCAACCACTAGTATAAAAAAACAGCCTACTATTTACAAATCATTAAGAGATATTAACTGATCTATTATTAACCTTACTAGTGGCAGATTCATGACACACATATGCTTTGAAAAAGAATGAAAGTGAAAAAAGTGAAAGTGAAGCTGCTCAGTTGTGTCTGACTTTGTGACTCATGGGCAAGTCATGGAGTTCTCCAGGCAAGAATACTGGAGAGCTCAGCCTTTCCCTTCTCTAGGGTATCTTCCCAACCCAGGGATCAAACCCAGGTCTCCTTCATTCCAGGTGAATTCTTTACCATCAGAGCCACAAGAGAATCCCAAGGATATTGGTATGGGTAGCTTATACCTTCTCCAGAGGATCTTTCTGATCCAGGAATTGAATGAAGTCTCCTGCATTGCAGGCAGATTCTTTACTAGCTGAGTTACAAGGGAATCCCAGGAAAATAACTCATGAATTCACTGGTGCTTTTCTGCCACCATCTAGCTATCTCTGCTTTAACTATCTTTACCAAGCAAGATTCTAACAGTTTTTCTACCAAATATGCTTTTTTTATTTAAACCTTTATTTTGATTTTAACTTTTACAGAGTCTTGTTGTTTACAGATATGTATGTTCCCAGATTAGTCATATGCATATCCCCCCTTCCCACCCCTCCCAACCATCACACAGCACCCCTGAAGGATCCCCTTTTCTCACAGAGCAATGACTGGAGCTATTTTCTTCACTCATGATAGCACAGGCCTTCATGCTACTTCCTTTACGCCTCCCACCCTCTGTTCCTTCCCCACAATATCCATATGTCCACTGTACATGTCTGTCTTTCTGTTGCTTCACTGCGTGTGCCATCATCACCATCCTACTAGATTCCATGTATATGTGTTGCTTTCTCTGAAGCTCCTTTCCAAATATTCTTATGTCACCTATACTGTCAACTTTTATCTTTTCTTTTAGCACAAATCCCTCAAATCTCATCTGATCCTACCACTTAATTTCTGCCACATTCCAGTACTTGATTAAAATCAATCTGGGACTTTAATATATGCTATCTAGTGCTTCAACAATAGTATTTCCATATCAAATTATTTCCAATATCCTGCTTCCAAGGAAGGATAGAAGGACAACACACATAATGTTAATTTTTCTAATAATGCATAACCTGGACTAGGTACATATACCCACTGAGTAAACATGTAATTACTATAGTTAAATTGAACTAACAACCAGCTAGTAATTTCCTAGGTGTCACACATTAACATCCACATAATAACTTTAATTTTTACATTATTACACATATTTTAATGTAAAAGTTAAGCTTCCTAAACATTTGCTTTTGCTTAAATAAGTTTTTAAGTTGCCATGATATTAAATGATAGCCTATACACGTTGGTTGTATAAGAATGGATTCACAGAATAAACAAACAAGCAAAACACTATAGAAATAGATTTATAAATACAGAGAGCAAACCGGTAGCTGTCAGGGGAAGGGGTGGTGAGGAGACAAAGGAAGTTATTTCATACTGTGTAAAATATCAAATCACTATGTTTTATACCTGAAACAAATATAGGATTGTCTGTTAATCATAAGTCACTTAAAAAAACAAATTCAAACCTCTTTGAATTCCCAAACTAGATAACTAAAGAAATATTAAGAAAAACAAGCCTTTGAAATAAATGGAGGTGGTCTTTTTCTAGATTTAATTTTCCCAAAAAATTCCCCCAATTTTCCCAATTTTACTTCTCCCAATTTCAAAGCACACCAGCTGCTCAGGACTAAAATTGCTCGACTATTTAGAACCCACTTGAATCTCATAAAGTTTTCTATGTTTATAATATCAAAGGATATTTTATGATGGTTTGACTTCTTATTTATTTATTAAAATGTCAAGTCACTCAGCACGTTGCCTGATCAGAGCAGCCTAATTCTCATGCACTTCTTGATGTGAAGCAATGATGTTGCTTGAAGTCAAGCTGGGGCCAGATCCTCACAGTCAGATAGTTCTTAATTGCTTTATTTTCTGGATAGCAATTTTCTGAAATATATTTTCTTTGTAGTGAACCAAAATTTTAAAACTTTGCTTTCACTTCATAGTGAGAATAAGAAACAGGCAGATGGAAAATAAGGAGTTTCTTCAATAATGTCTTCGCGGGAGAAGTGTTTTTTAAGACTCCACCTTTTTCTACTTATTCCAGTGACACCAAACTCCTGTTTTTCATTAGTTTGCTTTTTGTTAGCTACGCTTAATTCTCTTTGGATAGAGGAGATCACAGGTGGGATGCCATCCTACCATGATGCCCAGATAGCAAACACATTCTCAAACTTGGACATTCATAGAGAATCTAATATTATAACTCACACCATTACATACATCCTAGCAAAGGGAGTACTCATTGATGCTGTTCTTTTCTGAAGAGGCTCAAGCCTTTTATTGTTTCTTTGATTAAAAAAAAAGAAAAAAACCTAGTCCAACAAAGCAAAACTAAAAGAATACAACAGAACTATGGGTTACAATATGTAAAAAGGCTGTTAGAGCAAATAATTTCCGAAGATAATCAACTTGAAGTGTTCAAATAGCTATTAATGTAGTCTTGAAAGGAAATCAAACCCACATATCCATGCTAAATGAAATAAAAAGATTAGGTGTAAATGGAAATCAAGAGATATCTTAAAGCACCTACATCTCCCATTATTTTTTACAAGCTTTGCTTTTTATAAAACTCTTTATCTTTGGTGACATTCAGTCCTTCATTTGGTGCAGGGAAATGATTCTCTTTTCTTATTGTCAAGGTTTTCAAATGGGGATTCAGATGCTTTCTGTTAGGTCTTTCAGGTCTGCCTGATTTTCAAATCAGTTTCTCCATAAATATTCACCTACATTCAAAACGTAAAATACTTTCAGAAAATCTACAATTATGAATTAGTTGATTAAGCACTCTGTCCAAAAAGCAAGAAAAACAAACAAACAAACAAACAAAAACCCCCCAAATGAGGAGCTTGAAGAGATTGGTTAAAGCAGGTGTCCCACTAGAATGATGGGACCACATGATTTCCCAAACTGAAAACCTTGTAAAACCCATTTTTATTTTTACATGAGGTAAGAGAGCTGACTGACAGGAATTGAGCTGAGACAGGAAGCCTGGAGAGGAAGCAAATGCACTTGATCAAGTGGGCAGTGGTACAGATCCAGTATACATCCCTGACTTTCTACTGACCAGGTGTCTCCAACCAACCCTTTGAAAGGGTTGATAAGTCATCCTCTGAACTGGTGTCGGTTTTCAGACACTGGTGTAGCCATGCAAACATACAAACTTGACACTAAGTAACACTGAGACTTAGAGAAATGAAATGGATTATTAATGACCTTTTGGAATTCCACCTTGGCTATTTAAAATACTAAAAGATGATTTTGTTAAAATGCTGCAGTCAATATGTCAGTAAATTTGGAAAAGTCAATAGCGATGACAGGACTGGAAAAGATCAGTTTTCATTCCAGTCCCAAAGAAAGGCAATGCCAAAGAAGGTTCAAACTACCATACAATTATGCTCATTTCACATGCTAGCAAGATTATGCTCAAAATCCCTCAAGGTATGAACAAATTCAAAAACAACAGAACTATGGGTTACAATATGTAAAAAGGCTGTTAGAGCAAATAATTTCCGAAGATAATCAACTTGAAGTGTTCAAATAGCTATTAATGTAGTCTTGAAAGGAAATCAAACCCACATATCCATGCTAAATGAAATAAAAAGATTAGGTGTAAATGGAAATCAAGAGATATCTTAAAGCACCTACATCTCCCATTATTTTTTACAAGCTTTGCTTTTTATAAAACTCTTTATCTTTGGTGACATTCAGTCCTTCATTTGGTGCAGGGAAATGATTCTCTTTTCTTATTGTCAAGGTTTTCAAATGGGGATTCAGATGCTTTCTGTTAGGTCTTTCAGGTCTGCCTGATTTTCAAATCAGTTTCTCCATAAATATTCACCTACATTCAAAATGTAAAATACTTTCAGAAAATCTACAATTATGAATTAGTTGATTAAGCACTCTGTCCAAAAAGCAAGAAAAACAAACAAACAAACAAACAAAAACCCCCCAAATGAGGAGCTTGAAGAGATTGGTTAAAGCAGGTGTCCCACTAGAATGATGGGACCACATGATTTCCCAAACTGAAAACCTTGTAAAACCCATTTTTATTTTTACATGAGGTAAGAGAGCTGACTGACAGGAATTGAGCTGAGACAGGAAGCCTGGAGAGGAAGCAAATGCACTTGATCAAGTGGGCAGTGGTACAGATCCAGTATACATCCCTGACTTTCTACTGACCAGGTGTCTCCAACCAACCCTTTGAAAGGGTTGATAAGTCATCCTCTGAACTGGTGTCGGTTTTCAGACACTGGTGTAGCCATGCAAACATACAAACTTGACACTAAGTAACACTGAGACTTAGAGAAATGAAATGGATTATTAATGACCTTTTGGAATTCCATCTTGGCTATTTAAAATACTAAAAGATGATTTTGTTAAAATGCTGCAGTCAATATGTCAGTAAATTTGGAAAAGTCAATAGCGATGACAGGACTGGAAAAGATCAGTTTTCATTCCAGTCCCAAAGAAAGGCAATGCCAAAGAAGGTTCAAACTACCATACAATTATGCTCATTTCACATGCTAGCAAGATTATGCTCAAAATCCCTCAAGGTAGACTTCAAAAGTGTATGAACTAAGAATTTCCATATATACAAGGTAGATTTTAAAAAGACAGAGGAATCAGAGATCAAATTCCCAACATCTGTAGGATTATAGAGAAAGCAAGGGTTTCCAGAAAAAATTTACTTCTGCTTCATTGACTAAAGTCTTCATGTGGATCACAATAAACTTGGAAATTCTTGGAGAGATGGGAATACCAGACCAACTTATCTGTCTCCAGATATGGAGACATAAACCTGTATGCAGGTCAAGAAGCAAGAGTTAGAACCTGATATGGAACAATGGACAAATCTAAAATTAGGAAAGGAGTACAATAAGGATGTATATTGTTACCCTGTTTATTTAACTTACATGCAGAGTGTGTGCATGCTAAGTTGCTTCAGTAGTGTCTGACTCTTAGCGACCCTGCAGACTGTAGCCTGCCAGACTCCTCTGTCCATGGGATTCTCCAGGCAAGAATACTGGAGAGGATTGCCAGGCCCTCCTCCAGGGAATTTTCCCAACCCAGGGATTGAACCTGTATCTCTGAAGCCACCTGAACTGAAGGCAGATTCTGTATCACTGAACCACTGAGGAAGCCCCTACATGCAGAGTACATCATGTGAAACGCCAGGCTGGATCAATCACAAGCTGGAATCAAGAGTTCCAGGAAGAATAGCAACAGCCTCAGCTATGCAGATGATACCACCCTAGTGGCAGAAAGCAAAGAGGAACTAAAAAGCCTCTTGAGGAGGGTGAAAGAGAAGAGTGAAAAAGCTGGCTTAACACTCAACATTCAAAAACCTTAGATCATGGCATCTGGTCCCATCATGTCATGGCAAACACAAATGGAAAAAAGATTTTATTTTCTTGGACTTCAAAATCACTGTAGATGGTTACTGCAGCCATGAAATTAAAAGACGCTTACTCCTTGGAATAAAAGCTATGACAAACCTAGGCAGCATAATAAAAAGCAGAGACATTAATTTGCTGACAAAGGTCCATATAATCAAAGATATGGTTTTTCTAGTACTCATGTACAAATGTGCGAGTTGGACCACAGAAGGCTGGGCACTAGAGAATTGATGATTTAGAATTGTGGTGCTGGAGAAGGCTCTTTGACATTAAAGAGATCAAACCAGTCAACCCTGAAGGAAATCAACACTGAATATTTATTGAAAGGACTAATACTAAAGCTGAGGCTCCAATATTTGGCCATCTGACGCAAGTTTACTTCTGCTTCATTGACTAAAGTCTTCATGTGGATCACAATAAACTTGGAAATTCTTGGAGAGATGGGAATACCAGACCATCTTATCTGTCTCCAGATATGGAGACATAAACCTGTATGCAGGTCAAGAAGCAAGAGTTAGAACCTGATATGGAACAATGGACAAATCTAAAATTAGGAAAGGAGTACAATAAGGATGTATATTGTTACCCTGTTTATTTAACTTACATGCAGAGTGTGTGCATGCTAAGTTGCTTCAGTAGTGTCTGACTCTTAGCGACCCTGCAGACTGTAGCCTGCCAGACTCCTCTGTCCATGGGATTCTCCAGGCAAGAATACTGGAGAGGATTGCCAGGCCCTCCTCCAGGGAATTTTCCCAACCCAGGGATTGAACCTGTATCTCTGAAGCCACCTGAACTGAAGGCAGATTCTGTATCACTGAACCACTGAGGAAGCCCCTACATGCAGAGTACATCATGTGAAACGCCAGGCTGGATCAATCACAAGCTGGAATCAAGAGTTCCAGGAAGAATAGCAACAGCCTCAGCTATGCAGATGATACCACCCTAGTGGCAGAAAGCAAAGAGGAACTAAAAAGCCTCTTGAGGAGGGTGAAAGAGAAGAGTGAAAAAGCTGGCTTAACACTCAACATTCAAAAACCTTAGATCATGGCATCTGGTCCCATCATGTCATGGCAAACACAAATGGAAAAAAGATTTTATTTTCTTGGACTTCAAAATCACTGTAGATGGTTACTGCAGCCATGAAATTAAAAGACGCTTACTCCTTGGAATAAAAGCTATGACAAACCTAGGCAGCATAATAAAAAGCAGAGACATTAATTTGCTGACAAAGGTCCATATAATCAAAGATATGGTTTTTCTAGTACTCATGTACAAATGTGCGAGTTGGACCACAACGAAGGCTGGGCACTAGAGAATTGATGCTTTAGAATTGTGGTGCTGGAGAAGGCTCTTTGACATTAAAGAGATCAAACCAGTCAACCCTGAAGGAAATCAACACTGAATATTTATTGAAAGGACTAATACTAAAGCTGAGGCTCCAATATTTGGCCATCTGACGCAAAGAGTTGACTCATTGGAAAAAACCCTGAAAGATTGAAGGCAGGAGAAGGGAGCAGCAGTGAATAAGATGGTTAGATAGCATCACCAACTCAGTGGACATGAGTCTGTGCAAACTCTGGGAGATAGTGAAGGACTGGGAAGCCCGGTGTGCTGTAGTCCATGGGGTTCCAAAGAGTCAGAACTCTTGTCTGACTTAGCAACTAAACAATAACAGCAACAATTAATGATCTTAAGTTAAAATTTATGAAATTCTCAGGACACAACTTTAATTCATTTAATTAAGAGAGGTTCTATCAGGCTTCCCTGGTGGTCCAGTGGGTAGACAGTCTGCCATGCAGTGTGAGTGGCACCGTTCGATCCCTGGCCCAGGAGGATCCTACGTGCTGTGGAGTGGCTGGGCCGGTGTGTCCAGTTGCAAGCCAGCACTCTGGAGTGCATGTGCCCAGAGCTGGTGCTCTACAGCAAGAGAGGCCACTGTGGTGGGAGGCCCACACATACCAGAGAATTAAAAAAAAAAAAAAGGATGAAAATAAATATAAAACTGAAAAGAGGCAAGATGTGGCAAAAATAAAAGAGGTTCTATCATATATCATATGAGGTGACTGGCAGGAGTCAAGACTGTCAAACCATAATGCTTTGAGCTATGACTTTGAATAGGGAGAACTCTACTAGCCAGTATTATATCCACTGCTTATGTCTTCAAAACCGTAAAACTATGGCTTCAGTGAAACTCCTGGCTATGGAGGCTTGCTCAGTCAACTTTGGTCCAACCTGGCCTGAAGTCCCAAGAATGCTCAGGCAAGTTAGGGCTTGTCAATAAACAAAAACAAATGTTGATTTAAGCAGTAATTGAGAATATTTGTAGGTTCAGATGAATATCAAATTGCATTCATATCATATTTTCATTATTATAAAGACTATATCTCAGGAAAAGCCAGATAGATGCATAGGGCAGAATATTGGGAAAAGACAGAGCTTTCATGCCATCTCTGGTCATTTACTCTTCCAACATTTACATGTATTCACCAACCTGGAAGCTCTCTGAACTCTATCTTCTCAGGGTTTTATGGAGGCTTTATTATATAGGCATGATTGACTAAATCATTGACTATTGTTCGACTGATGGAACCTCCAACTCCCCTCCCCTTCTTAAAGGTTGATGGGTGGGTCTCAATTACAACCCTCAACTCTTGAGTTTTTCCCCCTCCTAAAGCAAGCACCCATCCTCCTTAGGAGGTCTCCAAAAGTCACCTTGGCAACATAATCTCAGGTGTGGCTGAAAGGGGCTTGTGAGGCATGATAATGTTCTCCTTTCACCTTTCTGCTCTAAAGTGATTTAAGGAACTCACAATAGAAGACCAGACATTATAACAAAAGGTGATCCCACTGTGCTCATACTTAGGAAATTCCAAGAGTTTTCACAGTTCCCAGAAATGGGATTAAAATGAAACATGCAATTTTAAAAAATCACTTATAACCTACTTTAGAGGCTACATCTATCAATTAATCATGCTAAAGAAAACCTTTTTTTAAGCCAAAGAATCAGTTAGCCATACTTGCAAAAATATCTCTGTAATGAATTGGACTGATAAGCTAGAAGCATCCCAAAGATGCTGGCAAAAGAGGAGGCAGAGCATCTTGGGAGGCAGGAGATCCACTTTAGCTGGTGGAGTGGATAATGAGCTCTGCCTGACCTGGGCAGGGACTTCCTACTGAGCAGCAGCAGCTCGCCGGATGATTCCCCAAAGTCAGAATACAGAGAACACACTCTTAAAACATTGGGACAGTCCTCTCTCTATTGTGTGATATTTTTCACACCTTGGGACTGTTTTATAGGTTAATTTTAAGACTCTTTCCTTTTGAGATCTATGTCTGCAAGTACCTGCACATCATGAAGTGTCCTATTTTTAAGAAAAATAAAAACCTTGCAAAGCTCTTCTGAATGCTTTGGCCCCTAAAATAGAATAAGTATATTGTGTTTTATAATAAAAAGAGGGCAACTATAACCTGCACCTTGCACAAGGACGAGTCATTAAAATTATGTGTTTGAAAGGAAGAAAAAGAGCTTGGAAGAAATTCTTTAAAAGGAGTAAAGCAATTTATGAAGAAAATCAAATAATAAAAAAATGATCATATTACATGCCCAAACTCTGTAATTAGTAATCAACTAGTCATGGTATTCAGGGAGCCTGTCTAGCACTTGATTTTCTGAGATCTAAAAAGAATAGACAAATACAACAGAATCTTGAAGAACAGGGGGCCGGTCATATGTTTTTTGTTTGTATGTTTGTTTTTTAACAAAGGCAATGATACACTTACAAAGCCAGGCAATATGTTAACATGTTTGTTACTGTAAAGCTATGTTAAGTATAAGAACAGATTTTTTTGAAGCAAAGGTGTTTAAATAAAAAAAATAATTTAAAGAGGATCATGACTTAGTGATGGGGAAGCAAGACTTTTTCCCAATTCATCTATTTAGTGCAACAAACGTTATGATAATCAGCAGATGGACAGGCAATTTTGAATTTTTACTGGCTGTCAATGGTATGTCAGAAAGGTGCTGGTAGTAGACTGTGGCTAAAAATGAGTCTTCAGAGAGATACACAGCAAGAGTTAAACCATCCAGAGTCAGTCTGCAAATACAAATCTCTAATGAAAGGGTATTTTTTTTTAACTTCTTTTCCTCCTCACACTCTATCTTCATTATAAATTTTACTGAACTGAACTGGCAACTAAAACTGGACAGAGGAAGATGCTATGTATTGGCATGAGAGCCTGAAAACCCTCACCTCAAATCAGTCCCTTGTCTTCCTCTGTAGGAGTGACCATGGTGCTCCAGGCAGTGTTGTTTTTAGAATTAGACATTGTAATGAATAATGATAATGAATGACATGCAATCCAACTGTCTCATCCTCTGTTACTCTCTTCATCTCCTGCCCTCAATCTTTCCTAGCATCAGGGTCTTTTCAGATTAAATTCTGCTCACAGATCTGAATTCTCTTTTTGCTTCAGTTTTCACCCCCCAGCCAAGCCTCTTTGGAAGGACCCCAGGAGAATCTCCCCGAAAATCTTTCCTCCTGCATTTGCCCTGCTTCTTGCTCCCTGCTGAAGCATTCCACCTTATCTGTCCAGGCTGCCTTTGCAGTTTCTTTGCTGACTTGTAGGTGGGGCGAGTAGGAGGGAAGAGAGTGGCGCAGAAGGAAGGAAGGTGGGGAAGGCTGAGGCCTACAGAGGTGGAGGGGAGCAGAGCCTCTGGCAGAGACATGCAGACTGCAGAGCTTGCACTGGCCTCCCTTATCAGCCAAAAGGGTCACCTTGCCTCATAAGCAGGACAGAGACTACCCCTGTGCCTTCACAGCCTGCCTCCTGCAAGAAGGTATGAGAATTCATGGACTTTCTTCTCTTTTCTGCCATCATGTAAGTCATACACCTGGGTTCAGGTCCAAGGTCTGTCTTCCAAAGGTAGAGTAGTCCATCTAGCCAGGCAGAGTGGACATACTCATTAGATTCAGTGACCATGGTCCTCTGGCTCAAAATACCTTTTGTTGTTGTTGTTTAGTTGCTAAGTCATGTCTGACTCTGTAATCCCATAGACTGCAGCCCACCAGGGCCCTCTGTTCATGGGATTCTCCAGGCAAGAATACTAGAGTGGGTGGCCATTTCCCTTTCCAGGTGATCTTCCTGACCCAGGAATCGAACCTGAATCTCCTACATTAGCAGGTAGATTCTTTACCACTGAGCCACCAGAGAAGCTCTTTAGGGACCCACAAAAATTTTCTGACTGCTCTTAAGACTGAAGAAAAATGAACATTCACATCAAAAATAATGTTTTAATATGTACTATTAATATATTCATCTTTATACCAACAATGTCAGAAATACATTTTACTTTTGGAGGGAGGAGCTTACATCATACACCATCATATACTTAAGACCATGAAACTCACAATATGGTGCAGCAGCCAAGCTCTCACACTTTTCTTGCTGCAGCTGACCTGGCAGAAGGGAAACTGCACTCCCCATCGGGACAGAGTTTTCTCAGCAGAACAAGCCTCCTCAACACGCAAAGGGAGATTAGGAGACATCACCTAGGCCTGAACCCAACATATCATTTCAGCTCAACTCTTACTAGATATCCCTATTGGTCATTAAGTGCTTGCCCATGAACAAAGCTGATTTTGTTTAGCTTTTCTTTATGGTTTCTTCTGTTTTAATTTTCCTCTTAATTTCATCTATCAATTTCTTTGCCTATTTTGTTTCAAGTTAAAGCTGGTAGGGAGTAGAGGTAGATTAGGCCTTCCTAACCTCCAAGAGATTTCCCCAATTTGCCATGACCTTTTTCTACATTTCCATTTGGAGTTAGTTGGTTCTACTTTATTTCCATTAGAAACTAAAGACTTATTTGGAATCTAATAACTGTAAAATAGACCAAGAGTTGTGCAAATACTATGACTTAGTTTCAAAAAAAGGAAACTTTGTTATCAAGGATACTTACTATAATACTGCTTCTCTTAATACTTATTGGCTTTAGGTCATAGTGATCCATTGAGGTGATTTTTGCACCATAATTCTAAGGTATTCCATCATGATTTACTGAATACTTAGTAAGATTAGGTCCTCATGGCTTACCCCAGGGGGCCCTAAGATAAAGACCTTGCCGTGCAAAATGATGCTGTGCAGAATTTGGTGAATGCTGTGAGCTGAACTGTATCTCCTCAAATTCTTATGTTGACATCCTAATACCCAGTACCTCTAAATGTCACCTTCTTTGGAAGAAGTATCACCGTGGATGCAATTAATTCAGAGATCGTTAGGGTGGACCCTAATCCAGTATAACCATCAAGAGGGGAGATCTGGACACAGAGATAAGCCCATAGACAAAATACCACTTGAAGTTGCAGGCAAAGCTCAGGGTGATGCATCTATAAGCCAATCCATGCCAAAGACCACAAGCAAATCCCAGAAGCTGAGCAAGAGCTTCTCCTCCACAGGCCTTGGAAGCAAGCAGCCCTTCAAAGAAAACTGTACCCTTAGAAGGCTACAGTTTCTAGCCTTCAGAGCAAGTTTCTGTTATTTAAGCCACTCAGTGTGTGGTATTTTGTTATGGCTGCCCTAGGAAACTAATACTGATGTTTAGTTGCTAAGTCATGTTCAGCTCTTTGGGTCCCCATGGATTGTAGCCTGTCGTGCTCCTCTGTCCATGGGATTTGACAGGGAAGGATATTGGAGTGGGCTGCCATTTCCTTTTCCAGGGGATCTTCCCAACCCAGGGACTGAAACTGTATCTCCTACACTGCAGGCAAATTCTTTATCATGAGCCACCACTGGGAAGCCTAGGAACATAGTATAGTAACGAACTAAACCACTCACATAAAACAATAGAAGCACATAAAATGAGCTTTTCTACATTTCCATTTGGAGTTAGTTGGTTCTACTTTATTTCCATTAGAAACTAAAGACTTATTTGGAATCTAATAACTGTAAAATAGACCAAGAGTTGTGCAAATACTATGACTTAGTTTCAAAAAAAGGAAACTTTGTTATCAAGGATACTTACTATAATACTGCTTCTCTTAATACTTATTGGCTTTAGGTCATAGTGATCCATTGAGGTGATTTTTGCACCATAATTCTAAGGTATTCCATCATGATTTACTGAATACTTAGTAAGATTAGGTCCTCATGGCTTACCCCAGGGGCCATAAGATAAAGACCTTGCCGTGCAAAATGATGCTGTGCAGAATTTGGTGAATGCTGTGAGCTGAACTGTATCTCCCTCAAATTCTTATGTTGACATCCTAATACCCAGTACCTCTAAATGTCACCTTCTTTGGAAGAAGTATCACCGTGGATGCAATTAATTCAGAGATCGTTAGGGTGGACCCTAATCCAGTATAACCATCAAGAGGGGAGATCTGGACACAGAGATAAGCCCATAGACAAAATACCACTTGAAGTTGCAGGCAAAGCTCAGGGTGATGCATCTATAAGCCAATCCATGCCAAAGACCACAAGCAAATCCCAGAAGCTGAGCAAGAGCTTCTCCTCCACAGGCCTTGGAAGCAAGCAGCCCTTCAAAGAAAACTGTACCCTTAGAAGGCTACAGTTTCTAGCCTTCAGAGCAAGTTTCTGTTATTTAAGCCACTCAGTGTGTGGTATTTTGTTATGGCTGCCCTAGGAAACTAATACTGATGTTTAGTTGCTAAGTCATGTTCAGCTCTTTGGGTCCCCATGGATTGTAGCCTGTCGTGCTCCTCTGTCCATGGGATTTGACAGGCAAGGATATTGGAGTGGGCTGCCATTTCCTTTTCCAGGGGATCTTCCCAACCCAGGGACTGAAACTGTATCTCCTACACTGCAGGCAAATTCTTTATCATGAGCCACCACTGGGAAGCCTAGGAACATAGTATAGTAACGAACTAAACCACTCACATAAAACAATAGAAGCACATAAAATGAGCTTTTAAAGAGACATTTATCCTACAGAAATATGTAAAAAGACACAAAGATGCAATAGCTTAGTGAATACTTCCATTCTGAACAAAAAAAAAGAAAGTTGTCTTTTAAGACTCACTAGGGAAAGCTCCATTTTGGTTTTGCTCATCATCTTTGGAGGAGAGGAAGTTGGATTTTTCCATTAACACCTCACACTGCTTTCCTCTCCAGTCTGGGTGGTGACTGCACAACTGTCAGCCCTCTTCACACCACTCAGCTGTGGTCAGGGTTGGCCCACGACACTGGATTTGGTGTGGCCCTTTCAACAGACTCATTTACTGACAGAGAGCCGGCTGCCACAGAGAATTTTTTGACCAGGTTGTGGCAATTTGGAATAAAAGGATAAACATAAATGGAACTCTCTGTACTTTTTCATTATAGAAATAGTCAATATTTTATACTTCAACGATACATTGTGCTCTTCTCTGAAGTACTCTGCAGGAAGCATTTTAAAATACATTATCTAGGTCCCTAAATAGAATGTGATGGTTTCAAGATCTACTCTGAAGCTGAAAGGAGACTTTGTAATGTCTTGCACAGCACCACAAGTGAAGTGGTATAATCCCTCACCCCATACATTAATGATGATAAACTCTAGAATGTCCACTGTGAAAAATCTCTGAGAGCAAACCTTTTCCTATCTTTATAGGATCTTCACAAACATCCTATGTGGATGTTCATATTCTATGGATATCCAAGGTAGGAAAACAACCTGAGTGGATGCCCAATGTAGGCAGAAAAAAGTAGAATGATTAAATAAAGAGGATCAGCTTAGAGATGAAATATGCAGAAACCCAGATGCATGGCTGCCTAGGAACATAGTATTTATGTTAGCCTGTCGTGCTCCTCTGTCCATGGGATTTGACAGGCAAGGATATTGGAGTGGGCTGCCATTTCCTTTTCCAGGGGATCTTCCCAACCCAGGGACTGAAACTGTATCTCCTACACTGCAGGCAAATTCTTTATCATGAGCCACCACTGGGAAGCCTAGGAACATAGTATAGTAACGAACTAAACCACTCACATAAAACAATAGAAGCACATAAAATGAGCTTTTAAAGAGACATTTATCCTACAGAAATATGTAAAAAGACACAAAGATGCAATAGCTTAGTGAATACTTCCATTCTGAACAAAAAAAAAGAAAGTTGTCTTTTAAGACTCACTAGGGAAAGCTCCATTTTGGTTTTGCTCATCATCTTTGGAGGAGAGGGAAGTTGGATTTTTCCATTAACACCTCACACTGCTTTCCTCTCCAGTCTGGGTGGTGACTGCACAACTGTCAGCCCTCTTCACACCACTCAGCTGTGGTCAGGGTTGGCCCACGACACTGGATTTGGTGTGGCCCTTTCAACAGACTCATTTACTGACAGAGAGCCGGCTGCCACAGAGAATTTTTTGACCAGGTTGTGGCAATTTGGAATAAAAGGATAAACATAAATGGAACTCTCTGTACTTTTTCATTATAGAAATAGTCAATATTTTATACTTTAACGATACATTGTGCTCTTCTCTGAAGTACTCTGCAGGAAGCATTTTAAAATACATTATCTAGGTCCCTAAATAGAATGTGATGGTTTCAAGATCTACTCTGAAGCTGAAAGGAGACTTTGTAATGTCTTGCACAGCACCACAAGTGAAGTGGTATAATCCCTCACCCCATACATTAATGATGATAAACTCTAGAATGTCCACTGTGAAAAATCTCTGAGAGCAAACCTTTTCCTATCTTTATAGGATCTTCACAAACATCCTATGTGGATGTTCATATTCTATGGATATCCAAGGTAGGAAAATAACCTGAGTGGATGCCCAATGTAGGCAGAAAAAAGTAGAATGATTAAATAAAGAGGTTCAGCTTAGAGATGAAATATGCAGAAACCCAGATGTAGAACCATCAGTCTGAACAATTACTAGGGCAAAAACTCAACGTGCCAAAAACGAGACCGGCCAAGAAGACAGGTTGAAGTTAGAGAACTTGTGTGTTTCAAGGAAAAAAAAAAAAAAACAACCAAAGGTCAGATCTGTAGGATTGATGGGCTCATTCAGTTCTTTCACTCACCCATTCAATATCACTAAAGACACATAGAAGTGGTAAACAAGATGGCACTTGGGCCTTGTCTTCATGTAGCTCTCATAGGACACGGAAGAAGAAGTCACATGTAACTAAGCCAATACTGTACAATGTGAGGAAGGAAAGGCTATTAAAGGAACTGGTATTATCTGAGTAATGGAAATGCCCCAGATTTCTCCTAGACCTTCAAGAACAAACTCTCTGTCTTCATCACTCTCTCCTCTACCATATTAGAATCAATGGGATACAAGGTACATGAAACAGAAATTTCCAGATACCTGACATTTGATAAAGTGTTTCCTAAACTAAAACATACTCAACATAATCAAATCTTTCCTTAATGATTTACGAAGTCAAGACTGGGAGAATACGGCTTAACAATATTCTAATATTATTGCTATCTGTTTCTCAACAGGACTTGATGATTCAATGAGAATGTATGTTCTTAGGTTGAAAGTATACAGGAAAATATAATGGGTATTAAATTACACATTAAATGTGTATTAAATACACATTAAGGAGTTTAATGTATATTTCTCTTTGTTCTTTTCATTCATGCTCACTCACTCTCAGTTAATCCATCAATAGGTCATATGATTGATCTGTAAAGATGTTAATATGCCTTTTGTTCCCCAAACATTATTGACTGGAGATAAATCAATATGTCTTTAGAGAGTGATAAATTAACATCACTGTGAGAAGTTGTTAGAGCTTAAAATTGATGAAAGGTTCATTATACAACTTACAATTGTCATTTTCATTTACAGTTTGCTTGGTTAGGCTTTTGTTCCAACTTTTTTATGAAAATAAATCTCATGGTGCTGGAGAATGCTCCTTTGCTTCTACAGAAGAGTGGATCGAAGGCAACATTTTATGAAAATCAGAAGAATTTACAGATGTGTCAGGTGTAACTACTCAATACAATAACCTGCAAACTGTTCACGAACTAATGATTTTTGGCTGACCAAAATAAAAATCACTGGCTATAATCATTAGTTTCTACAAAAATCCCCTGGTCAATAATGAGTTAAGGATTCTCCCTATGAAGCATATTCCAGATCTCAAACACTTCTCCACCTACCTAGCTCTTAGTATTATCTTTCTTACTCATTTTTTCTGCTCTTTTTCATAGGACTGTTATGTTCCATGAGAACAAACACTCTATCTTGGTCTCTGACAATCCTTAATACTTTGTATATCCCTGATACTCAAGGGCCATTTGTTGAGTGACTAAATGTGTTCCTCTTTTACTATTTGCTAAGGCTATTGTATCAGTTTCTTTCAGTCAGTTGCGAGGAACATAAGTTATGCTTCAGTGGCTTTTTTTTTATGGAGGGCATCAGGAGAGAATAGGACAATTTTAAGAATGGCCAAGATTGCCCCAGCCACCTCATGACCTGGGCTTGTCCTTAGGAGAAGGTGTCTGTTACTCTTTCCTACAGTGCCTGGAGACACATCCACCTCCTTTGTTCCAAGAGATACAGCCACTGGTGATGGCCCCCTTCCTGAGTGAGGACCTGATTAGTTTAATGCTGGTGGCAGGAGCTGACTGGGAAGGCTTCCAGGGTCACTGGCTCACCTCACCTAGGCCTTAGGTTGGTGCTCATCCTCCATCAAAACAGCTGAGGACAAGGCTACAGGGATTATATGCGGAGGAAATTCACCTCCCCACCCCTGCAACAAAGAGGACTGTAGGCAATACAGCCATTCTGAGACTTCTTAAAAGGAGAAAACATCTGTCAAGTAACTCTTATAATATTGGAAGTTCCAAAATACACAAACATAAAAATGAATGAAGCTGGGAATTAGCTCAGCACAAAATTACAGGGCAAATACATTTTGAAGGTCAGTCCGAACTGATGAGGATTAATTTCTGATCATTGATCACTTCCTAAAAGATACAGTTAAAATGTGTATGTTTGGCCAACTTTTTTAAAATGAAATAAATTGTAAACATACTTAGTGATCAGTTACAAGTGGCTCACAAACAAAAATGTGGTTGACTACAAATGTGAAGAAATTGCTTATAGATTTAAGGAACAGTTTAGAATCCTACATTTGTTTCTACAAAATCCCTGGTCAATAATGAGTTAAGGATTCTCCCTATGAAGCATATTCCAGATCTCAAACACTTCTCCACCTACCTAGCTCTTAGTATTATCTTTCTTACTCATTTTTCTGCTCTTTTTCATAGGACTGTTATGTTCCATGAGAACAAACACTCTATCTTGGTCTCTGACAATCCTTAATACTTTGTATATCCCTGATACTCAAGGGCCATTTGTTGAGTGACTAAATGTGTTCCTCTTTTACTATTTGCTAAGGCTATTGTATCAGTTTCTTTCAGTCAGTTGCGAGGAACATAAGTTATGCTTCAGTGGCTTTTTTTTTATGGAGGGCATCAGGAGAGAATAGGACAATTTTAAGAATGGCCAAGATTGCCCCAGCCACCTCATGACCTGGGCTTGTCCTTAGGAGAAGGTGTCTGTTACTCTTTCCTACAGTGCCTGGAGACACATCCACCTCCTTTGTTCCAAGAGATACAGCCACTGGTGATGGCCCCCTTCCTGAGTGAGGACCTGATTAGTTTAATGCTGGTGGCAGGAGCTGACTGGGAAGGCTTCCAGGGTCACTGGCTCACCTCACCTAGGCCTTAGGTTGGTGCTCATCCTCCATCAAAACAGCTGAGGACAAGGCTACAGGGATTATATGCGGAGGAAATTCACCTCCCCACCCCTGCAACAAAGAGGACTGTAGGCAATACAGCCATTCTGAGACTTCTTAAAAGGAGAAAACATCTGTCAAGTAACTCTTATAATATTGGAAGTTCCAAAATACACAAACATAAAAATGAATGAAGCTGGGAATTAGCTCAGCACAAAATTACAGGGCAAATACATTTTGAAGGTCAGTACGAACTGATGAGGATTAATTTCTGATCATTGATCACTTCCTAAAAGATACAGTTAAAATGTGTATGTTTGGCCAACTTTTTTAAAATGAAATAAATTGTAAACATACTTAGTGATCAGTTACAAGTGGCTCACAAACAAAAATGTGGTTGACTACAAATGTGAAGAAATTGCTTATAGATTTAAGGAACATTGCTTAATTTTAAGTGTTAGTTTAAGAAAATCCTACATTTGTTTTTAAAATTTTATCTCAATATAACTACAATAGAAGGCATTTCTAGCGTCTCGGCATTTCTCAGTAAACTTGCATTTGTGAGCAAAATTGCACCCACAAAGATATTCACTGAGTAATGTTTTGTAGTAGCAAAAGTCTAGAAGTAATAAGGGACAAATTAGGTAGATTACATTATATGTTTAAAACAGCATGCTTTGTATCTTTTAAAAAGAAGCTCAACCTACACATGCTGATATTGAAACAAACCTCAAAATACACTAAGTGGAAAAGCAAGGCATAGAAATGTAGGTGCCATGCACTTATTTATGTGGGGGGAAACAAGGTGGGCTCTGAAGAGAGGACTTGATGTCTGTGATAGGAACAAGGCCTAATTCTCAATCTATATGCTTTTTTTATATTGTTTGATTTTGTAAAATTCTATTCATAAATTGCTTAAAATATAGGAAAAACAGAACCTCATCTTCATATGAAGCAAAATATACATAGTACTAGTTCTCCACTGAGTTTAGAAGACATAGAGAAGAAATCTGAATATTCAGTATCTCTTATGTTAAAAAAAACTCAGTCATTATTTGAGGAATTTACTTAGTCTTTGCCATTTTCTCTACTCTGTATATATAATGTGTACCATGCAGAGCTTAGAAGTAGAAAATCTCTAAATACAGTATAAGGATTAAAAGTATTTACAATGTAAGAACATACTTAGTAACAAAGTGAATGTTTCCCTGAGGAAGAACCAGTTAGACATGGACCCTCATTATGTCACTAGGCTCTCTTGGGTGTTTAGTAAGACACACAAAGTATATAATTCTATAATTAATATAAAGAATGCTATGCAGTTCTTTTCTGCTTCTCAATATTATGAGAGTAGAGAGAGAATAAAAATAACTTTGATGCTAGTTTGCATGACTTTCATCTTTTCTCCCTGCTTTAATATTTCCTTGCATTATCTTTGATATTACTGAACAAATCAAAATGGAGAAATAAGGAGAAATTCATATTTCTAGTGAGGATAGCATTGTAAATTCACGCTTTTAGAGACTCTAAATGTTCCAGGCATTTAACAGTAATAAATTTTAAAAAGAGAAAAAAAATGAATATGATAATAATATTAGGACATTTTCATGGACCAGAATAGGAATATAAATTATAAAGTGGAAAGGTGGATTGAAGTTGAGAGATGTTAGGCTGGGGAACTTTGGGCTCTAGGTCTGGAAACTCGCAGATACCTATGACTGTTCGTGTTTGAGGGATAATGGGAATTAAAATTGCCTGATGCAAGATTGGAGCCTGGCTTACTTCTTGAACTCAGAGGCTGGGTTAACCTCACCTTAAAAGAGGCTAAAATAACACTCTTTGCTGCCATAAGCTTCTGCTGAAAGTGGAAGTGTTCATCACTCAGTAGTGTCCAACTCTTTGTGACCCCATGAACTCTTTTGTGAACCCACTGATTGTCACCCACCAGGCTTCTCTGTCCATGGAGTTCTCCAGGGAAGAATATTGGAGTGGGTAGTTATTTCTTTCTCTAGGGGATCTCCTAGTGAACCTTTGGAACCCAGGTTTTTCCATAGTTTAGAAGACATAGAGAAGAAATCTGAATATTCAGTATCTCTTATGTTAAAAAAAACTCAGTCATTATTTGAGGAATTTACTTAGTCTTTGCCATTTTCTCTACTCTGTATATATAATGTGTACCATGCAGAGCTTAGAAGTAGAAAATCTCTAAATACAGTATAAGGATTAAAAGTATTTACAATGTAAGAACATACTTAGTAACAAAGTGAATGTTTCCCTGAGGAAGAACCAGTTAGACATGGACCCTCATTATGTCACTAGGCTCTCTTGGGTGTTTAGTAAGACACACAAAGTATATAATTCTATAATTAATATAAAGAATGCTATGCAGTTCTTTTCTGCTTCTCAATATTATGAGAGTAGAGAGAGAATAAAAATAACTTTGATGCTAGCTTGCATGACTTTCATCTTTTCTCCCTGCTTTAATATTTCCTTGCATTATCTTTGATATTACTGAACAAATCAAAATGGAGAAATAAGGAGAAATTCATATTTCTAGTGAGGATAGCATTGTAAATTCACGCTTTTAGAGACTCTAAATGTTCCAGGCATTTAACAGTAATAAATTTTAAAAAGAGAAAAAAAATGAATATGATAATAATATTAGGACATTTTCATGGACCAGAATAGGAATATAAATTATAAAGTGGAAAGGTGGATTGAAGTTGAGAGATGTTAGGCTGGGGAACTTTGGGCTCTAGGTCTGGAAACTCGCAGATACCTATGACTGTTCGTGTTTGAGGGATAATGGGAATTAAAATTGCCTGATGCAAGATTGGAGCCTGGCTTACTTCTTGAACTCAGAGGCTGGGTTAACCTCACCTTAAAAGAGGCTAAAATAACACTCTTTGCTGCCATAAGCTTCTGCTGAAAGTGGAAGTGTTCATCACTCAGTAGTGTCCAACTCTTTGTGACCCCATGAACTCTTTTGTGAACCCACTGATTGTCACCCACCAGGCTTCTCTGTCCATGGAGTTCTCCAGGGAAGAATATTGGAGTGGGTAGTTATTTCTTTCTCTAGGGGATCTCCCTAGGAACTGAACCCAGGTCTCCTGTATTGCAGGCAGATTCTTTACCATCTGAACTACAGGGGAAGTCTGATAGAAGGTCTAAATCTGAGTTCTGAGTCCTGAGGAAAAGGGTAGAAACAACCACAAAGCTAGTGAAGAGCAGTAGCACAGTTCCAAAAGACAAGAAGAAGAGAAACAATACTGCTATCCAAGATTCACCTAAAAATGCCACACAAGAGAGAGATACAAATACCAACAAAGTCAGCAATTAGGAGAGGAGTTTACCTGAAGACAGGAAGAAGGTATCAATCTGAACACGAGTTTAAAAACAGTGTATTAAGGACACTCAAAGTGATAAAAAATAAGAAGACTACCTCCTCCCTAAAAGAATGAATACAAATAAGCAAACAGGGTATTAGTAAGTAAAAAGATCACTTTAAGGAACTGATCCAGGACATAATCAAGACTGAAAAGTGACTTTAAAACGTAAAAGAGCAGTGGAGAGACATGGCTGATATAATATATCCAAGAGGAACCCAAGGAAAGGAGAACAGATGGAATGAAAAAGATACAGTATTGAAAGAAAGAATGGCAAAAAAATACTGTCCCAAATTAATAAAATACTGGATTTTTAGGATTTAAAGTGTACATATACCACTGAGCAAAAGTAAACCATCAATCTAGACCTAGATATTGAACTCGTATTTTATATATCAAATATAAACAAAAAACAAAGTATAAATAACAGATATAAAAGATAGATGACAATTAGAAAGAAAATAGACTTCTATCAACAGCACCAAATGTTAAGAAGCAAAGGGCTACGAGATGATGATTGCAGATTAGGATGTACCACAGATGCCTTCCCATCTAGACAAACAGTACACTGGCAGAATCTGTCTGTTCAATGACTATGGAGCTCTGGAGCCTGTTGAATGCTGGCAACTTTCAGAGGTAGCCTTTCTACTCTTGGTGGGAATATAAAATGGACAGAGAAAAACCCAGTATGGCAGTTTCTAAAAAAATAAAAATAGAATTACCATATGATCTAGCAATTCTATTTCTGAGTATATACTCAGAACTGGCTTCAAAGAGACAACTCTACAGGCATGCCCATAGCAACATTATTTATAATATCTGCAACATGGAAGCAACCCAAGTACTCACTGATGGAGAAAAAAATGCTGTATATACACAGTGAAATATTATTAAGTCTTAAAGAAAGAAGGAAATCGTGATACATGCTGAAAAATGGATGAATCTTAAGAACATTGTATTGAGTGAAAGAAGTCAGTTATAAAAAGACAAATACTATATGATTCTACTTGCATGAGGTACTCAGAGGAGTCAAAATCATAGAGACAGAAAGAAGGGTGGTTTCCAGGGGCTAGAGGTAGGGGGAGGAGAAATAGGAAGCTTTTATTTAATTAGTACAGAGTTCTAGATTTATAACATGAAGAGAATTCTATGGATGAATGATTTTGATGGTTATATAATAAGGGAATGTACTTAATACCCTAAAGTGTATACTTAAAAATGATTAAGAGAGTAAATTTTACATTGTGTTCTTCATCACAATAAAAAATGAAAAAGAAGAAAGCAATGAGATAATATTTTCAAAGTGCTGAGATAAAAAGGAAATAACTGCCAATAAAAATTACATGATCAGTTCATCTATCATTCAAGAGTAAGGTGTAACTTCTGAACAATTCATAACCATTGCTCACAAACCACTAGTTGATGTACTTCACAAAGAAAAGCAAACCCAGGTAAAGACATAAGATGCAAAGAACAGGGGCAAATGCGAAAATTGATAAAATATATTAATCTGACACACTGCATTTTCCAAGAGTGGCCACAGGGACATTTTCAGCCCTTCTTATTGGAGGACTTTGCCACACCACTATCAAGAGATTGAATCTATTTTCCCTTCTCTTGAACTTGAGCAGGCTTTGTGGCTTATTGTGAGTAGGATACAGTGAGGGAGGCACTGTGTGACTTTCAAGGGCTGACAATATGGCTTCTGCTTAGCTATCTTCTTCTTGGGAACCTAGCCATCATGCTCTGGGGAAGTCCAAAGTAGCCTACACAAAAAGATCACCTGGAAAGGAACGTAAGGAAGGAGACTGAGGTTCCAAACAGGACAGGCCTTAGCCATCAATGCTCCCTGGCCAGTATGGCAGTTTCTAAAAAAATAAAAATAGAATTACCATATGATCTAGCAATTCTATTTCTGAGTATATACTCAGAACTGGCTTCAAAGAGACAACTCTACAGGCATGCCCATAGCAACATTATTTATAATATCTGCAACATGGAAGCAACCCAAGTACTCACTGATGGAGAAAAAAATGCTGTATATACACAGTGAAATATTATTAAGTCTTAAAGAAAGAAGGAAATCGTGATACATGCTGAAAAATGGATGAATCTTAAGAACATTGTATTGAGTGAAAGAAGTCAGTTATAAAAAGACAAATACTATATGATTCTACTTGCATGAGGTACTCAGAGGAGTCAAAATCATAGAGACAGAAAGAAGGGTGGTTTCCAGGGGCTAGAGGTGGGGGGAGGAGAAATAGGAAGCTTTTATTTAATTAGTACAGAGTTCTAGATTTATAACATGAAGAGAATTCTATAGATGAATGATTTTGATGGTTATATAATAAGGGAATGTACTTAATACCCTAAAGTGTATACTTAAAAATGATTAAGAGAGTAAATTTTACATTGTGTTCTTCATCACAATAAAAAATGAAAAAGAAGAAAGCAATGAGATAATATTTTCAAAGTGCTGAGATAAAAAGGAAATAACTGCCAATAAAAATTACATGATCAGTTCATCTATCATTCAAGAGTAAGGTGTAACTTCTGAACAATTCATAACCATTGCTCACAAACCACTAGTTGATGTACTTCACAAAGAAAAGCAAACCCAGGTAAAGCCATAAGATGCAAAGAACAGGGGCAAATGCGAAAATTGATAAAATATATTAATCTGACACACTGCATTTTCCAAGAGTGGCCACAGGGACATTTTCAGCCCTTCTTATTGGAGGACTTTGCCATACCACTATCAAGAGATTGAATCTATTTTCCCTTCTCTTGAACTTGAGCAGGCTTTGTGGCTTATTGTGAGTAGGATACAGTGAGGGAGGCACTGTGTGACTTTCAAGGGCTGACAATATGGCTTCTGCTTAGCTATCTTCTTCTTGGGAACCTAGCCATCATGCTCTGGGGAAGTCCAAAGTAGCCTACACAAAAAGATCACCTGGAAAGGAACGTAAGGAAGGAGACTGAGGTTCCCAGGCAAGAGCAAGATTCCAATGAAGGCCTTAGGCAGCATGAAATAATGACAAGCCATCCTTAATTTACCTTGCTCAGATTCAGGACCCACAATGTCTGTGAGCATAATAATGATTATCTTTTTTTATGCCACTAAGTTTTGGAGCAACCTGGTATGGAGCTGTATGGAAGAGTTAGTATATTTAACTATTGACAGTTAAAAAGTTAAATATACAGTAACAACAACAAAAATAACAACACTAATAACAAGAACAATGAAAGCTAGTAAATGGAAGTTGGGAGATAAGTTTCTTGATTTCAGAGAAGGGTAAAAATATACAATAAATTTAGGCTTTGATAATACTTTACAGTTAAGTTTGTGTGATAAAAATGTGAGGACAGACATTAGAAAGGACAGAAATTAAATCTAATACAGCAAAGAATAAAACTGGGAAGGACAATAATGAAAATTTTATAAATATATACAATCAGAGCCAAACAACACAATAATAAATTGACTAGTTAACTAACAATGGAAATTGCTTTTCAATTCTCAGAATTCTACTTGATTTAGGCTACAAATGAAAACACTCAAGCAGTGGTATAAATCATACTCATGTGTCTCCAGACTTTCTGATAGTGCAAATTTCAGAAAGTTTTAGTCTTTTCAGTTATATTCAGTATAAGTCACTATACTTTTGAAAGAGTCCCTAAGGACAGAGTCAAAGAACATAAACCAGGTGAGTTTTTTGGGAGTCATGTATTGTGAGTCACTCAGTTGTGTTCAACTCTGCCATCTCATGGCCTGTAACCCACAGGCTCCTCTGTCCATGGGATTTCCCAGGCAAGAATACTGGAGTGGGTTGCCATTTCCTTCTCCAGGGGATCGTCCCGACTCAAGGATTGAACCCCGGCCTCCTTTACTGTAGGCTGCTTCTTTAGTGTCTGAGACACCTGGAAAGCCCTGGTTAGTGTATATGATCACTGTGTGACTGTTAAAATGAGGTTTCTCAACTCTCTCCTGGAAGAACATGGAAGAGAATCATTCTAAATTGTTAATTCTAAACCATACTGAATAAGACAACTGATTTACTAAGAAAGAAAATGGCAGTAGCTTTCCTTCAGCTAGGCAGGTTGTTTGCTAGCCCACCATATTTTAATTTAAACGGCACACACGAAATAATAATCACTCATGACAGTCAGTATATGGTTCAGCTTACCAGCACACCCTACCACCTTTTGTGTTTACCATTGTTCTCTGTGTCTCAGTCCTTGCCCCATCTCACCTTTGTTCTACAGGGTGATGGAAAATACAGAACCTCAGAATTTTAAGCTATGAGGAGTTAGTATATTTAACAGACATAAAAGTAAATCGAACAACAAAAATAACAACACTAATAACAAGAACAATGAAAGCTAGTAAATGGAAGTTGGGAGATAAGTTTCTTGATTTCAGAGAAGGGTAAAAATGTACAATAAATTTAGGCTTTGATAATACTTTACAGTTAAGTTTGTGTGATAAAAATGTGAGGACAGACATTAGAAAGGACAGAAATTAAATCTAATACAGCAAAGAATAAAACTGGGAAGGACAATAATGAAAATTTTATAAATATATACAATCAGAGCCAAACAACACAATAATAAATTGACTAGTTAACTAACAATGGAAATTGCTTTTCAATTCTCAGAATTCTACTTGATTTAGGCTACAAATGAAAACACTCAAGCAGTGGTATAAATCATACTCATGTGTCTCCAGACTTTCTGATAGTGCAAATTTCAGAAAGTTTTAGTCTTTTCAGTTATATTCAGTATAAGTCACTATACTTTTGAAAGAGTCCCTAAGGACAGAGTCAAAGAACATAAACCAGGTGAGTTTTTTGGGAGTCATGTATTGTGAGTCACTCAGTTGTGTTCAACTCTGCCATCTCATGGCCTGTAACCCACAGGCTCCTCTGTCCATGGGATTTCCCAGGCAAGAATACTGGAGTGGGTTGCCATTTCCTTCTCCAGGGGATCGTCCCGACTCAAGGATTGAACCCCGGCCTCCTTTACTGTAGGCTGCTTCTTTAGTGTCTGAGACACCTGGAAAGCCCTGGTTAGTGTATATGATCACTGTGTGACTGTTAAAATGAGGTTTCTCAACTCTCTCCTGGAAGAACATGGAAGAGAATCATTCTAAATTGTTAATTCTAAACCATACTGAATAAGACAACTGATTTACTAAGAAAGAAAATGGCAGTAGCTTTCCTTCAGCTAGGCAGGTTGTTTGCTAGCCCACCATATTTTAATTTAAACGGCACACACGAAATAATAATCACTCATGACAGTCAGTATATGGTTCAGCTTACCAGCACACCCTACCACCTTTTGTGTTTACCATTGTTCTCTGTGTCTCAGTCCTTGCCCCATCTCACCTTTGTTCTACAGGGTGTACTAACAAATACCCCAGAAAAATGCCCTACTGGGGAAAACGATACAGAGACCTCAGAACTCTGTGCTTTTAAGCTGTGTCCTTTATTCCACTGTTATCTTTTCTTTACCAGCGGAATCCAGGCCTTGGAGCCAAAGATGGCAGCCAAAACAAAGAAAGTGGAAGAGGATACTAGAGAGAAGCCATGATGGTTTTATTTGCAAGACAGAAAAACTTTTTTCTTTTGGCCTCCAAAGAGTTTAACAGTTCTTATCAAAATGTCCACTTATCTGTGTCTTGGTTCATACACTGCTTTATATGGATAATTTAACTATATGTGTCTTATCTCTTTAATCAGGCTATGTATGTACCTTTTGAGGGGTAGTATTTTATTTATCTAAGTATCTCCAGCACTTAAAGTAGTGCTGGCACATAGTGAATACACTAATGCTTGCCAAATAAATAAATGCTACAGATGAGGTATGAATTTTCTCACAGTTTTCTCTATAAAATGAAGTTAAGAAGTCTGCCCAAGAAATTCAGTGACAGAAGCAGGGACAGGAAACCAAAGACTGTGCTGTCCTCCCACCCTCAAAGTCAAAGCCATGTTCTGTAATTACAGAAAGACAGAAGCTTCCAGATTCCTCCTGGCAAATCTGTGAGACACCCACCAGGCTCCCATGAAAGGATGTCTATGGTCTCTCTTGATTATAAAATGCCTTTACAATGATCTGGTGCTTTTAATGTCTACCAGCAATTTTAAGTAAAGAAAGCAGTTTTAATACACATGCATACTGAGACCATCATCTTTGGTGGACTCCTTAAGTGCTATATTATTTGTATGTAAAAATGAGGTTTCTCAACTCTCTCCTGGAAGAACATGGAAGAGAATCATTCTAAATTGTTAATTCTAAACCATACTGAATAAGACAACTGATTTACTAAGAAAGAAAATGGCAGTAGCTTTCCTTCAGCTAGGCAGGTTGTTTGCTAGCCCACCATATTTTAATTTAAATGGCATACACGAAATAATAATCACTCATGACAGTCAGTATATGGTTCAGCTTACCAGCACACCCTACCACCTTTTGTGTTTACCATTGTTCTCTGTGTCTCAGTCCTTGCCCCATCTCACCTTTGTTCTACAGGGTGTACTAACAAATACCCCAGAAAAATGCCCTACTGGGGAAAACGATACAGAGACCTCAGAACTCTGTGCTTTTAAGCTGTGTCCTTTATTCCACTGTTATCTTTTCTTTACCAGCGGAATCCAGGCCTTGGAGCCAAAGATGGCAGCCAAAACAAAGAAAGTGGAAGAGGATACTAGAGAGAAGCCATGATGGTTTTATTTGCAAGACAGAAAAACTTTTTTCTTTTGGCCTCCAAAGAGTTTAACAGTTCTTATCAAAATGTCCACTTATCTGTGTCTTGGTTCATACACTGCTTTATATGGATAATTTAACTATATGTGTCTTATCTCTTTAATCAGGCTATGTATGTACCTTTTGAGGGGTAGTATTTTATTTATCTAAGTATCTCCAGCACTTAAAGTAGTGCTGGCACATAGTGAATACACTAATGCTTGCCAAATAAATAAATGCTACAGATGAGGTATGAATTTTCTCACAGTTTTCTCTATAAAATGAAGTTAAGAAGTCTGCCCAAGAAATTCAGTGACAGAAGCAGGGACAGGAAACCAAAGACTGTGCTGTCCTCCCACCCTCAAAGTCAAAGCCATGTTCTGTAATTACAGAAAGACAGAAGCTTCCAGATTCCTCCTGGCAAATCTGTGAGACACCCACCAGGCTCCCATGAAAGGATGTCTATGGTCTCTCTTGATTATAAAATGCCTTTACAATGATCTGGTGCTTTTAATGTCTACCAGCAATTTTAAGTAAAGAAAGCAGTTTTAATACACATGCATACTGAGACCATCATCTTTGGTGGACTCCTTAAGTGCTATATTATTTTTGTATGTAAAAGAAACATTTCATCCCTTCTAGAGCTCTTTCTTTCCTTGAAATAGTCCAAAATATTAACCCTGTGAGATGATCCATGTGCGTGCATGCTAAGTCACTTCAGCCATGTCCAGCTCTTTGCAAACCCATGGACAATAGCCCACCAGGTTCCTCTGTCCATAGGATTCTCCCAGTAAGAATACTGGGGTGGGTTTCCATGCCTTCCTCCAGGGGTCTTCCGAATCCAGGGATCAAACCTGCTTCTCTTACATCTACCTGCATTGGCAGGAGGATTCTTTACCACTAACACCACCCAGAAAGCCCCAGTAATCTCCTACTTGACATTAGTGTTTGTTTAATATTACAAGTCCTTCCTTTATAGTTTCTGTGTTAATAATCATGGGTGTACTACATTCTTGGAGCCAAAGGGTGAGAGACAATAATTTTATTCCTTCTCAGTATATTCCTTCCGTATTTTATATACTTTCTCAGTCTCATATAAGGGTTTGGGGAGAACACAGAAAATCAGTTGGCAATTACTTTATAAGTTATAAATACTATCAAAATTCCCAAGTAATTTTCTGTGGAAAGCTTAGACCTTTTTTTCCATTAAAAAGGACCTATAAGTTCATTGATCAGGACATATTTTTCTTCCTTTTAACCTTATCTTTGAAAGGCTTGTGAAGTTCTGTCTTACATTTATTGCTTAAGAGGCTTAAAAGACAGGAGAAGGGGGCGGGCAAGAACAGCTGAATGGAATCGTTGATTATGATTGACAAAGAGCTGCAGTGTATGAGAGAGAAACAAAGGGGCCTCTGTGTGGTGGGAAGCATGGGACCAGCTGCCCCAGTTCGGCCAGAGCAGTTCCATTTGTTAGTCTACTTTTCTGGATTTTCTTCAAGATTCTGATTGAACCTGCTCCTTTCCACAGCCCTTCCCACTTTCCCCCAGTTCTCATAAGAAATGAGAAAAAGTGGGACTGCTAAGAATGGCCTTATTAATTGCCTTATTCTCTTGGCTTTCTCCTCCATGTGCTTTCTAAAGCATAATCTCCAAATAGTTTTGATCAAGGATTTAATCAGTAAATTATAAATTTATAAATTATAAATTATATTCATAAACTATATTCATGAGCTACTTATGTGGACACTTCATGCCAATATATTGCGTGTCTCATAAAACACACAAAAAGTAAAAGAGCAATGCATAAATTAAATATAAATAGAGGGCTTCCCTGGTGGTCCAGTGGGTAAGGACACTGTCTTGCAGTGCAAGGGGCCCTGGTTAGATCCCTGGCCTGGGAAGATCCCACGTGCCACGGAGTGGCTGGGCCGATGTGTCCACTTACTGAGCTGGAGCTCTGGAGCACATGTGCCCAGAGCTCATGCTCTGACAACAGAGGCCACTGCGATGGGAGGCCCACATGGGCCAAAGAACAAAGATGCATGAAAATAGATAAATGAAAAGAACAAGTCCTTCCTTTATAGTTTCTGTGTTAATAATCATGGGTGTACTACATTCTTGGAGCCAAAGGGTGAGAGACAATAATTTTATTCCTTCTCAGTATATTCCTTCCGTATTTTATATACTTTCTCAGTCTCATATAAGGGTTTGGGGAGAACACAGAAAATCAGTTGGCAATTACTTTATAAGTTATAAATACTATCAAAATTCCCAAGTAATTTTCTGTGGAAAGCTTAGACCTTTTTTTCCATTAAAAAGGACCTATAAGTTCATTGATCAGGACATATTTTTCTTCCTTTTAACCTTATCTTTGAAAGGCTTGTGAAGTTCTGTCTTACATTTATTGCTTAATAGACTTGAAAGACAGGAGAAGAGAGGCGGCAAGAACAGCTGAATGGAATCGTTGATTATGATTGACAAAGAGCTGCAGTGTATGAGAGAGAAACAAAGGGGCCTCTGTGTGGTGGGAAGCATGGGACCAGCTGCCCCAGTTCGGCCAGAGCAGTTCCATTTGTTAGTCTACTTTTCTGGATTTTCTTCAAGATTCTGATTGAACCTGCTCCTTTCCACAGCCCTTCCCACTTTCCCCCAGTTCTCATAAGAAATGAGAAAAAGTGGGACTGCTAAGAATGGCCTTATTAATTGCCTTATTCTCTTGGCTTTCTCCTCCATGTGCTTTCTAAAGCATAATCTCCAAATAGTTTTGATCAAGGATTTAATCAGTAAATTATAAATTTATAAATTATAAATTATATTCATAAACTATATTCATGAGCTACTTATGTGGACACTTCATGCCAATATATTGCGTGTCTCATAAAACACACAAAAAGTAAAAGAGCAATGCATAAATTAAATATAAATAGAGGGCTTCCCTGGTGGTCCAGTGGGTAAGGACACTGTCTTGCAGTGCAAGGGGCCCTGGTTAGATCCCTGGCCTGGGAAGATCCCACGTGCCACGGAGTGGCTGGGCCGATGTGTCCACTTACTGAGCTGGAGCTCTGGAGCACATGTGCCCAGAGCTCATGCTCTGCGACAACAGAGGCCACTGCGATGGGAGGCCCACATGGGCCAAAGAACAAAGATGCATGAAAATAGATAAATGAAAGACCAACAGAAGTGGCCCACCTGCCCCCCTCCCTCCCCAATCCACCCCCCCACACACACAAAAGAAAAAAATATGTATATATAAATAGAATTTTCTTACTATTTCCCCCCTGTATCATTTGGGCCCTCTGAAAGTGTTTGCACCCTATTTTGGAGGCTCCTGACTAAAAGAGAGTTGTGAGTTGACCAAGGAAAAGTGGAGTCTAATCTGAGAAGCTTCATCCTCCTCAGGACATTATTTGGGGGTGTGACAACTCAGGCAGCTTCCCCACATTTCTGATTACTTCAGGGAAGACCAGGCAAAAAAGCACAGGTAAGTATCCAAGCCCAGGGTTGTAGAGACCTGAAATCCAGTTCCAGCCCCATCGTTAACTAGCTCTGTGACTCTGAAAAACATTACTCAAACTCTCTGAATTCGCTGTCAGTGGTAGAAATAGTAATGTTCCTGCCCATTTGTTCTAACTGCTGCAAATATCAAACAAGGCAATAGATTTACAATGTCCTGCCTATTTCACCTAATTATTATAAATATCAAATAAAGCAATGGATTTGCAATTGTTTTGTAAAGGATAACATGGAATAGAGATATAGAGCAATATTGTTACTCTTTTTTTGGAGGTAGGGTGGGGTGGGGAGGGAAGGAGAGGGGCGGGTGGGCCACTTCTATTGCTCTTTCATTTGTCTATTTTCATCCATCTTTGTTCTTTGGCCCTTGTGGGCCTCCCATCGCGGTGGCCTCTGTTGTCGCAGAGCACTGGCTCTGGGCACATGCGCTCCAGAGCTCCGGCTCGGTAATTGGACACATTGGTCCAGCCGCTCCGCGGCACGTGGGATCTTCCCAAGCCAGGGATCGCACTGGTGCCCCTTGCACTGCAAGGTGGTGTCCTTACACACTGGACCACCAGGGAAGCCCTATTGTTACTCTTTTTAAAGACCATGGTAGATAGTATTATTTTCCTCCATTGATTATTACATCAGCAAAATGAATTCACTATAGACTCACCTCCCTCTTGCTCTCCTCTATCAATATTAATAATTGCTGGTGAACATTGAAGCCTCTTATTTTAGATTTTAGCATATAATTTCCCAACTCAACCCCTCGAGGTTTAAGGAACATAAAAGGTAAGAAGAAGAGAAAAATTATAGGGGTGAAGGAATGCAGAAGATTATCTCAGCTCATGTTGTTATTTTATGAGTGAAGACACTAAGCTCAGAAGGCTAAAGGATTTTTCCAGTCACACAGCTCAGAATGGAGCCACATTAGGACCTAAGCTTCCTATTTTGCAATCAGTGGTGCCTTTTAGGTGTGATTCACAGCATCATGGTTCTCCAGTAAATCATTTATTCCTTCTACTGTTTGTTTCTCTTAGGAACAAATCATGTCCTGATGAAATCCAATCTGTATCTATTCTCCGTCATAGAAGATTCCCTTCCTTATTATAGCCTTAAATTTTACAAATCAGGCCCACCCCAAACTGTCTCCAATTTGTTCTTACTTTTACTCTACTTCTGCTGGTCTTGTTAGCTACCAGTATATATTTTTGTCAGGGAAGGACTGTGGATGAGATATCCAGAGATGGCCACTTAAATGGTGATAGAGGTGTCTATCCCTTTGAAAGTGCTGTGTAAGTCACTGAAGATAAAATAATATTCTCACAGAGGGTAAAAATAAGAAGGTAAAAGTAACCTTTGCACAGAAGACTCATGCCAGAAATAGGTGTGCCCGTTTTGAAGAGGAGAATTTAGAAATCAGGGATAGAGACAACAAGATTAAAGGCTGGCTACATGGATGTGTGTCCCTCCTGGAAGCTGTTTCTTCCATACAGCTAACTTCTTCAGTCAGGAGGGCCTTCCTCTTTCTCCTTCTCCCCTATTCATCTTCTGGCTCCAGCCTTGCCACCTCCCAACCAACCGACCCCAAACGGTATCTGATCTAAAGTGAATTTTGGATCATGTTGCATTTTCAGTGGGTTCCATTTTCTCCAATTAAGGTTGTTTCTAGGCATTCAATGGACAAAATATTCTCTATGAGTAAGATATATGAAGTCTCAGAATCCATATATCTCCTGGGATATAAACACATGAGCAGACTAATTTAGTAAAATGTCTTTAAATGAAGCCTTGGCCTATGTTTGTCACTATAACATGAAGCAGTCAGAGCCAAAGCAAAGAGCTACTAAGATGTTTTTGTGATTTCCATTTATTCTTGGCTTTGTTTTCATAAAATATCCCCTTAAGGGCTTTCTTTGTGGCTTATCAGTAAAGAGTCAGCCTGCCAATGTAGGAGTCATAGGTTAGATCCCTGATCTGGGAAGATTCCGCACGCCTTGGGGCAACTAAGTCTGTGTGCCACAACTATTGAGCCTGTGCCCTAGAGCCTGTGCTCTGCAACAAGAGCATCCCATAGCAATGAGAGGCCCAGGCACTGCAACCAGAGTTGTCTCCACTTGCTGCAAATAGAGAGGAGCCTCTGCAGCCTGAGCCAGCACAGCCAAAAATTAAAATAAATAAACAAATACAATTATAAAATAAAATCCACTTGGTGTGTAATAGAATCAGAATGCAAATAACCGGATCGCCAGTGCAACTCTTGAGAGCAAGCAAAAATGTACATATACTCCATTATAAATTTGTTTTGGGAAGACTATCTGGCCATTTAAGTATCACCTCTGTTTGTGCACAGGAGAAAGTCTAGCATGAGATATCCAGAGATGGCCACTTAAATGGTGATAGAGGTGTCTATCCCTTTGAAAGTGCTGTGTAAGTCACTGAAGATAAAATAATATTCTCACAGAGGGTAAAAATAAGAAGGTAAAAGTAACCTTTGCACAGAAGACTCATGCCAGAAATAGGTGTGCCCGTTTTGAAGAGGAGAATTTAGAAATCAGGGATAGAGACAACAAGATTAAAGGCTGGCTACATGGATGTGTGTCCCTCCTGGAAGCTGTTTCTTCCATACAGCTAACTTCTTCAGTCAGGAGGGCCTTCCTCTTTCTCCTTCTCCCCTATTCATCTTCTGGCTCCAGCCTTGCCACCTCCCAACCAACCGACCCCAAACGGTGTCTGATCTAAAGTGAATTTTGGATCATGTTGCATTTTCAGTGGGTTCCATTTTCTCCAATTAAGGTTGTTTCTAGGCATTCAATGGACAAAATATTCTCTATGAGTAAGATATATGAAGTCTCAGAATCCATATATCTCCTGGGATATAAACACATGAGCAGACTAATTTAGTAAAATGTCTTTAAATGAAGCCTTGGCCTATGTTTGTCACTATAACATGAAGCAGTCAGAGCCAAAGCAAAGAGCTACTAAGATGTTTTTGTGATTTCCATTTATTCTTGGCTTTGTTTTCATAAAATATCCCCTTAAGGGCTTTCTTTGTGGCTTATCAGTAAAGAGTCAGCCTGCCAATGTAGGAGTCATAGGTTAGATCCCTGATCTGGGAAGATTCCGCACGCCTTGGGGCAACTAAGTCTGTGTGCCACAACTATTGAGCCTGTGCCCTAGAGCCTGTGCTCTGCAACAAGAGCATCCCATAGCAATGAGAGGCCCAGGCACTGCAACCAGAGTTGTCTCCACTTGCTGCAAATAGAGAGGAGCCTCTGCAGCCTGAGCCAGCACAGCCAAAAATTAAAATAAATAAACAAATACAATTATAAAATAAAATCCACTTGGTGTGTAATAGAATCAGAATGCAAATAACCCGATCGCCAGTGCAACTCTTGAGAGCAAGCAAAAATGTACATATACTCCATTATAAATTTGTTTTGGGAAGACTATCTGGCCATTTAAGTATCACCTCTGTTTGTGCACAGGAGAAAGTCTAGCATTTTCTAGTTTATCCCTGCTCCCATGTCAGTGTAGGCATGCATGTATGCTCAGTCATATCTGACTCTTTGCAACCCCATGTAGCCCACCAGGCTCCTCTGTCCATGTGTTTTCCCAGGCAAGAATACTGGAGTGGGTTTCCATGTCCTTCTGCACAGGGTCTTCCAAACCCAGGGATTGAATCCACTTCTCCACTGTTGGCAGGTGGGTTCTTTACCACTGGGACACCTGGACACCCACCTGAGTGTACAGTGTATCATTATATAGTATGTTTGACACCAAAGCACCTATCAGAGTCCATAGCACAGAAGAGAGGTCCCATTAATGATTACTGCATTTAATTGACTGGTGTTTAACCCCAGAAAAACCACAGTCAAGAAGCTGAAATGTTTGTCTTTCTCTAAACGTTAATATTAAATGCCCATGAGTTCATCCTTAAAAAAAATAAAAGAAATTAGAAAAATCATGAGTTGGAGGAGAGAAAAATAGGACAGCAGACAGCAAACTCACAGTTGTTCTGACAGTTCATTTCAGTGAAAGTGATGAAAGCCAAGGGTTTCTAGAATGTGTCATAAGACTCCTAAGACAAGAGGCCTGTTAAATAATCACTAAGAGGAGGTGAACCTTGAGTACACAACATGGAGGAGAAAGAAGGGTAGGACAGGAGGTGACTGTAGTATCCTGGGATTGTCTATTCATCATTTCCTCTTCCTTCCCTCCCATTCCAGACCCCATACACTGGCTCACAGTGAAGGGGGCATTAGGGCCATCCCACTGGGGTTCACTGGGACAGAAGAAGGAATGATTCCTTGCTTCTCTACCTCTCTCTCCAAAAGTTAAACATATATGATGGAAGAAAACAATCTGACCATGAAGCTCAGTTGTAGCACACATTATGATCCAAACACATTTGCTTGCCTTGGTTAGGAAAAGATAAATTGGTGTGTAATAGAATCAGAATGCAAATAACCGGATCGCCAGTGCAACTCTTGAGAGCAAGCAAAAATGTACATATACTCCATTATAAATTTGTTTTGGGAAGACTATCTGGCCATTTAAGTATCACCTCTGTTTGTGCACAGGAGAAAGTCTAGCATTTTCTAGTTTATCCCTGCTCCCATGTCAGTGTAGGCATGCATGTATGCTCAGTCATATCTGACTCTTTGCAACCCCATGTAGCCCACCAGGCTCCTCTGTCCATGTGTTTTCCCAGGCAAGAATACTGGAGTGGGTTTCCATGTCCTTCTGCACAGGGTCTTCCAAACCCAGGGATTGAATCCACTTCTCCACTGTTGGCAGGTGGGTTCTTTACCACTGGGACACCTGGACACCCACCTGAGTGTACAGTGTATCATTATATAGTATGTTTGACACCAAAGCACCTATCAGAGTCCATAGCACAGAAGAGAGGTCCCATTAATGATTACTGCATTTAATTGACTGGTGTTTAACCCCAGAAAAACCACAGTCAAGAAGCTGAAATGTTTGTCTTTCTCTAAACGTTAATATTAAATGCCCATGAGTTCATCCTTAAAAAAAATAAAAGAAATTAGAAAAATCATGAGTTGGAGGAGAGAAAAATAGGACAGCAGACAGCAAACTCACAGTTGTTCTGACAGTTCATTTCAGTGAAAGTGATGAAAGCCAAGGGTTTCTAGAATGTGTCATAAGACTCCTAAGACAAGAGGCCTGTTAAATAATCACTAAGAGGAGGTGAACCTTGAGTACACAACATGGAGGAGAAAGAAGGGTAGGACAGGAGGTGACTGTAGTATCCTGGGATTGTCTATTCATCATTTCCTCTTCCTTCCCTCCCATTCCAGACCCCATACACTGGCTCACAGTGAAGGGGGCATTAGGGCCATCCCACTGGGGTTCACTGGGACAGAAGAAGGAATGATTCCTTGCTTCTCTACCTCTCTCTCCAAAAGTTAAACATATATGATGGAAGAAAACAATCTGACCATGAAGCTCAGTTGTAGCACACATTATGATCCAAACACATTTGCTTGCCTTGGTTAGGAAAAGATTCTGCTCTGGGGCCACACATGTCCTTCAGTGTATGTTGGTGTGCATGCATGTGTATATGTGCCTCTGTGTGTGTGTGTATGTTTATTGGTATGGGGGTGATCATACCAATATGATCATACCAATAACCTTTGACCTTAGGCTAGATTCACCATACTAATAAATATTTTTAACTTCCAAGGGTCACTAGGTTCAAACTAGATTTTTTTCATAGTACAAATGGAAATGTGTGAATTTTTAAAGATCATACATTGGAAGATAAAACACAAAAATGAACAGCCAACCAACTTAACAACCACAGTAACAACAAAACCTAGCCTAAAGTTTTAAACTTACTTTCAAGATTATTTTCATATTACGAAAAGTTCTCATAACACAATCGACATTTTAAAATTGACACAATTTTATTTTACAGGACACCTCCCAGATACCCTCTTGATCAAATGCTTTTGTTTTCTGTTACTTCTCCATTTTAAGACCTTTGGTCTTTCCTTGAAAGACTCTCAGAAGCCTGACTGAGTTAGTTTGAAAACTCCATCAACTAGAGCTTACAGGTGAGATCTCAAAGCTTAGGGGATTTGTAAAACTTCATAAATATCTTTCAGAAATTCTCAGTTGCCGCAATTTACAGCATTTGAAGATTTGAAGGCGAGGCAAGCTGGAAGTTCACAGTGGCTCTGTTCAACACAACGGCCTCAGGTGGCCATGGGCACTTAGGAGAGCACAGAGGGTGAGCTAAGGAAGTTTTAGTATGACTGTAATAATCTGGACACATGAATATACTTAAAAATACTGAGTGCATAGAATCTAAGTACATATTATGGGTTTCAGGTAGAAATTTGGTATTTGAATTGAAATATGCTTTGACTATAAAATACTAGATTCTGAAAACTTCCTAGGAAAAGATGTCCTATAAAATAGGAAATATTTCCTATAAAATATCATTATATTAATGTGAAAATGATAAGATTTGGATACACTGGGTTGAATAAAAGGTACTGTTAAAGTTGTTTTCTTTCTTTCTTTCCACTTGTTTAATGTGACTACCAGAAAATTTGGGATTATATATATAGCTCACATTGTAATTTTTCATTTGATAGTGCTGGTCCAAAGGGCAGTTTTGACTTAAATATAACTATTGTAGTTCATCCACCTGCCTTATCATATCTCTGGCAGTAAGCTTTAATATATTTATTTGTCAAACATGCTTTTTGTGTTCAATAGAAGCACTTAAATCTTCAAAGAGAAACTGAGGTGAGGACAGAAATGAACCACAAGGGATAAAAGGCTATAGTCAATAAACTTTCTTCTCCATGAACAAGCAAATGGAACTGCTTCTTACTATAGTTACAAAATTTTGTTTTAATTCTTGAATGAAATATACATATATATACACATAATATACTTGTATATGTATAAATATACATATATACAAATATAGATAGATAAAGATAAATAAAAACAGAGAGGCATACCTTGAAGATAGTGTGAATTCAGTTTCAGACCAGCTCATATAAAGTGAATATTGCTTTATTTACACAGATTTTTTGGTTTCCTTGTGCATATGAAAGTTATATTTATACTATATGGTAGAGTATTAAGTGTGCAGTAGTGTTATATTTAAGAAAAACAATGTATTGCTACAGTCCATGGGGTCCGAAAGAATCAAACTTGACTTAGCAACTGAGCAACAACAAACTGTTTTATAAAACCTAAAGCAATGATACCCCAATTAAAAAAATAATGTACATACCTTAATTAAAAATATTAGTACTAAAAACGTTAACTATTCACTGAGCCTTTAGCAAGTCAGTCTTTCTACAATAGTACCATCAGAGATCACTATGCACAGATCACCGTAACAGATGCAGTAATAAAGAAACATATGAAGTACTCCAAGAATTACCAAAATGTGACTCCAAGATGCACAGTGAGCAAATGCTGTTGGAAAACTCACAGCAATAGATTTGCTCGATACAAGGTTGCCACAAACTTTTGGTTTGTAAAACACAAAATATCAGTGAAGCATATAAAGTGAACTGCAATACAATGAAGTATGTTTATGTATACATATATGATCATTGATAGACTCACAAAGAAGCAGAAGTTCAAGTAAGGTGGAAAGTGGAAAGGAAATTTCATTCTCACCAATGTTTCCATGACACTGTGTGGGAAAAAATGGGGAAAAGAGAGAGTGCTTTTTTTCCACCTAATAACTATTGTAGTTCATCCACCTGCCTTATCATATCTCTGGCAGTAAGCTTTAATATATTTATTTGTCAAACATGCTTTTTGTGTTCAATAGAAGCACTTAAATCTTCAAAGAGAAACTGAGGTGAGGACAGAAATGAACCACAAGGGATAAAAGGCTATAGTCAATAAACTTTCTTCTCCATGAACAAGCAAATGGAACTGCTTCTTACTATAGTTACAAAATTTTGTTTTAATTCTTGAATGAAATATACATATATATACACACATAATATACTTGTATATGTATAAATATACATATATACAAATATAGATAGATAAAGATAAATAAAAACAGAGAGGCATACCTTGAAGATAGTGTGAATTCAGTTTCAGACCAGCTCATATAAAGTGAATATTGCTTTATTTACACAGGTTTTTTGGTTTCCTTGTGCATATGAAAGTTATATTTATACTATATGGTAGAGTATTAAGTGTGCAGTAGTGTTATATTTAAGAAAAACAATGTATTGCTACAGTCCATGCGGTCCGAAAGAATCAAACTTGACTTAGCAACTGAGCAACAACAAACTGTTTTATAAAACCTAAAGCAATGATACCCCAATTAAAAAAATAATGTACATACCTTAATTAAAAATATTAGTACTAAAAACGTTAACTATTCACTGAGCCTTTAGCAAGTCAGTCTTTCTACAATAGTACCATCAGAGATCACTATGCACAGATCACCGTAACAGATGCAGTAATAAAGAAACATATGAAGTACTCCAAGAATTACCAAAATGTGACTCCAAGATGCACAGTGAGCAAATGCTGTTGGAAAACTCACAGCAATAGATTTGCTCGATACAAGGTTGCCACAAACTTTTGGTTTGTAAAACACAAAATATCAGTGAAGCATATAAAGTGAACTGCAATAAAATGAAGTATGTTTTTATGTATACATATATGATCATTGATAGACTCACAAAGAAGCAGAAGTTCAAGCAAGGTGGAAAGTGGAAAGGAAATTTCATTCTCACCAATGTTTCCATGACACTGTGTGGGAAAAAATGGGGAAAAAGAGAGGAGTGCTTTAAGAATAAATGTTCATGGTACTGTCAACGGAACTTTGACCTTACAGAAAACACATTTCTAATGATACAGTGACTACAAAATGTCAAGAATTGGTAATGGGAAAGTGGGGGTGGGGGTCAGTGGAGACCACAATTCATGACATTTCCAAATCAGAGAATTTTCTTTGGATAGTTTCACTTCTTTCTTTCCAGAAGATTTATCCCAGCTCTGAGTTGAGCTGCTTCTGTACTTTAAAATTGCTGCACCTGAAATCTCTAAGAGCAACCCTGCAGATCACTGCTGGATACAGTGTGCATCACTCTGGCACCTGGGATGCTCTCTGAGCCACTGCCTTTAAGATGGCAGCCACACCTCCCAACATCTCTAGTGCTTAATTCAATCAGGAGATCCATTATCCATGCCATCACCATGCAGAAATCTGAGATCATCTCAATTTCCTCCTTACTTCCCCAGCACCCACTCAGTCAGTCATCACCATGTCCAGAATCTCTCAACTATATCCTCTGTCTTTACACTCACTCATCATCTCTACACTAGACCCCAAGCCTTATAAATCACCTCTCAGTTTTCAGTATTACATATTTGGACCCATACTTCAAAACCATTCTGAAAAGTATCTGTGTAAAATTTAAATCCAACAACATCATTTCACATGTCAATATATTCAAACACTATATAGATATCTGTAGAATTCAGAGACTATGTAAGACATCATCTATAGAATTCAGGTTTTGTTTTCTTTTTTTTGGCCTGGCCCACAAGGCCCTTGGTGTCTGGCACCTACTTTCCAACCTCTAAACTTCATGATTTGTTACCTCTTGATTCAGAATTAACACTTACATAATATAAACTGTTCATGATTTCCTGTAGACCATATGCTATTTTATGACGTTTTGCCTTTGTATATACTTGTCCCTCTGTTTCGAACACCTTTCCCATTGATCTTAGTGTTGCTTATCCATTGAGACCCAATTCAGCTACAATCTGTCACAGCAAGTACTCCCAAATCCCAAACTGAGCTGTTCTTTTCTGTTATCTCCGGGTTTCTTTAGACTTTTTTGCATTAAAAAGCTAAGTGTCTCTCTCTTCTAGACTCTAAGACCCTTTAGAATAAAATGGGAAGTCAACGGAACTTTGACCTTACAGAAAACACATTTCTAATGATACAGTGACTACAAAATGTCAAGAATTGGTAATGGGAAAGTGGGGTGGGGTCAGTGGAGACCACAATTCATGACATTTCCAAATCAGAGAATTTTCTTTGGATAGTTTCACTTCTTTCTTTCCAGAAGATTTATCCCAGCTCTGAGTTGAGCTGCTTCTGTACTTTAAAATTGCTGCACCTGAAATCTCTAAGAGCAACCCTGCAGATCACTGCTGGATACAGTGTGCATCACTCTGGCACCTGGGATGCTCTCTGAGCCACTGCCTTTAAGATGGCAGCCACACCTCCCAACATCTCTAGTGCTTAATTCAATCAGGAGATCCATTATCCATGCCATCACCATGCAGAAATCTGAGATCATCTCAATTTCCTCCTTACTTCCCCAGCACCCACTCAGTCAGTCATCACCATGTCCAGAATCTCTCAACTATATCCTCTGTCTTTACACTCACTCATCATCTCTACACTAGACCCCAAGCCTTATAAATCACCTCTCAGTTTTCAGTATTACATATTTGGACCCATACTTCAAAACCATTCTGAAAAGTATCTGTGTAAAATTTAAATCCAACAACATCATTTCACATGTCAATATATTCAAACACTATATAGATATCTGTAGAATTCAGAGACTATGTAAGACATCACCTATAGAATTCAGGTTTTGTTTTCTTTTTTTTGGCCTGGCCCACAAGGCCCTTGGTGTCTGGCACCTACTTTCCAACCTCTAAACTTCATGATTTGTTACCTCTTGATTCAGAATTAACACTTACATAATATCAACTGTTCATGATTTCCTGTAGACCATATGCTATTTTATGACGTTTTGCCTTTGTATATACTTGTCCCTCTGTTTCGAACACCTTTCCCATTGATCTTAGTGTTGCTTATCCATTGAGACCCAGTTCAGCTACAATCTGTCACAGCAAGTACTCCCAAATCCCAAACTGAGCTGTTCTTTTCTGTTACTCTCAGCACAGGGGGCATATTTCTAGTTTAGTATTTCAATTTGTTATATTGAAATCATTAAAAATATCTGCTAAGTGTCTCTCTCTTCTTCTAGACTCTAAGACCCATGAAAGTGGGGGTCAAAACTCATGTATCATTAGAGTCTCATGGTTAATATCAGCTCACTTTCAGTAAATGATTATTGGAATGACTTGAGCAGGGGGAAATGTCTAAACGTGCTGGGATTGAAAGACTCTACACCTGTAAAGTCTGAGCTCATAGTATTCCTGGTGGTCTCACCATTGTGCAAGGAGTTAAAGTTGCAGAAAAGTCATAACATAGTAACAGAAGGAGAGAGGGAAGAAGGTAGCCACAAGCTATTGACATAAAAGTATTCCAGAGGGAAGGACTTATATAATCAGTGCATACGTGGGGTACCTTCACTGGTAGCCTGAAATCTGAACCTTAGTGTACTTGTCCTCCAGGAAGCATGTGACCTTGTTAGAAAATTGTCCATCTCTGGACCTTTCATTCTATCTTTACAAGTTATCTTATCAGATTTCATCTGTATAAAACAATTGTGGATTCAGGGAGTGTAATTTTCCAGAGTATACATAAATCTGATTATGTTTATGAATAAAGCAAGACCTAGTGGATTTAAGAGCCAGTCCTTGGGAAACCAACAGATCAACTCTCAGGACAAAGAATGGAACAAAAAAAAATATCCAAATGACTTACCCAATGACTGTTTCAAGAAAGTTTTCTGGTGACTTTTCCAATTGGCAACCAACACCTAGTGGTCCTCAGTGTGATAGTTATCCATTTCCAACCCAGGGGGATCAGTGGGACCTGGAAGATGGAATTGGCACCCTTAATCTCTGGATCATCGCCAAGGCTTTGCCTAGATGAGTGGCTAATAGATAGGTTGGCTTTCTTTTATGTTCAGTCCCATGTATTAAGCATTTGTGTGCTTAGAGTGATAAAGAATGATGACTAACATTTCATCTTCTACATAATATAAACTGTTCATGATTTCCTGTAGACCATATGCTATTTTATGACGTTTTGCCTTTGTATATACTTGTCCCTCTGTTTCGAACACCTTTCCCATTGATCTTAGTGTTGCTTATCCATTGAGACCCAATTCAGCTACAATCTGTCACAGCAAGTACTCCCAAATCCCAAACTGAGCTGTTCTTTTCTGTTACTCTCAGCACAGGGGGCATATTTCTAGTTTAGTATTTCAATTTGTTATATTGAAATCATTAAAAATATCTGCTAAGTGTCTCTCTCTTCTTCTAGACTCTAAGACCCATGAAAGTGGGGGTCAAAACTCATGTATCATTAGAGTCTCATGGTTAATATCAGCTCACTTTCAGTAAATGATTATTGGAATGACTTGAGCAGGGGGAAATGTCTAAACGTGCTGGGATTGAAAGACTCTACACCTGTAAAGTCTGAGCTCATAGTATTCCTGGTGGTCTCACCATTGTGCAAGGAGTTAAAGTTGCAGAAAAGTCATAACATAGTAACAGAAGGAGAGAGGGAAGAAGGTAGCCACAAGCTATTGACATAAAAGTATTCCAGAGGGAAGGACTTATATAATCAGTGCATACGTGGGGTACCTTCACTGGTAGCCTGAAATCTGAACCTTAGTGTACTTGTCCTCCAGGAAGCATGTGACCTTGTTAGAAAATTGTCCATCTCTGGACCTTTCATTCTATCTTTACAAGTTATCTTATCAGATTTCATCTGTATAAAACAATTGTGGATTCAGGGAGTGTAATTTTCCAGAGTATACATAAATCTGATTATGTTTATGAATAAAGCAAGACCTAGTGGATTTAAGAGCCAGTCCTTGGGAAACCAACAGATCAACTCTCAGGACAAAGAATGGAACAAAAAAAAATATCCAAATGACTTACCCAATGACTGTTTCAAGAAAGTTTTCTGGTGACTTTTCCAATTGGCAACCAACACCTAGTGGTCCTCAGTGTGATAGTTATCCATTTCCAACCCAGGGGGATCAGTGGGACCTGGAAGATGGAATTGGCACCCTTAATCTCTGGATCATCGCCAAGGCTTTGCCTAGATGAGTGGCTAATAGATAGGTTGGCTTTCTTTTATGTTCAGTCCCATGTATTAAGCATTTGTGTGCTTAGAGTGATAAAGAATGATGACTAACATTTCATCTTCTACTTTATGGATGGTATCCCTTAATGTTATCTAAGGGATTGAAACTCCACAAATCCCCATAATGAAGAACTCCTGTCCAGAGGGGAGCCAATGGAAAGTAGAGCTGCCTCTCACAGCCTCTTCTCCCGTATTTGTCTTTGGTTTTCTTACAGCAGCAAACCAATCACTGTAAGAAGAGCTGATCTTGTGGCTTGAGCTTTTCCAAGCCAGATGTGCAGCTTTAACAAGGGGAAAGCATATTTGAAAAGCTTTCAAGCCCATTTGAACTAGCGTAGTTTTCCCAGGCACTCTGTTAGCCCAACGCTTATGAAAGAATTTGTGTTCTTGGACCGTGGTGCCTGGAGGCTGGTGGTTGGGCAGCTATTTCCACACAAAGGAGACAACTGTAGCCCAGCAGCCTCTTCCCTCCTCTTCCCACACTCCTCAGCAGAGAATTGGCCCCAGGAAAATATAGCATGAGTGGGGAGCAGGAAGAAGTAGTCAGAGGAGCAGTGACAGCAGAAACAGCAACGAGGTCAACACTAATAGCAGAGTAGAAGGAGGGAGGTGATGAGCTGGGAAGAGAGGCCAGTCTGACAACCCTGCATTATGTTGTCAAAGGCTCAAGTGAGTAGTCTTCCTGTTTAACTGTGGGAAAGGGTGATTATGACTGAGCCTGGTTTCCCACATCATTCTCTAGTGAGCATACCTCTCCAAATGTTAAGCAGATGAGAGACGACATTGTATGTAAGACCTGCAGTTGAGCCCAGATGGAAAAGGGATAGTAAGTGGAAAATGGTGTGTGGCACATGTACTATCTATATTTAGAAACAAAACATTTTTTAGATCATGCTATGCCTTAGGAAATTTTCCCACCCAATTTTTTATGTTATCAGAGAGCCATTTCTGTACATGACATCCCAAGCGTGAAGAGCAGAAGTGCACACTCGTGTGCCAAATGCCTACTGAATGAAGGGACCAAGCTGTTGGTCCTGACCAGCTGCTAACCCAGATGGATTCTCTGCAGGAAATGAGCACCTTGTGTAAAACACAAAGTGGCATCTTCTGAACCCCAAATGGACTGTTGCTGTCAAGCCCTCCCAAGGAAATTGTCAGCACCCAAATTCTCTTCTGCTTAAAGCATTTGTTATTTCAAAAAGGGATTTGAAAAACTCACAAATCCCCATAATGAAGAACTCCTGTCCAGAGGGGAGCCAATGGAAAGTAGAGCTGCCTCTCACAGCCTCTTCTCCCGTATTTGTCTTTGGTTTCTTACAGCAGCAAACCAATCACTGTAAGAAGAGCTGATCTTGTGGCTTGAGCTTTTCCAAGCCAGATGTGCAGCTTTAACAAGGGGAAAGCATATTTGAAAAGCTTTCAAGCCCATTTGAACTAGCGTAGTTTTCCCAGGCACTCTGTTAGCCCAACGCTTATGAAAGAATTTGTGTTCTTGGACCGTGGTGCCTGGAGGCTGGTGGTTGGGCAGCTATTTCCACACAAAGGAGACAACTGTAGCCCAGCAGCCTCTTCCCTCCTCTTCCCACACTCCTCAGCAGAGAATTGGCCCCAGGAAAATATAGCATGAGTGGGGAGCAGGAAGAAGTAGTCAGAGGAGCAGTGACAGCAGAAACAGCAACGAGGTCAACACTAATAGCAGAGTAGAAGGAGGGAGGTGATGAGCTGGGAAGAGAGGCCAGTCTGACAACCCTGCATTATGTTGTCAAAGGCTCAAGTGAGTAGTCTTCCTGTTTAACTGTGGGAAAGGGTGATTATGACTGAGCCTGGTTTCCCACATCATTCTCTAGTGAGCATACCTCTCCAAATGTTAAGCAGATGAGAGACGACATTGTATGTAAGACCTGCAGTTGAGCCCAGATGGAAAAGGGATAGTAAGTGGAAAATGGTGTGTGGCACATGTACTATCTATATTTAGAAACAAAACATTTTTTAGATCATGCTATGCCTTAGGAAATTTTCCCACCCAATTTTTTATGTTATCAGAGAGCCATTTCTGTACATGACATCCCAAGCGTGAAGAGCAGAAGTGCACACTCGTGTGCCAAATGCCTACTGAATGAAGGGACCAAGCTGTTGGTCCTGACCAGCTGCTAACCCAGATGGATTCTCTGCAGGAAATGAGCACCTTGTGTAAAACACAAAGTGGCATCTTCTGAACCCCAAATGGACTGTTGCTGTCAAGCCCTCCCAAGGAAATTGTCAGCACCCAAATTCTCTTCTGCTTAAACATAGAGCTTTTACTGCTTGGTAAAGGTAGGTGACTGTGGACAATGGCTCCATTTCCTTGCTATCTCCTGACGTTTGTAGAGTGAGTCACTGGGGACCCCGGGGCTGTGCTCACACACTGCTCATCTCTGTAACGGCGCTCTGTTAAGTTTGATGTTACTGCTTGTACTTCTTCGCCTGTCGTCTCCCCATCTGCTCACTGACTCTATCGACTCTTATCACCACTGACCCTTATCTCTTCATCCCTGGGCCTTTGCAATTGTACTTCCCATCCTTGCCCTCGAGGGGGCTAAATCCCTTGGGCTCAGTTTCTGCTTGACATTACAACCTTAGAAAGGCCTTCCTTGACCATCCCATCAACCTCTTCCTCCAGTCTACTCTCCTCCATCTCCACACATTCTATTACCCTAATCCGTCCAATGTCTCTAAAGGCACTTTCAACTCTCTTAAAACTGTATGAATCCTTACTTAGTCATTTTAATATTTCTGTATCTGTCTACAACTTAAATGTAGAGTCAGCAGAGGAACTGCCTTTTTCTCTTTCCTTTACTGATTTCTGGTGCCAAGACAGTGCCTAATACATGGTGGCCAGGGAGGAGTGCAACAAAGACTGGTGAACTGAATTAGTGAGGGAGGATGAGAGGAAAATGCGTAGTTAACTGGCTTGTTCTCCACCATTTCATTAGGCAGAGAGGGGGATGTGACTCAAACCAGGTCTTTGGATTTTAAATTCCATGCTATTTCCTGTACACAAGGTTGCCTCTATTGCAAAACCTTCATTTGGTTTCAGTGTTTATTCTAGGGGAAAATAAACTAATTGAGACAGGAATCCCAAGGCCACTGTCACCACTTTCATGATTTGGAAACATTAAAATGAATTATTATCAGGCATTTTATTTTTAACTCTCCTAAAGCTAAAAGCTGTACTTTCTCTAAGAGGGTACAAAGCTAGACACCCAAGAAAATAATTTCTAGAAGACTGGGAGCTAAGAAGCCTCAATGAATTTAGGATGTTTTCAATTCTTTCCCCAAAAATGAGTGATACTAAAGGACTCCAGATGTTGCCATATTGATTTCAAGTAAACAAATTATAATGCTAATTACAGTGTGTTGCTCAAATGGTCACCTTACATATGAGTAATAGGAACATTTCTGAATCTCCAGGCCCTCTGACAGAAAAATCTCTCCATTTGAGATCTGTGGCACTTGCTTTATACCAGGTTCCATTTGCTGTACATGGGCTTAGTAGTTGTGGTTCCCATACTCTAGAGCACAGGCTTAGTAGTTGTGGTGCATGGGCTTGGTTGCTCTGTGACATGTGCAGTCTTCCTGTACCAGAGATCAAACCCATATCTTCCTCATTGGCAGACAGATTCTTTCACACTGACCCATGAGGGAAGCTCCCATTTGCTTAATTTTAAAAATGCAATCTTAGTATATATAAATGCATTATAGATATAATATAGATCTTCATTATACACACAGGAATGTATCAAATATATGTAGGACTTACATGAAGAAAAATGCAAAACTTTACCAAAGTATATAAACAAGACCTGACTATATACCTGAATAATACATCTTCTGTGTATGTATAGAAACATAAGAATATATGTTTTGCTGCATATATGGCTAGAAAAATATTAATAGTAATTATCTCTGAATGATAGAATTAAACTATTATTTCCTCATTTTTATTATTCATGTGTTTTAACCTTTTACAATGAGTGTATACTGCTTATATAATAAGAAAAAACAATAAAATTGTGCATGTGAAAAACAGAATGTATGTTTTGAACATTACATGGATTGCTTTGCATGTTGTCTTAAATGTTTTCTGAAACCAAAAACATTTTAATAGTTCCATTACATTGTATTGTGTGATTGTTACATTTATTATTTAACTGTCCTACCATTTGGTTTCAGTGTTTATTCTAGGGGAAAATAAACTAATTGAGACAGGAATCCCAAGGCCACTGTCACCACTTTCATGATTTGGAAACATTAAAATGAATTATTATCAGGCATTTTATTTTTAACTCTCCTAAAGCTAAAAGCTGTACTTTCTCTAAGAGGGTACAAAGCTAGACACCCAAGAAAATAATTTCTAGAAGACTGGGAGCTAAGAAGCCTCAATGAATTTAGGATGTTTTCAATTCTTTCCCCAAAAATGAGTGATACTAAAGGACTCCAGATGTTGCCATATTGATTTCAAGTAAACAAATTATAATGCTAATTACAGTGTGTTGCTCAAATGGTCACCTTACATATGAGTAATAGGAACATTTCTGAATCTCCAGGCCCTCTGACAGAAAAATCTCTCCATTTGAGATCTGTGGCACTTGCTTTATACCAGGTTCCATTTGCTGTACATGGGCTTAGTAGTTGTGGTTCCCATACTCTAGAGCACAGGCTTAGTAGTTGTGGTGCATGGGCTTGGTTGCTCTGTGACATGTGCAGTCTTCCTGTACCAGAGATCAAACCCATATCTTCCTCATTGGCAGACAGATTCTTTCACACTGACCCATGAGGGAAGCTCCCATTTGCTTAATTTTAAAAATGCAATCTTAGTATATATAAATGCATTATAGATATAATATAGATCTTCATTATACACACAGGAATGTATCAAATATATGTAGGACTTACATGAAGAAAAATGCAAAACTTTACCAAAGTATATAAACAAGACCTGACTATATACCTGAATAATACATCTTCTGTGTATGTATAGAAACATAAGAATATATGTTTTGCTGCATATATGGCTAGAAAAATATTAATAGTAATTATCTCTGAATGATAGAATTAAACTATTATTTCCTCATTTTTATTATTCATGTGTTTTAACCTTTTACAATGAGTGTATACTGCTTATATAATAAGAAAAAACAATAAAATTGTGCATGTGAAAAAACAGAATGTATGTTTTGAACATTACATGGATTGCTTTGCATGTTGTCTTAAATGTTTTCTGAAACCAAAAAACATTTTTAATAGTTCCATTACATTGTATTGTGTGATTGTTACATTTATTATTTAACTGTCCTACCATTGCTTATTTAGATAGGTTCCAAGTTCTTACTCTAAGCAATGTTGAAATGAACATCCTAATGCACAGATCACTGTACACATCACTGATGATTTCCCTTAGGTTTTCAATAGTGACTTTATAAGACTGAAATACATGAACTTCTCCAAGAATCTTGATACATAGTACCAAATATTTTTCTACAAAGATTGAATTAATTTACATGCCTTTGATTTCTCATTTTATCATTGCTGTCTTTTCATATTTGCTAATTTGTATGCAAACATGGTATCTCTCATTTTAGTTCACATTTCTTTGAGCAATGAGGATGATATTTGGGAAAAAAGTTCCTAAAATCTGACCCAATTCCAGGTTGTTCTAGAGAGATAGTAAGTGATAGATTGAGAACTATTTAATAATTAGCTTTGGGGGACTCATTTGAAGCACATACTGATTTCAGTGGTATAAATACTAACCTCATAGCCCATGTCATGTGATGACTTAAAATGATATGATTGAACATGGAGCTGGGAAGAGGTGTATTCAGTGAACTCTAGCAAGTAGGGACGAGGCAATACCAGCACCTCACTGGAGTGTGACTTTATGCTAAACTAATTTTTGAAGTTGTGGTCAGGCTTGCATTCCCAGTCTCATTGTATATTAGATTAGTGACCTTGGGCATGTATATCATACACAGCTTTCTTTTTCTGAAAATTTAATAAAATAATTAAAGTATTTAACACAGTGTCTACCCCAAAGTATAAAAAAATGAAAGTGTTAGTCACTCAGTTGTGTTGGACTCTTTGTGACCCCATGGACTGTAACCTGCCAGGCACCCCTGTCTATGGGATTTTCCAGGAAAGAATATTGAAGTGGATTGCCATTCCCTTCTCCAGGGGATCTTCCCTATCCAGTGATTGAGCCCGGGTCTCACTCATTGCAGGCGGATTCTTTACTGTCTGAGCCACCGGGAAAGCTTAAAGTAGTAAGTAAAGAATGCCTATTGTTATTACTTTTTTTTTTTAAGATTTATTTATTTATTTATTTTTGGGTGGGGGTCGGGTTGGGGAGGGAGGGGAGCAGGTGGGCCACTTCTATTGGTCTTTCGTTTCTCTCTGTTCATCCGTCTTTGTTCTTTGGCTCCTGTGGGCCTCCCATCGCGGTGGCGTCTGTCGTTGTAGAGCGCCGGCTCTGGGCGCATGCGCTCCAGAGCTCCGGCTTGGTAATTGGACACATGGGTCCAGCTGCTCCGCGGCACGTGGGATCTTCCCAGGCCAGGGATCGCACTGGCGCCCCTTGCACTGCAAGGCGGTGTCCTTACCCACTGGACCACCAGGGGAAGCCCCTGTTATTACTTTTTATTATTATTATTATTCTTTATTTTAAAGGTTTCACAGAGTTTTGTTGTTCACAGACATGTATGTTCCCAGATTAGTCATATACATATCCATGGTCCCCACCCCCCCAGTTCCCCCTATTCCACCCCTCCAGACCTTCGCCCCAAGCCATTGTAAGCACTCCTATTCCCTTAGTACTATGACACTAGCTATCTTTTCCACACATAACAGTATAGGCTTCCATGTTACTCCCTCCATGCGTTATTACTTTTTATATAGCACTAGTAACGGTTGTTTTTACCTTTGTTGAATTGCCTCTTCCTGTTCTTTGACTATTTATCTTTCAGGTCATTACTGTTTTTCTTATTGACTTACAAACACTTCACATATTGTGGATATTAACCGTTGGATTCTTTTTAAATTTTTGCTTCTTAATTTAATATACAATTTTAGACAACTAGCAATTAAAAATAGCTGTTTAGATATATTTGTGATTTCTTCTATTGTACTTATGCCTAGAAAACATGTTATATCACATAATAAGACTTGCCATCAATATTTTTTTAAAAAGTTCCTTTAGGTACTTCTCTGATTTTACCCAGTACATTTAGTTGTTTAAATTTCTTAGAACTTATTTTGGTATATGATATGGGTGAGAATGGAGAAAGAAATGGCAACCCACTCCAGTATTCTTGCCTAGAAAATTCCATGGACAGAGGAGTTTGCTGGGCTACAGTCTGTGGGGTCGCAATGAGTCAAACACAATGGATCACATGGGTGAGAACCTAATTTTGAAGTATATAACCTGCCAGCTATGTATGTACTGTGAACTATGTACTATGAATTTATCTTTCATTACCTCAGTTTCCTTATTTGTAAATTAAAGATGAAAATATTACCAGCTTCATAATTTGTTAGAGAACTACTAAGTGCTAACATGCAAAGCACAGGAAACACGGCCCAATGCCCTGTGAGTGCCAGGTAGGGTTAGCCATCTCCTCGTCCTCTTCATTGTCACCAGTACTACTATCAGCATCACCCTCTGCATCTTCTCTTTCATGTGTCCCATCTCTTCCCTATTGCATCCTTTTCTCTTAAAGAAGACACTTCACTAGCAAAGCAAAACAAATGAGATACCACCACTGTCCGCTAATAAATTCTGACACATTTCTACTTGGGGTCAGAGCCCGGCTTTCACAACTGAAAGCACAGCGCTGAAGGGGGCACTTGGAGGATTCAGAGGTTTCCTAGAAGCAAGCTATTGGAGGCAGTCCTGAGACTGCTTTCACCTTGCAGTTCTTCATACACAGCAATAAGGTGCTCCACGATATGACAGGTGCTTCCCAGTCATTCCTGAGTCTACCCATGAACCTGGGGCTTTAGACTTGTTTGCTCTGGACAGGATATGGGTGATTTAGTCCTAAAAAGAACGAATAGAACTGAAAGGTCATAGTCTGGTCCTGTTCAGAAATCTAGAGAGTCTTTGGGAAATGTGTTCCAAATAGAGAGAGGCTGTTCATTGTCTCATAGACACCTAGGCACTGATCTCCAGGACCAGGCTAGGCTGTGATTTCCCAAAAAGACTTCTGCTCGATTTTTTCTTCTATTGTACTTATGCCTAGAAAACATGTTATATCACATAATAAGACTTGCCATCAATATTTTTTTAAAAAGTTCCTTTAGGTACTTCTCTGATTTTACCCAGTACATTTAGTTGTTTAAATTTCTTAGAACTTATTTTGGTATATGATATGGGTGAGAATGGAGAAAGAAATGGCAACCCACTCCAGTATTCTTGCCTAGAAAATTCCATGGACAGAGGAGTTTGCTGGGCTACAGTCTGTGGGGTCGCAATGAGTCAAACACAATGGATCACATGGGTGAGAACCTAATTTTGAAGTATATAACCTGCCAGCTATGTATGTACTGTGAACTATGTACTATGAATTTATCTTTCATTACCTCAGTTTCCTTATTTGTAAATTAAAGATGAAAATATTACCAGCTTCATAATTTGTTAGAGAACTACTAAGTGCTAACATGCAAAGCACAGGAAACACGGCCCAATGCCCTGTGAGTGCCAGGTAGGGTTAGCCATCTCCTCGTCCTCTTCATTGTCACCAGTACTACTATCAGCATCACCCTCTGCATCTTCTCTTTCATGTGTCCCATCTCTTCCCTATTGCATCCTTTTCTCTTAAAGAAGACACTTCACTAGCAAAGCAAAACAAATGAGATACCACCACTGTCCGCTAATAAATTCTGACACATTTCTACTTGGGGTCAGAGCCCGGCTTTCACAACTGAAAGCACAGCGCTGAAGGGGGCACTTGGAGGATTCAGAGGTTTCCTAGAAGCAAGCTATTGGAGGCAGTCCTGAGACTGCTTTCACCTTGCAGTTCTTCATACACAGCAATAAGGTGCTCCACGATATGACAGGTGCTTCCCAGTCATTCCTGAGTCTACCCATGAACCTGGGGCTTTAGACTTGTTTGCTCTGGACAGGATATGGGTGATTTAGTCCTAAAAAGAACGAATAGAACTGAAAGGTCATAGTCTGGTCCTGTTCAGAAATCTAGAGAGTCTTTGGGAAATGTGTTCCAAATAGAGAGAGGCTGTTCATTGTCTCATAGACACCTAGGCACTGATCTCCAGGACCAGGCTAGGCTGTGATTTCAGGGGCCCACAGAAAGACTTCTGCCTCTGCCACAAGTTTCTCATCCGCAAACTGGAAACCGAGGATGCTGTTCCACACTTTAATACAAGTACTGGAGGGGCTTTCAGTCAGTTTTTGCTCTGAATAAATGACTGCCTGATTATCTGCACAAAGGTGTCCATGGCTGCTTTAAAACTTTGGCTGAAAGTTGGGAGAATTGACAGTGCTGTTTGTCTACTGCACACTTACAGAAGTGGAGGGGGGAATCAGTAAAGATGAAGGCCTGTCACTGCTTAGGACGGTTGTATCCCACCCCCCAAACAACTCCCTCGTTCTGGACACAGAGCTTTTTACCACAGTGTGACACATGCTACTACATCAAAGAGAGTTTGTCTGAGATTTAGCCAGTCTCCGATTATAGAGTTAAGGTAAAGAATAAAATATACAACTGTGCAGTGGATTTGATCAATGTAGACTATGGATATGGATTTCCTTAATAATTGTACCTGATTATAATCCTTTTTTAAAAATTTTGGCCTCTTTTATTGTTTCTTTCTTTCTTTCTTTCTTTTCATCCAGCTTTATTATTTGGCCTGTGTGGCCCTCCCATTGCAGTGGCCTCTCTCGTTGCAGAGCACTGGCTCTGGGTGCACGTGCTCCAGAGCTCCAGCTACAACTAAACACACTGGTCCAGCTGCCCTGTGGCACGTGGCATCTTCCCGGGCCAGGGATCAAACTGGCACCTCCTGCACTGCAAGGTGGACTCTTTACCCACTGGACCACCAGGGAAGTCCCTATTTTTCCTGATTATAATCTTAATTCTATTTTAAGTTCATAACTTTCAAAATACATATATTCTTAACATCCTCCTGAATATGTTTTATGATACTTAAATAATAATATATGTTAGCTTTAATTATTGACATTACATATTTTCTATATATGTATTAAAGCTTTTTATTGACACTTTTAACACCAATAGATGTTTTAATTAAAAATATTAGAAAAATAAATACAAAATGAGGTAACTATATCTGTATGAAAATGATCCATATGTTTGTCTATTCATGAACAAATAGGTTTCTATCAAGAAATGTGTTCATTTAAATTTCCTCAGGTATATTAATTACAGAAACAATTCTGTGAAGAGGATATAAAAGAGGAATATAAGATGGCATGGAATACTTTTCCTATTTTAATCTTAGTTTTACTTGTGGTAAGAACTCATCACAGTTTATCATCATAATCGTTTCTAGATGTATCACTCAGTAGTGGCAAGTATATTCACATTCTTATATAACCAATTTTCAGAATTGTTTTTATCTTGCAAAACGGAAGTGCCATACCCATTGAAAAACAGCTTTCCATTTTCCCTGGTGTCTAGCTTTTGGCAGCCACCATTCTATGGTCTCTTTCTATGAATCTGACTACTCTGACACTTTGTACCAGTGGAATTATGCAGTATTTGTCATTTTGTACGTGGTTTATACCATAGCATAATGCCCTTAAGATTCATCTATGTTGGAGCACATGTCAAACTTTTCTTACTTTTAAACAATAATTTATATTCCATTGTACATACAACCACATTTTGTTTATGCATTGATCTGTTCATAAGTATTTAGAGTGCTTCTACCTCATGGCTATTGTGAATTATGCTACTGTAAACACAAGTATACAGGTATCTCTTTGAGATCAGCTTTCCAATTCCTTTGGATATACACCTAGAAGTGGAATTGTTTAATCACATGACAATTCCGAAAAATTGCTGTTTTCCAAAGCAGCTATACAATTTCACAATGGTATTAGCAATGCACAAGGGTTCCAATATCTCCACATTCTCACCAAAACTTGTAACTTTCTGGTTTGTTTGTTTGTTTTATGTAATAGCCATCTTTGAGGTAGTATCTCATGGTGGTTTTGATTTACATTCCCTTAATGATTAGTCATGAAAATTTTTTCGTGTGCTTATTGGCCATATCTTCATTGCAAATATCTATACCAGTCCTTTTCTCATTTTCTAATTAGATTGTTTTATTATTATTGTTGCAGTATAGGAGGTTTTTATATATTCTAGAATTTAACACCTTAATAGTTAAATAATTTGCAAATATTTTCCCATTTTATAGGTTGCCTTTTTGCTCTGTTGATCATGTACTTTGATGAAGAGAAGTCTTTCATTTTTATCTAGTCCAATTTGTCCTCTTAACTTTTGTTGCTTGTGCTTTGTGTCATATCCAGAAATCCTTGCCAAGTCCAGTCTCACGAAGATCTTTCCCTAAGTTTAATTCTAAGAGTTTTATAGTTTAGGTTTTGATCTAGGTCTTTGATTAATTTTGAGTTATCATTGTATACGGTGTAAGATAAGTGTACAACTTCATTCTTTTGCATATGGGCTTCCCTGGTGGCTCAGACAGTAAAGAATCTATCTACAATGTAGGAGACCTGGGTTTGATCCCTAGGTCAGGAAGATCCCCAGAGAAGGGGATGGTAATGCACTCCAGTATTCTTGTCTGAGAATTCAATGGACAGAGGAGCCTGCCAGGCTATAGTCCATGGGGTTGCAAAGAGTTGGACATGACTGAGCGAGTAACACTCACTTTTCCTCCAGTTTTCCCAACATGATTTGTGAAGAGACTCTCTTTCCTGGACATTGGATGATGCTAACACCCTTGTTAAAGATCATCTGGACATATATGTGAAGATTTATTTCTGGACCCTCTATTCTATTCCATTATTCTAAATGTCTGTCTTTATGCCAGTACCACAGGGTATTGATTACTGTAGTTTTGTAATAAGCAAAACTGTAAACACAAGTATACAGGTATCTCTTTGAGATCAGCTTTCCAATTCCTTTGGATATACACCTAGAAGTGGAATTGTTTAATCACATGACAATTCCGAAAAATTGCTGTTTTCCAAAGCAGCTATACAATTTCACAATGGTATTAGCAATGCACAAGGGTTCCAATATCTCCACATTCTCACCAAAACTTGTAACTTTCTGGTTTGTTTGTTTGTTTTATGTAATAGCCATCTTTGAGGTAGTATCTCATGGTGGTTTTGATTTACATTCCCTTAATGATTAGTCATGAAAATTTTTTCGTGTGCTTATTGGCCATATCTTCATTGCAAATATCTATACCAGTCCTTTTCTCATTTTCTAATTAGATTGTTTTATTATTATTGTTGCAGTATAGGAGGTTTTTATATATTCTAGAATTTAACACCTTAATAGTTAAATAATTTGCAAATATTTTCCCATTTTATAGGTTGCCTTTTTGCTCTGTTGATCATGTACTTTGATGAAGAGAAGTCTTTCATTTTTATCTAGTCCAATTTGTCCTCTTAACTTTTGTTGCTTGTGCTTTGTGTCATATCCAGAAATCCTTGCCAAGTCCAGTCTCACGAAGATCTTTCCCTAAGTTTAATTCTAAGAGTTTTATAGTTTAGGTTTTGATCTAGGTCTTTGATTAATTTTGAGTTATCATTGTATACGGTGTAAGATAAGTGTACAACTTCATTCTTTTGCATATGGGCTTCCCTGGTGGCTCAGACAGTAAAGAATCTATCTACAATGTAGGAGACCTGGGTTTGATCCCTAGGTCAGGAAGATCCCCAGAGAAGGGGATGGTAATGCACTCCAGTATTCTTGTCTGAGAATTCAATGGACAGAGGAGCCTGCCAGGCTATAGTCCATGGGGTTGCAAAGAGTTGGACATGACTGAGCGAGTAACACTCACTTTTCCTCCAGTTTTCCCAACATGATTTGTGAAGAGACTCTCTTTCCTGGACATTGGATGATGCTAACACCCTTGTTAAAGATCATCTGGACATATATGTGAAGATTTATTTCTGGACCCTCTATTCTATTCCATTATTCTAAATGTCTGTCTTTATGCCAGTACCACAGGGTATTGATTACTGTAGTTTTGTAATAAGCTTTGAAACCAGGAGCCTGGGAGTTTTAACTTTGTTCTTTTTCAAGATTGTTTTGGTAATACTTTTCCTTTTAACGTCTTACTTCTCACTCTTTTTTTTCTTTAAATTTGTTCCTCTCATCAGGACATCTTTTCTTTTATAGTTTCTATACTACTGTATCCTTCACACCTGGAAGAAGGATGGACCAAGAGAGCCACCCTGAGTGACTCAAAAGTAGTTGACTAGCAGTAGGCAGGCATTACAGCATGCCGAATAAATCCTGAAAGTGTTTCTAGGAAAGGAAGTGTGGGGCTAGAATAGAGAACTGAAGCAGGGGTTATAAACCTAGGTTCCTGCCCTGTCTGCAGTTCTCATTAGTCATCCAATTTGGAGCAAGCCACTTCACCACTTTGGTCATCAGTTTTCTCCAGAATCAAAAGGAGGGAGTTTTCTAAACTCTGGAATTCTACCATTCCTCGAGAAGAACAGGCAATTCAAACCCTCTGGAATTGGCAGTCTGTTTTTGTCTTCTCTTTATTCTTTCTATTTTCAATCATATCTCCTTGCTGACTCCCCATTACTTTACTTTCCTTTCTGGAAAATTCTTTTTCCTTAATTTGGTCACCATGGTTTCTAGTTTCTCATTTTTTAAAAAAAATTTTGGTCTCTTTTTATTGTTTTATTTATTTATTTTCCTCCATCTTTATTCTTTGGCCTGTTTGGGCCTCCCATTGCAGTGGCCTCTCTGGTTGCAGAGCACTGGTTCTGGGCACAAGAGCTCTAGAGCACTGGCTCATAGTTGGACACACAGGTCCAGCCGTTCCACAGCATTGTGGAATCTTCCTGGGCCAGGGATCGAACCGGTGCCCCTTGCACTGCAAGGAAGACTCTCTACCCACTGGATGACTAGGGAAGCCCTATTCTCTCAATTTTAACTTTAACATTTTTGACTCTATTTTCAGAAAAGGAAAAAACACTAATTTTCTAATCCTAATGCAACTGAATACCATACCACATTCTATGCGTTCTTAGGGAAGTTCAGTTAATTATACAGATGTCATTCAAAGAGGTCGAGTAGCTGAAAATCTACATAGGAAGGAAATGGGTACACACACACCTCTGTTCTCCACTACTTGTTTCCAATTTTGAAATCTGCCACTGGGGATATGGAGAAAAGTGAAAAGTGGGACATTCAAGCCTCCTTGCTTCTTTCCTCAGAGACCTAACTGATCCTTTCTTTTTTTTTTTCCTCCCCTCAAATCTCTGACATGGTTCTCATAACTAGAATGACTCCCCTAGGCTCACGCTGGTCCCTCTCATTTCATAGTCTCTGTCATCCACCTTGCACATCACTTCCAGGCTAATCATAAAACTGTACTTAGAGTTGTCATTTGCTGGAAAATCTACAGTGGCTTCCTGTTATTTTTGGCATTAGTTACAAATTCTTACGCTTGGCTTTCTAGGCCACCCATCATCTGATAGTCCTGTATTTCCGTGCCCTCCCCCAAAGGATTCTTTAACAGCTCACTTCCTTTCATGCAGGCTGCTCTTATTCTCAACCTCATGCCTTTGCCACTTGCTGTTTTTCTTTTGTCATTTGTAAGAATGTTTCTCCTCACTCCTGTCTACCCAGCAATTTTTGTTTCCTACATAAAGATTCCTTCAATTACTTTAGACAATACAGGCTTTCCTCCTAATTTCTTAAAGCCTATACCTATATAATCAGCACTATACATTTCAGTATTCAATTTTTTAATGTTTTTGTTTTCCTAGCTGGATTATAAACTCTTTTAGGCATGTGAACTTATATTTTCAAATTTATAACACCGGATGAAAATGAAAGATTCCATATTAGTTTTAGAACCAAAGATGTTTCTGTGTGTTCACTGACCTATGTATTCAAGTCCCAGGAATTAATTCAGCACATAGAAGTCTCTCATATCATATACAGCCTGTCAATGCTCCAAAAAATGATTCTTAGTATGGGTGGGAAACATTGAGTCTACTCTAGTGAATTTCAAATTGAGTTGTTTATCCTGTCTGTACCTGGAAGTCTACCAGGTATGTGTATTTCTCTTTTAGGAAATTACTAAAGCAAATCCTTCTTAGATCAACACATCTATAAGCAGAAAAGTGTCCTCCAAAATGATGACAATGTACGAAGTCTAAGAACACATAATTAAGTCAAACCAAGAAGAAATTTCTCAGTTTGTCAATGAAATGAAACAACTTTACAGGCAGATTCCCTAAGCAGCAAGCATCCAAACCCCTTTCTGAAATAAGTTACAGCATTTGCTAAGTCACATAACAAGGAAGGAGCCTAATCCAATCATTTCCCAAACCGAGTTTTGATTCCTCCTTCATTTACTGTGCAATGCGTATTTTTTTCACATGCAAAAGGAATGACTTTAATGCTGCCTTTCGGAACGAGCTCACCTCTATAACCTTATTAATATGTTGAAAGTTCACAACTCTATTAGTTATATATAGCTTTTACCCTCCTATGTCCCCTATTAGTACTTTTACATCTTGCTCATTTCTCACAGATACTCAGGTCTTCCAAGAGCACAAAAGCCACTGGTTTAGTGAGTACTTCATTTTAATTCAGCTATGTCACTGACAGAAAATTTACATAAAGTATCTAGTAAAAAGACTCCTAAAGGTGTTCAAACTTTGAAATAAACCTGAGTTAAACACAATGTTAGGGTTTTTAGGAAAAATACAAACTTTTACAGATTTCAGTGAAATAAAAGCTAGAATTAGACAGAAGTGAGACTGCTTAACGAAACTTAACTATTGCCTTTGCTGGCAGAAGCCAAGGAACCAAGACTATTTTGCAATAAATACGTCTGTGCACACAATTCTGAAAGTCTGCATAGAAGCACTGTTTTCTCTGAAATCTAGAGAAAAGCTATGGTCTCCCAGTCACTGTAGAAAAAGAAGCCATGTGTTATATTGCAGATGGTCATTTCCTCTGGTCACATTCACTCATTGTACACTGGGAAGGCAAAGAGAAGTGTGAAGTGATCTGATGGAACAATGCTTTTTATATAGGCACAGTGGATCATTTATTTTTAAAAGGTCAGTTAGGAAAGGGTGTCATGCATTGTCGAGTAATACATATGAAAATTAGTTAAAGTCATGAACCCCTGCAGGTGGGGGATAAGTATTGAAAGTCACCCAAAAATCTATAGTGAATGTTGCAAATCCTTCTTAGATCAACACATCTATAAGCAGAAAAGTGTCCTCCAAAATGATGACAATGTACAAGTCTAAGAACACATAATTAAGTCAAACCAAGAAGATATTGCTCAGTTTGTCAATGAAATGAAACAACTTTACAGGCAGATTCCCGACGCAGCAAGCATCCAAACCCCTTTCTGAAATAAGTTACAGCATTTGCTAAGTCACATAACAAGGAAGGAGCCTAATCCAATCATTTCCCAAACCGAGTTTTGATTCCTCCTTCATTTACTGTGCAATGCGTATTTTTTCACATGCAAAGGAATGACTTTAATGCTGCCTTTCGGAACGAGCTCACCTCTATAACCTTATTAATATGTTGAAAGTTCACAACTCTATTAGTTATATATAGCTTTTACCCTCCTATGTCCCCTATTAGTACTTTTACATCTTGCTCATTTCTCACAGATACTCAGGTCTTCCAAGAGCACAAAAGCCACTGGTTTAGTGAGTACTTCATTTTAATTCAGCTATGTCACTGACAGAAAATTTACATAAAGTATCTAGTAAAAAGACTCCTAAAGGTGTTCAAACTTTGAAATAAACCTGAGTTAAACACAATGTTAGGGTTTTTAGGAAAAATACAAACTTTTACAGATTTCAGTGAAATAAAAGCTAGAATTAGACAGAAGTGAGACTGCTTAACGAAACTTAACTATTGCCTTTGCTGGCAGAAGCCAAGGAACCAAGACTATTTTGCAATAAATACGTCTGTGCACACAATTCTGAAAGTCTGCATAGAAGCACTGTTTTCTCTGAAATCTAGAGAAAAGCTATGGTCTCCCAGTCACTGTAGAAAAAGAAGCCATGTGTTATATTGCAGATGGTCATTTCCTCTGGTCACATTCACTCATTGTACACTGGGAAGGCAAAGAGAAGTGTGAAGTGATCTGATGGAACAATGCTTTTTATATAGGCACAGTGGATCATTTATTTTTAAAAGGTCAGTTAGGAAAGGGTGTCATGCATTGTCGAGTAATACATATGAAAATTAGTTAAAGTCATGAACCCCTGCAGGTGGGGGATAAGTATTGAAAGTCACCCAAAAATCTATAGTGAATGTTCTGTTAGCTGGCATGGTTAGAGAATGAGGTCCTCTGATTAAAAATATGTTGAAGTTAAGTCTCCATTGTAATCATGACATCATGCCTAGATTTTTAAACATTCAGGAATGAGGGTAATGTAAAGTAGTGAAGAAACAAAAAGGCTATAAATTCAGACAACCTGATTCCAAAGCCTGGTTATAACCCTTACGAGATACGTGATGTTGATTAAGGTATCTCTTCTCTTTAAACTGTAATTTCCATATCTGGAAAACAGAGACAAACCTGGACTAAGTACCAATCTAGGACTTCCATTTCTGGCCAAAATGGAGTTTTGGGGACTGGATTTTCTCTCTTGTCTCATACAAATAATAGACAAAATATATGAAGCATTGGTTTCCACAACACTGGATATTAGATAATGAAGAACATAGACCCTAAAATATGAAAAACAAAATGAGAGGAGATCTCCGGCTACCCAAACTAACAACCCTGAGAAAGCTTCCTGGACATGGAGCAGAGAAGACAAACCAGATATAGTCCGGTAGAATCAGAGCTGAAGAGACAGAGCTGAGTGTGGAGGGACATCAGGAATTCATAAGACAAAGTGAAATTCACAGAAGAGAGAGCCACAAAGAAAGCTCCAGGTAATTGCATAGAGCCAGTTCTTGAGTTCAGCAGAGTATTGAACACCACCTACATCTGATGAAAGTAATTGAGACTGAGAAGAGAATCATCAACAGGATCAGAGGGACTAGCACTCATTGCTCACACCAGGTCATGAAATACCTATTCCCAACAGTTAGAGTAGAAAACCTGGTAAGTTGGTACTTGGGAAAGTACTAAGAATAGTCTTATCTCAGTAGTAGAACATAATTAGTTCTAAACTAAACATGGCTCTGGTACAACATAAAAAATCTTAAGGACTTGAAGATATGTAAAAGGTTTCCAATTAACTGTATTACAATAAAACACAAGGACATTTATAGAAATACCAAAGTATCCAACATGTAGTAAAATCCACAATTCATAGCATTCAATAAAAAAGTACCAAGTATGGAAAAAAGAAGGAAAAAGTATGACTCATAATTATAACAAAAGTCAATCAAAACCAACTTATTACTGACATAGACGCTAGAATTAGCAAACAAAGACTTTTAAAATGTTACTATATTCAATATATTCATTAAGTTGAGACATGGAAATGTTAAAAAAATACAGAACCAAATTTTAAAGACAAAAGCTAGAATTTCTAAAATGAAAAAATAACTACATGGGATAAATTTCAGATTAGACATGGCAGAAGAAAAGAATAGCGAATCTGATGATAGGGCAGTGAAAAATATTCAAAATTTAGACACAGGGTGATAAAGTAATTGAAAAAACAGTGAAAAGAATATCAGTAAGTTGTGGCACAATTTCAAGTGGCCTAATACGTGTACATTGGAGTCCCTGAAAGAAAGAGGATGACAGAAACAACACTTGAGGGGCTTCCCTGACTTGAGGGGCTTCCCTGGTGGTCCAGTGGGTAAGGACACCACCTTGCAGTGCAAGGGGCGCCGGCTCAATCCCTGGCCTGGGAAGATCCCACGTGCCGCGGAGCGGCTGGACCGATGTGTCCAACTACCGAGCCGAAACTACGGAGCGCATGCGTCCAGAGCTGGTGCTCTGCGACAACAGAGGCCACTGCGATGGGAGGCCCACAGGGGCCAAAGAACAAAGCTGGATGAAAATAGATAAATGAAAGACCAACAGAAGTGGCCCGACCCCCGCCCTCCTCCCTCCCCAACCTGCCTCCCCCGCCAAAAAAAAAAAAAAAAGAAAGAAACAACACTTGAGGAAATAATGGTCATCTTTTTTCAAATTTGATGAGAACTATGACATCGTGACTGAACAACAATGACCATGAACCCATAGATCCAAGAAGCCATGCAAAACCAAGCACACACACACAAACAAAACCCTGTATTATGACATTCAGTTCAGTTGCTGAGTCATGTCCTGCACTCTGAAGCACAGAATCCATGGAGAGAGCCCAGAGCATAATTCTCCAGTTTCTTGGTAGTTCTCACAGAGTTTTTTAGCCAAACGTTTTATGGGTATTTGCTATTTCCCCTCCTCCATCATATATGTTCCCAGTGTTTCAAAATTACCTATTTTATAGCACTGAAAAGCAAAATTGCATAACTAAATAAAAATTAATCTGCTGCTTAGTCTATCCAATGACAATGATACCCATATGGAAGAAAGCTACAGAAAAATACAAATCTTCAAAATCACAGGAAGCTGTCTTTATAGTTAGGCTTTCTTAATTCCACAGATGGGCTGGAATAAAACCAACCTTGACATGGTAATTGAAGGATAATTTGCCATCTAGAAACTTATGTTCCTAAAAAATATTTTACTGGTTGACTAAAATTTGTAGTAGTGTCAAGTAATTTAAGATATACAAAGAAGCCATTTTTAAGTCAGGAAAATTTATTTTCTAAGAGTTAGAGTGAATAATTTTACCTGTGCCTAAGAGAGTGGACTACATTTGGAATTTTCATTTAGGTGAATGTTTATATACTTATCATATATAAACACATATATAAGGATCTTATTGCTTATTCCTATCCTCTTAAGGAGAATATGTAGTATTCTGATTTATTTCATGTCTTATGCCTCTGAAATCTTTGATGGTTATTGTTAGGGTGGTAGGCTATTAAAGTGTTAACACTGCGGCCGGAGATTCCCCAGCACTAAATAATCATAAGAAAGGGCCAAGTTGTTAGGGTCAACACCGCGACCAGACTCCCGGCACCAAATCAGGGGGTCAGTTGCTTACCTGCTGGTGCCTGAGAATCTCCCTAGACCTGCGATAAGGAGATAGCCTTGGCCATAAAAATTCCTCACAAAGCGTCAAGAATTTCACACCCCCCGCCCACAGCCACCTGAAGGATAGTGGGCTCATCACTGGACTTCCCGCCAAACTTAAACAAAGAACTCGTTTCTGCGCCTGCCCTGAGGAGCCCCTCCCATTTTCCCCTGCTCCCTCCTCCCTAATAAAACCTCCTCGTCCCATCTCCGGGGCGCGATTTCCCTGGCCCATCTCTCGGACCTGTGGATCTCGCCCGGGAACTCTTCCCAAATAAACTTCTTCCCTAACAGCTTGCAGCCCGCCGTGTCTTTGCGATTCTTACAGTTATATTTGAAATGTCTTCACATTAAAGAAATTCTATGCTATCCTTTAGCTATCAAAAATATACTACCTTAGCATGGAAATAATCCCTTGTAAACATTCAAACTTGTAGTAACATTCATGCACATCATGGATCTTTCCTGACAGCTTGTAAGAATCCCCTTTCTCTTCTGCATGTAGCCTTTATAGTTTAAAACCATAAATTTCTTTATTTTTTTTTTTAATTTATCTTTTGGAGGGTGGGGTGGGGAGGGAGGGGGATGGGCGGGCCACTTCCATTGGTCTTTCATTTCTCCATTTTCATCCGTCTTTGTTCTTTGACTCCTGTGGGCCTCCCATCACGGTGGCCACTGTCGTCGCAGAGCACCGGCTCTGGGCGCACGCGGGCCAGAACTCCAGCTCGGTAATTGGACACATCGGTCCGGCTGCTCCATGGCACGTGGGATCTTCCCAGGCCAGGGATCAAACTGGCGCCCCTTGCACTGCAAGGCGGTGTCTTTACCCACTGGACCACCAGGGGAAGCCCTAAAACAGGAAATTTCTTTGGCCACTCCTCTCATGCTCGTAGAGTTCAGCTTTTCAAAGGATTTTTTTTTTACACACCTAAGAAAAATATACATTTCTTCTCACCACTGGGCTACAGGCCAAAGCTGTTGAGCCCGACCAGACAAATAATCATAAGAAAGGGCCAAGTTGTTAGGGTCAACACGACCAGACTCCGGCACCAAATCAGGGGGTCAGTTGCTTACCTGCTGGTGCCTGAGAATCTCCCTAGACCTGCGATAAGGAGATAGCCTTGGCCATAAAAATTCCTCACAAAGCGTCAAGAATTTCACACCCCCCGCCCACAGCCACCTGAAGGATAGTGGGCTCATCACTGGACTTCCCGCCAAACTTAAACAAAGAACTCGTTTCTGCGCCTGCCCTGAGGGAGCCCCCTCCCATTTTCTCCTGCTCCCCTCCTCCCTAATAAAACCTCCTCGTCCCATCTCCGGGGCGCGATTTCCCTGGCCCATCTCTCGGACCTGTGGATCTCGCCCGGGAACTCTTCCCAAATAAACTTCTTCCCTAACAGCTTGCAGCCCGCCGTGTCTTTGCGATTCTTACAGTTATATTTGAAATGTCTTCACATTAAAGAAATTCTATGCTATCCTTTAGCTATCAAAATATACTACCTTAGCATGGAAATAATCCCTTGTAAACATTCAAACTTGTAGTAACATTCATGCACATCATGGATCTTTCCTGACAGCTTGTAAGAATCCCCTTTCTCTTCTGCATGTAGCCTTTATAGTTTAAAACCATAAATTTCTTTATTTTTTTTTTTAATTTATCTTTTGGAGGGTGGGGTGGGGAGGGAGGGGGATGGGCGGGCCACTTCCATTGGTCTTTCATTTCTCCATTTTCATCCGTCTTTGTTCTTTGACTCCTGTGGGCCTCCCATCACGGTGGCCACTGTCGTCGCAGAGCACCGGCTCTGGGCACACGCGGGCCAGAACTCCAGCTCGGTAATTGGACACATCGGTCCGGCTGCTCCATGGCACGTGGGATCTTCCCAGGCCAGGGATCAAACTGGCGCCCCTTGCACTGCAAGGCGGTGTCTTTACCCACTGGACCACCAGGGGAAGCCCTAAAACAGGAAATTTCTTTGGCCACTCCTCTCATGCTTGTAGAGTTCAGCTTTTCAAAGGATTTTTTTTTTACACACCTAAGAAAAATATACATTTCTTCTCACCACTGGGCTACAGGCCAAAGCTGTTTAACCCCCATTTGCCAAGTAGACAGTGCTTCCAAGTGTACTGTGGATCAGCAGATCAAATGTGCTCTAATAGAGAATCACTTTTCTACCTCAAAAGTCACTATCATCTTCCCATTTGCTTCTGCCCTTGTTTCACATGGTCATTTGTTACCCACAGAAGAGCTATACTCAGATTCCTATTCTGCTAATAAATCTCTGGAAGGGTCTAGGAGATAGAAAATTCCAGGCTGTTCTATTTTTGGAAGCATCCCGACAGTGAGGTTCTAGATGTTCCAAGGGAGTCTCTCAAAGCAAGCCAAGGCACAGACCACTAGAAGCAAAGGCACACAGAAGCCAGTCAAGACACACACACAAACCCTAAAAGGATCCTAGGGGTGTGGCTGGCGCCAGAACAAACATTCACTGAGTGCTTGCTTGTTTAATTGAATACTGTGCTCCATGCTGGGGACAAGTTGGTAGCAGGTGGATCCGTAGCCCATTCCAGCTAAGTTTAAAGTGGGCTCAGAAACTAAATGATGACCCTTAAGCCAATAATCACACAAATGAATGGAATATCACAAATTGTAATATTTGAAAAAAGCTTTGAAAAAAACTTATGAGAGTATTTATTAGAGGCACCTGACTTAGCCTTGGGCTCAACAGAGGCTTTTCCAAGGAAACAACTCAATAGGTAGCAATTTGGTTTCCAGGCTCTCTGAGAAAACCTGCATTGTAGTTATTAGTGTTTTAGTGTTCTTGCTTGGTACAAACAATCTGCACACTTCCAGATGTTCTAGAACAATTCGCAAAATCAGGATAAAACCTGTGAAAAGGTTTTAAATAGTGAGTCAGTGGGAAACAGATAATATGAAGGTGTTTAGATTTGGTGACCTAGGAAATATTCTAGAGTCCAAACATTATACAGGCAACACAACATAAAACAAACAGCCTTTATAAGCAAGTTACATACACATCACCAATCAGTGGTCAAGTTTTGACAATAGGGGTGATTTTCTAACCAGGACTAATGATAGGAATTCCCATGGCAAGACAATACAACTGCCAGGCACCAAGCGAATTGTTCTGTTCATTATCTGGTAAACTCCTAACGACCCATAAATTAGGCAGCATCTTTATCCCCACTTGGCAGAAATGAAAATAGAATGAGAAGGGGAGAAATTTGCCCAGGATCACACATATGCAAAGCAACTGAATAGGATCAAAATGGAAGACTCTTTAGCTTCTAAGCTGAGCAATCTCTAATTCGTTAGACCAGCTGAGAAAGCAGTAACCACTTACATGAAAATTTTCAATGGAAAGAAAAGTAGAAACAATGGCAGATAAATTCAACAGGGTACTAGTTAATTATCTACTTTGGCCAGAAGACAGGCTAGCTAAATAATGGGCCCCTCTTCAAACAGCATGGGTCCATAGAGGAGTCAGCTGCCTGCCCACACAGGAGTCTTACTTCCTGTTGCCTTGTAAGCAAGTGCCATGTAACGCCTTCTCAGTGCCCTCAAACACATCATACTTTACACTCTTAGTTCCAACATTCTCATCAAAGAATGCACATGGTCAATGCCTGAAAATAGATTCCTGATTGCTACAAGGTCTTAACAATGTAACAATGATTTTTGAAGGCACCTGACCTTTAAGGGCAAAATTGGGCTCACACAAAAAAGGCTTGTAATATTTGAAAAAAGCTTTGAAAAAAACTTATGAGAGTATTTATTAGAGGCACCTGACTTAGCCTTGGGCTCAACAGAGGCTTTTCCAAGGAAACAACTCAATAGGTAGCAATTTGGTTTCCAGGCTCTCTGAGAAAACCTGCATTGTAGTTATTAGTGTTTTAGTGTTCTTGCTTGGTACAAACAATCTGCACACTTCCAGATGTTCTAGAACAATTCGCAAAATCAGGATAAAACCTGTGAAAAGGTTTTAAATAGTGAGTCAGTGGGAAACAGATAATATGAAGGTGTTTAGATTTGGTGACCTAGGAAATATTCTAGAGTCCAAACATTATACAGGCAACACAACATAAAACAAACAGCCTTTATAAGCAAGTTACATACACATCACCAATCAGTGGTCAAGTTTTGACAATAGGGGTGATTTTCTAACCAGGACTAATGATAGGAATTCCCATGGCAAGACAATACAACTGCCAGGCACCAAGCGAATTGTTCTGTTCATTATCTGGTAAACTCCTAACGACCCATAAATTAGGCAGCATCTTTATCCCCACTTGGCAGAAATGAAAATAGAATGAGAAGGGGAGAAATTTGCCCAGGATCACACATATGCAAAGCAACTGAATAGGATCAAAATGGAAGACTCTTTAGCTTCTAAGCTGAGCAATCTCTAATTCGTTAGACCAGCTGAGAAAGCAGTAACCACTTACATGAAAATTTTCAATGGAAAGAAAAGTAGAAACAATGGCAGATAAATTCAACAGGGTACTAGTTAATTATCTACTTTGGCCAGAAGACAGGCTAGCTAAATAATGGGCCCCTCTTCAAACAGCATGGGTCCATAGAGGAGTCAGCTGCCTGCCCACACAGGAGTCTTACTTCCTGTTGCCTTGTAAGCAAGTGCCATGTAACGCCTTCTCAGTGCCCTCAAACACATCATACTTTACACTCTTAGTTCCAACATTCTCATCAAAGAATGCACATGGTCAATGCCTGAAAATAGATTCCTGATTGCTACAAGGTCTTAACAACTAGAGTCGTAACAACAACAGAGGTGGGTATCTTTTACTAAAGCGCAAAGTGTAGCTGTGAGACAGCACACTCATTGTCTTCCATAAGCAGCTCAAAAGGTGAATTTCACACTGAGTCTGTCACCCATAAATTACACTGGCTTGGTTTAGACTCCTTTCATATGGCAACACTGAGAGACTGGTAATGATTGTCTGGAATATTATTGCAAAGAATGCAGACCCAGCAGGAGGGAACACCAGGATCTATGGACCAGGTCATTGGTGAACACTAGATTGTGGAGAATCTACAACATTTTGGTTACATTTGATGAAGCCCTATTTCTGAAACCTATCTAAGCAAAGGACTCATAGGGGACTCTCACCAAAACCAAGATTCTCTGGTCTAGGGTCAATCCACTAACCCCGCAGGCTAGGTACCTGGCCTTGTGATTTGTACGATTAGGTAAGTTTTGGAAACACAGGATAACTATTTTTAAATCCCATATACACTTTCAGGTTTATGGAGTGAAAATATTCTCATGGTTAGGTTGTATTTGCGTTCAACAGCCCTTTCTGCAGCCGTATGTACTTGTACACGTGTGTGTGTGTGTGTGTGTGTGTGTGTGTGTGTGTGTGTACTAGCATGCAGGTGCAGTTGCACATAACAAGGATGGGCTTTTCTACCTTTTAGCCAACCCAGAGACTAGTGATGTATCACCACTGTTTCTCCAGGGGCCTAGAACTTGCATCTTCTTTTGAGTGTTAGACCAGCTGAGAAAGCAGTAACCACTTACATGAAAATTTTCAATGGAAAGAAAAGTAGAAACAATGGCAGATAAATTCAACAGGGTACTAGTTAATTATCTACTTTGGCCAGAAGACAGGCTAGCTAAATAATGGGCCCCTCTTCAAACAGCATGGGTCCATAGAGGAGTCAGCTGCCTGCCCACACAGGAGTCTTACTTCCTGTTGCCTTGTAAGCAAGTGCCATGTAACGCCTTCTCAGTGCCCTCAAACACATCATACTTTACACTCTTAGTTCCAACATTCTCATCAAAGAATGCACATGGTCAATGCCTGAAAATAGATTCCTGATTGCTACAAGGTCTTAACAACTAGAGTCGTAACAACAACAGAGGTGGGTATCTTTTACTAAAGCGCAAAGTGTAGCTGTGAGACAGCACACTCATTGTCTTCCATAAGCAGCTCAAAAGGTGAATTTCACACTGAGTCTGTCACCCATAAATTACACTGGCTTGGTTTAGACTCCTTTCATATGGCAACACTGAGAGACTGGTAATGATTGTCTGGAATATTATTGCAAAGAATGCAGACCCAGCAGGAGGGAACACCAGGATCTATGGACCAGGTCATTGGTGAACACTAGATTGTGGAGAATCTACAACATTTTGGTTACATTTGATGAAGCCCTATTTCTGAAACCTATCTAAGCAAAGGACTCATAGGGGACTCTCACCAAAACCAAGATTCTCTGGTCTAGGGTCAATCCACTAACCCCGCAGGCTAGGTACCTGGCCTTGTGATTTGTACGATTAGGTAAGTTTTGGAAACACAGGATAACTATTTTTAAATCCCATATACACTTTCAGGTTTATGGAGTGAAAATATTCTCATGGTTAGGTTGTATTTGCGTTCAACAGCCCTTTCTGCAGCCGTATGTACTTGTACACGTGTGTGTGTGTGTGTGTGTGTGTGTGTGTGTGTGTGTGTACTAGCATGCAGGTGCAGTTGCACATAACAAGGATGGGCTTTTCTACCTTTTAGCCAACCCAGAGACTAGTGATGTATCACCACTGTTTCTCCAGGGGCCTAGAACTTGCATCTTCTTTTGAGTGTGACAAGGAGTTGGAAATGTCCCAATTAGTTCACAGAGTCTTGGCTAATTCTTAAGTGAGAGGTTGGCATTCTTCACTTGTATGATCACTGTGGGATGCAGGCAAGATGCTGCCTAGGGCGTGCCCTTTCTTCACCTCCTCTTCAGGACCAACAGGTGCTTGCAATCCAAAGGCCAGAGGCCCACGCTTCCATGCAGCCCCTGTTTCTGACTTTAGGAAGTTACTGGCATTCTGTTAACATCTTCCTTTCTCCTTGACTTTCCCCAGTTCCCTGACTGACCTCCTCCAAGATACACCTCATACTTCTCTTTGTATTATCAGCACAGATATACCTTACCTAGAGCCCATTTTCTTTCCTCTGCACCCATGTGCGTATATGTGTGTATGTGTACGTAGGTGTGTGTGTATGTGTGTGCATATGATGTGGTGTTTTTCACAGGCTTTTATACTTCAATCTCCTTCAGACCTGTCCTCTGATATTCCTGGTTTAGAAGAAGTAACAAAGACGAATAGCAAATATTTACTGTTTATTTTCTTCTCTTTCTGCCATAACAATTTTATTCTTTAGTCAATAAATATCTCTGCCTCTGTATGACATTATGATCAGGAAATCCAGGGAAGAAAGAAAAGGCCAAACATGTCTTGCTCTTATCTTGTTATTTTTTCACTAGAGCATAAGCTCCCTGAATGCAGACACTTTGCTCATTTTTCACTGTGACAGCTTTCATGCTTATTACACAGTGTGACGTGTGTTAATAAATCAGGTACCTGGCCTTGTGATTTGTACGATTAGGTAAGTTTTGGAAACACAGGATAACTATTTTTAAATCCCATATACACTTTCAGGTTTATGGAGTGAAAATATTCTCATGGTTAGGTTGTATTTGCGTTCAACAGCCCTTTCTGCAGCCGTATGTACTTGTACACGTGTGTGTGTGTGTGTGTGTGTGTGTGTGTGTGTGTGTGTACTAGCATGCAGGTGCAGTTGCACATAACAAGGATGGGCTTTTCTACCTTTTAGCCAACCCAGAGACTAGTGATGTATCACCACTGTTTCTCCAGGGGCCTAGAACTTGCATCTTCTTTTGAGTGTGACAAGGAGTTGGAAATGTCCCAATTAGTTCACAGAGTCTTGGCTAATTCTTAAGTGAGAGGTTGGCATTCTTCACTTGTATGATCACTGTGGGATGCAGGCAAGATGCTGCCTAGGGCGTGCCCTTTCTTCACCTCCTCTTCAGGACCAACAGGTGCTTGCAATCCAAAGGCCAGAGGCCCACGCTTCCATGCAGCCCCTGTTTCTGACTTTAGGAAGTTACTGGCATTCTGTTAACATCTTCCTTTCTCCTTGACTTTCCCCAGTTCCCTGACTGACCTCCTCCAAGATACACCTCATACTTCTCTTTGTATTATCAGCACAGATATACCTTACCTAGAGCCCATTTTCTTTCCTCTGCACCCATGTGCGTATATGTGTGTATGTGTACGTAGGTGTGTGTGTATGTGTGTGCATATGATGTGGTGTTTTTCACAGGCTTTTATACTTCAATCTCCTTCAGACCTGTCCTCTGATATTCCTGGTTTAGAAGAAGTAACAAAGACGAATAGCAAATATTTACTGTTTATTTTCTTCTCTTTCTGCCATAACAATTTTATTCTTTAGTCAATAAATATCTCTGCCTCTGTATGACATTATGATCAGGAAATCCAGGGAAGAAAGAAAAGGCCAAACATGTCTTGCTCTTATCTTGTTATTTTTTCACTAGAGCATAAGCTCCCTGAATGCAGACACTTTGCTCATTTTTCACTGTGACAGCTTTCATGCTTATTACACAGTGTGACGTGTGTTAATAAATCTTGTGAGATCAAAACATAAATGACCATATTTCCAGCCTGAACTGCTCTGGTGCCCCTTTTTTAAATCCATAACTCACCCAGTTTTTCAAGGCCCAGTTCAAGTCTTCCTCTTCCAAGAAGCCTTCCCTGTGTATCCCTGTTTTTTTCTCAAACCCTTCTGACACTTTTCTCTATATATTATACTACCTCCTTGTTTGTTATTTCAACAACTGTTAGCTGATTTATTGATCGAAGGCAAATAAGGTTTTCAATAATTTTACAGTTAAAAACTGTAGTGACTTTCATTCAAGTTGTTTCTTAGAAATTCTTAAAAGCAGACCGGTGCCAGCATTCCAAGAGTCTGATTCAAGAAAAGCTGGGTTAAAACAATGCTTTCTGGGTACATGGCTTTTTGACTCTTTGACTTGTCATTATTCTTTTATTTTTAATATGTTTCATATTTCCTCCTCGCTTCCTTCATGAACAAAGGATTTTGTGTTTTCCCCTACAGAGATGAGCGTGGCTCGAGGCACGTAGTAAATTCCTACTGATTACTTGATTGATTTTAAAGACATGAGGGTTACTTTAGAGATTCTGAGGTTCTTCACATGGATGGCTGCCATCAGTGTGTCCTTCCTAATTCACAGGAAGCCCCCCTCAGTCTTGTGTTGTGGTTATAATGTTCTGTGAACAATAAAATGTGTATGACTGTAAACACATGTGTGCTCTCATCCTTCATCAGAATAGAAATGATAATTAAAGCCCAAGAAAATGATTCATTCAGCCTTAAAGGAGATGTTTCTATTTGTCCTAAAATGTGCCCTTTGACTGAGAAAATTAAAATTCTAGGATGCTTGGGCTCTTGAATGTTCTTTTCCTTTTCAAAACTTTGTCTCAGTTCAGAGCTGCCTTAACAATTTTATTCTTTAGTCAATAAATATCTCTGCCTCTGTATGACATTATGATCAGGAAATCCAGGGAAGAAAGAAAAGGCCAAACATGTCTTGCTCTTATCTTGTTATTTTTTCACTAGAGCATAAGCTCCCTGAATGCAGACACTTTGCTCATTTTTCACTGTGACAGCTTTCATGCTTATTACACAGTGTGACATGTGTTAATAAATCTTGTGAGATCAAAACATAAATGACCATATTTCCAGCCTGAACTGCTCTGGTGCCCCTTTTTTAAATCCATAACTCACCCAGTTTTTCAAGGCCCAGTTCAAGTCTTCCTCTTCCAAGAAGCCTTCCCTGTGTATCCCTGTTTTTTTCTCAAACCCTTCTGACACTTTTCTCTATATATTATACTACCTCCTTGTTTGTTATTTCAACAACTGTTAGCTGATTTATTGATCGAAGGCAAATAAGGTTTTCAATAATTTTACAGTTAAAAACTGTAGTGACTTTCATTCAAGTTGTTTCTTAGAAATTCTTAAAAGCAGACCGGTGCCAGCATTCCAAGAGTCTGATTCAAGAAAAGCTGGGTTAAAACAATGCTTTCTGGGTACATGGCTTTTTGACTCTTTGACTTGTCATTATTCTTTTATTTTTAATATGTTTCATATTTCCTCCTCGCTTCCTTCATGAACAAAGGATTTTGTGTTTTCCCCTACAGAGATGAGCGTGGCTCGAGGCACGTAGTAAATTCCTACTGATTACTTGATTGATTTTAAAGACATGAGGGTTACTTTAGAGATTCTGAGGTTCTTCACATGGATGGCTGCCATCAGTGTGTCCTTCCTAATTCACAGGAAGCCCCCCTCAGTCTTGTGTTGTGGTTATAATGTTCTGTGAACAATAAAATGTGTATGACTGTAAACACATGTGTGCTCTCATCCTTCATCAGAATAGAAATGATAATTAAAGCCCAAGAAAATGATTCATTCAGCCTTAAAGGAGATGTTTCTATTTGTCCTAAAATGTGCCCTTTGACTGAGAAAATTAAAATTCTAGGATGCTTGGGCTCTTGAATGTTCTTTTCCTTTTCAAAACTTTGTCTCAGTTCAGAGCTGCCTTAACAATTTTTGCCAGCAACTGAAGGGAAAAAAATATTTTTCCACAGCATTCGTCTCCATTTCAGCAATGAAAACAAATGTTCAAAAGGTACTGACAGCACAACACAAAACCTAGGAGGTAATGTTTCTTACACATCCATCGTTAATATTGAAAAATGAAGCAATAACATTGATGTGATGCCATGCTAAACTCTAGGAAACTACAAGATACTTTTATGAAAAGAAGCAAAAGATAAAGAAAGAGAAATAAAAGAGGGCATCATTAAACAAGGAATCCTGATTCAATAAGAGAAAATGGCATTGATTCTTTATCCCAAGATCCAGTAGTGCTGGCTGTGGAGGAAACAATGAGGGTTTGGTGAAGTAACCCAAGCCCAGCCTCCCTTTACCACAAATCCTTCATCTCGAAATTCTATATTCTTGAGCTTTAATGCTCTTCCCTGGTAAAGCAAACACATGTGTGTTGTTAGTGGTTTCTCTGCAATTACAAAACAATTAGAGTTGCTGAGCACTGTTCTAATGGAGGATGTTTAGACACACACTTCAATGAAGATTATAAAAAGAATCACAGGCATTTAAAGGACAGTGGTTTTAAGTGTGAGTCTTTTATCATTGTTTGATAGTTTCTTTTCATTTGTTTACAAAAATAATATTGTCCTTGGTTTGATCATAATTTAGAGGAAAAAAAACATTTTGTAAGTATTTCCTAGCCTGAAAAACTTCATGCATATGATCAATGGGTCACCTCCATCCAGATGAATTTTACAAAGGTTTTGGGTCTCCAGAGATTTGGACAACTTTTTGGTGCCTGAACTCTAGATAAATACACTGGACTAGGTAGAAACTATCTGCCATGATAGAATGTACTCTTCACATTGGGACTAATCTCTTGATTCTTTTGCCTACACTGGACACTAGCCAGATAAAAATTTTGCCAGCAACTGAAGGGAAAAAAATATTTTTCCACAGCATTCGTCTCCATTTCAGCAATGAAAACAAATGTTCAAAAGGTACTGACAGCACAACACAAAACCTAGGAGGTAATGTTTCTTACACATCCATCGTTAATATTGAAAAATGAAGCAATAACATTGATGTGATGCCATGCTAAACTCTAGGAAACTACAAGATACTTTTATGAAAAGAAGCAAAAGATAAAGAAAGAGAAATAAAAGAGGGCATCATTAAACAAGGAATCCTGATTCAATAAGAGAAAATGGCATTGATTCTTTATCCCAAGATCCAGTAGTGCTGGCTGTGGAGGAAACAATGAGGGTTTGGTGAAGTAACCCAAGCCCAGCCTCCCTTTACCACAAATCCTTCATCTCGAAATTCTATATTCTTGAGCTTTAATGCTCTTCCCTGGTAAAGCAAACACATGTGTGTTGTTAGTGGTTTCTCTGCAATTACAAAACAATTAGAGTTGCTGAGCACTGTTCTAATGGAGGATGTTTAGACACACACTTCAATGAAGATTATAAAAAGAATCACAGGCATTTAAAGGACAGTGGTTTTTAAGTGTGAGTCTTTTATCATTGTTTGATAGTTTCTTTTCATTTGTTTACAAAAATAATATTGTCCTTGGTTTGATCATAATTTAGAGGAAAAAAAAAACATTTTGTAAGTATGTCCTAGCCTGAAAAACTTCATGCATATGATCAATGGGTCACCTCCATCCAGATGAATTTTACAAAGGTTTTGGGTCTCCAGAGATTTGGACAACTTTTTGGTGCCTGAACTCTAGATAAATACACTGGACTAGGTAGAAACTATCTGCCATGATAGAATGTACTCTTCACATTGGGACTAATCTCTTGATTCTTTTGCCTACACTGGACACTAGCCAGATAAAAATTGCATGGTATTTTCCATATTCTTAACTCCTCAGTCAATTAGAAAAAGTAATTCGGGACTGTTAACAGCAAAAAATAAAAGCATACGTATCTTTTGGTCAATCTGGGTAAACAGAAAAATGAGAAATAGGAGTCAATAACAGACCACAAGGTTTCCAAACTGTGTAAGAAGCCCTTCTTCAGACTTGAATTTTCACAGAACGTTATAGAAAAAAATGCTGCAGAAAGAATTACTTGTTTCATTCACAGGGGAAAAATGTCACTGTAGTGATTTTTTTCTGGTTAAAAAGATATATCTGGGGGAAAAATACTGCCAAACCAACCCAAAACCATGTTATAATATCCAGTACCTTGGTAAAAATAGATTCTAGTTTCTTGACCATACCATACCTATGGAGAAAAAAATCTAAGATCAACTAGAAAAAAGAAAAACACTTCAGAGTAGATTTCCATGGTCCTTATCATTAAAATGGAAATAATTATATTAGCAATGAAAATAAGCACTGAACAGGGACATGTCACATGGACAAGATCCTCAGAGCATTAGCGTAAAATAAGAGAAAACTAAGGAGTAGTTCTAATGGGCGTTGACCCCACAATATATTTGGTAACTGTGTCCTGTTCCTTATCTCTATTTTTGTTGGACAGTCACCTCCACATATTTCTTTCACCAGCTTATCTGATGTAGTATTAGAGAAGAGTAGACAATTTGGATAGTGTATGACTATCCAAGTTGACATCTGTAAAAAAAGATCCTAAAATAATAACGGCTTAGTCACAATACAAGTGAATTTCTCATTTACATAATAGTCTGAGTCTAATCAGGTTGCAAGTTTCTTTTCATTTGTTTACAAAAATAATATTGGGATCATAATTTAGAGGAAAAACATTTTGTAAGTATGTCCTAGCCTGAAAAACTTCATGCATATGATCAATGGGTCACCTCCATCCAGATGAATTTTACAAAGGTTTTGGGTCTCCAGAGATTTGGACAACTTTTTGGTGCCTGAACTCTAGATAAATACACTGGACTAGGTAGAAACTATCTGCCATGATAGAATGTACTCTTCACATTGGGACTAATCTCTTGATTCTTTTGCCTACACTGGACACTAGCCAGATAAAAATTGCATGGTATTTTCCATATTCTTAACTCCTCAGTCAATTAGAAAAAGTAATTCGGGACTGTTAACAGCAAAAAATAAAAGCATACGTATCTTTTGGTCAATCTGGGTAAACAGAAAAATGAGAAATAGGAGTCAATAACAGACCACAAGGTTTCCAAACTGTGTAAGAAGCCCTTCTTCAGACTTGAATTTTCACAGAACGTTATAGAAAAAAATGCTGCAGAAAGAATTACTTGTTTCATTCACAGGGGAAAAATGTCACTGTAGTGATTTTTTTCTGGTTAAAAAGATATATCTGGGGGAAAAATACTGCCAAACCAACCCAAAACCATGTTATAATATCCAGTACCTTGGTAAAAATAGATTCTAGTTTCTTGACCATACCATACCTATGGAGAAAAAAATCTAAGATCAACTAGAAAAAAGAAAAACACTTCAGAGTAGATTTCCATGGTCCTTATCATTAAAATGGAAATAATTATATTAGCAATGAAAATAAGCACTGAACAGGGACATGTCACATGGACAAGATCCTCAGAGCATTAGCGTAAAATAAGAGAAAACTAAGGAGTAGTTCTAATGGGCGTTGACCCCACAATATATTTGGTAACTGTGTCCTGTTCCTTATCTCTATTTTTGTTGGACAGTCACCTCCACATATTTCTTTCACCAGCTTATCTGATGTAGTATTAGAGAAGAGTAGACAATTTGGATAGTGTATGACTATCCAAGTTGACATCTGTAAAAAAAGATCCTAAAATAATAACGGCTTAGTCACAATACAAGTGAATTTCTCATTTACATAATAGTCTGAGTCTAACAGTGATGCTATCAGGGGCTTTGAGTCCTAATTGTCTGTTCTGCCAATCTCAACCTTCTTCTTCCATTTGTGCTCTGAAATAGCTACTCCACTTCCTGCCTTCACTTGAGAAGGGACCCATTCCATTAAGGGCAGGTTTCAGGATTCTTGCATATCACTTTGATTCACACTCATTTGGCTGGAGCTTGATCATGTGACCACATCTTGGCTGGAAGGATGACTGGAAATGTAGTCTTTGAACTGGAGGTACGTACCCTTGGTAAGACTGTATGGGTTTTTTCATGCTTGATTTGCTAATGGTCCTTTGGTATTTCAATCAGCTTTCAAGGTTCTTATTGTTTTAAGGATAAAACTAATTTCCAGACACATTTTATGTGCTTTGGTAAGAGTTCAGGGTGATTCCCATCTATTTATTGGTCAATCACCAACAGTAAGTACTTTACATTAATGGTATTATTTGCCCTTGCTTTCTAGCTCTTCCCTGATGGATACCTCTGAGGGTAGCCTAAGATTTTAGTTTATTTTTGCTTGCCAAAATGTATATTATGCTACTTAAGCTCCATACTAAATTCTGACTCTAAATTGCCCCTTAGAGTCCTCAGTTATTAGACTTGCTGTTGTGTGTGTGTGTGTGAATAAAAGTTTTGTTGGCAAGTGCGGGATGGCTTTGTTTGGGATGAGGAGGGAGCTTGGTAATTTGAAAGATCAACTAGAAAATCTGGACAAGATTGTTAAAATATTTGGAGGTATCCCAAAGAAAACATCCAATGGAAAATATTGGGGCTGTATTCTAAGAGAACAAAGCTAAGAGGTCAAGCATTTGGGCTCACTTTGCTCCTAAGTGCTTCTATACATTCTACAAAGAACCTGAACAGAATAGTCCTCAGACACACGGATGTGTTCTCTTTGTAATAATTCAGCAAGCTATAACACTGGAGGAGGACTGGCGACACACTCCAATATTTTTGTTGGGAAAATTCCATGAACAGAGGAGTTTGGAGGTCGCAAAGAGTTGGACATGACTGAATTGATAGAGCACAGAGCACATCATGGTATAAAATAAGAATTTGTATAATTTCAATGTGTGATATACTTAAAATTTTTAACAGAAGTCATGTTTGAGATAAAACAAATGGAAGAATCATATAGAAAACAATATAATACCTATGAGTCTAAGATTAAAAATGATTCAATAGTTGTAGCTGGGGCTTCCCTGGTGGTCCAGTGGGTAAGGACACCGCCTTGCAGTGCAAGGGGTGCTGGTTCGATCCCTGGCCTGGGAAGATCCCACGTGCTGTGGAGCAGCTGAACCGATGTGTCCAATTACCGAGCCGGAGCTCTGGAGCGCATGAGCCCAGGGCCGGTGTTCTGCGACAACAGAGGCCACGGGGATGGGAGGCCCATGCAGGCCAAAGAACAAAGATGGATGAAAATAGATAAATGAAAGACCAGTAGAAGTGGCCCACTTGCCCCCCTCCTCACCCCACCCCCCAAAAAAAATTATTAAAAGAAAAAAGAATTAACACCAATACTTCACAAACTGTTTCATAAAATGAAAGAGAAGGGAACATTTCCCAACTCACTAACTAAAGTCAAAATTATCCTCATACTCAATCCAAATAAAGATGCAACAAGAAAAAAAACAAAAGATTCTATCAGGTTTCCCTGGTGGTCCAGTGGGTAAAGACACCACCTTGCAGTACAAAGGGCGCTGGTTCGATTCCTGGCCTGGGAAGATCCCATGTGCTGTGGAGCAGCTGAACCGATGTGTCCAATTACCGAGCCGGAGCTCTGGAGCGCATGAGCCCAGGGCCGGTGTTCTGCGACAACAGAGGCCACGGGGATGGGAGGCCCATGCAGGCCAAAGAACAAAGATGGATGAAAATAGATAAATGAAAGACCAGTAGAAGTGGCCCACTTGCCCCCCTCCTCACCCCACCCCCCAAAAAAAATTATTAAAAGAAAAAAGAATTAACACCAATACTTCACAAACTGTTTCATAAAATGAAAGAGAAGGGAACATTTCCCAACTCACTAACTAAAGTCAAAATTATCCTCATACTCAATCCAAATAAAGATGCAACAAGAAAAAAAACAAAAGATTCTATCAGGTTTCCCTGGTGGTCCAGTGGGTAAAGACACCACCTTGCAGTACAAAGGGCGCTGGTTCGATTCCTGGCCTGGGAAGATCCCATGTGCTGCAGAGTGGCTGGACAGATGTGTCCAATTACTGAGCCGGAACTCTGGAGTGCATGTGCCCAGAGCCGGTGCTCTGCAATGAGAGAGGCCACTGTGATGGGAGGCCCACACAGGCCAAGGAACAAAGACGGAAACGAAAGACCAATAGAAGCGGCCAAAAAAAAGAAAAAAAAAAGATTCTATCATTTAAACAATTTTATTTTCAATACATAACACAAATGTTTTGAATTTAACCAGAGCTCTACCCTCATGTTTGCTTCCGCTCCTTACAGAAAACATACTGAATTTAATATATCATTCTTATGCACAGATTTGTACTTGTACTATAAATATAGTAAGCATAAAGATGTGTCTCGTGGTGAAAGTCAAGTCCAAGGCTGTAAAGAACAATATTGCATAGGAACCTGGAATGTTAGGTCCATGAATCAAGGTAAATAGTATTGGATCAAACAGGATATGGCAAGGCTTAACATCAACATCTTGGGAGTCAGTGAACTATAATGGTTAGGAATGGGCAAATTTAATTCAAATGACTGTTATATCTATTACTGTGGGCAAGAATCCCTTAGAAGAAATGGAGTAGCTCTCAGAGTCAACAAAAGAGGCTGGACTACAGTACTTAGGTGCAAACTCAAAAATGACAGAATGATCTCAGTTCATTTCCAAGACATATCATTCAGCATCATAGCAATCCAAGTCTATGCCCCAACCACTAATGCTAAAGAAGACGAAGCTGACTAGATCTATGAAGACCTACAAAACCTTCTAGATCTAACATCAAAAAAGACATCCTTTTCATTGCAGGGGATTTGAATGCAAAAGTAGGAAATCAAGAGATACCTGGAGTAACAGGTAAGTTTGGCCTTCGAGTACAAAATGAAGCAGGGCAAAGGTGAATAGATGTATTCCAAGAGAACACATTGGTCATACCATACACCCTACTCTAACAACATGAGACACAATTCTGTATATGGACACCACAAATAGGTCAACACTAAAATCAGACTGATTGTATTCTTTGCAGTCGAATATGGAGAAGTGCTATAGAATCAACAAAAAGAAGAGCTGGAGCTGACTATGGATCAGATCATCAGACTCTTATTGAACAATGCAGGATTAAATTGAAGAAAGTACAGAAAACCATTAGGCCACTCATATATAACTTAAATCAAATCCTTTATGATTACACAGTGGAGGTGACAAATAGATTCAAGAGATTAGATCTGGTAGACAGAGTGCTGAAGAACTATGAGAGAGGACACTGTGATGGGAGGCCCACACAGGCCAAGGAACAAAGACGGAAACGAAAGACCAATAGAAGCGGCCAAAAAAAAGAAAAAAAAAAGATTCTATCATTTAAACAATTTTATTTTCAATACATAACACAAATGTTTTGAATTTAACCAGAGCTCTACCCTCATGTTTGCTTCCGCTCCTTACAGAAAACATACTGAATTTAATATATCATTCTTATGCACAGATTTGTACTTGTACTATAAATATAGTAAGCATAAAGATGTGTCTCGTGGTGAAAGTCAAGTCCAAGGCTGTAAAGAACAATATTGCATAGGAACCTGGAATGTTAGGTCCATGAATCAAGGTAAATAGTATTGGATCAAACAGGATATGGCAAGGCTTAACATCAACATCTTGGGAGTCAGTGAACTATAATGGTTAGGAATGGGCAAATTTAATTCAAATGACTGTTATATCTATTACTGTGGGCAAGAATCCCTTAGAAGAAATGGAGTAGCTCTCAGAGTCAACAAAAGAGGCTGGACTACAGTACTTAGGTGCAAACTCAAAAATGACAGAATGATCTCAGTTCATTTCCAAGACATATCATTCAGCATCATAGCAATCCAAGTCTATGCCCCAACCACTAATGCTAAAGAAGACGAAGCTGACTAGATCTATGAAGACCTACAAAACCTTCTAGATCTAACATCAAAAAAGACATCCTTTTCATTGCAGGGGATTTGAATGCAAAAGTAGGAAATCAAGAGATACCTGGAGTAACAGGTAAGTTTGGCCTTCGAGTACAAAATGAAGCAGGGCAAAGGTGAATAGAGTTTTTCCAAGAGAACACATTGGTCATACCATACACCCTACTCTAACAACATGAGACACAATTCTGTATATGGACACCACAAATAGGTCAACACTAAAATCAGACTGATTGTATTCTTTGCAGTCGAATATGGAGAAGTGCTATAGAATCAACAAAAAGAAGAGCTGGAGCTGACTATGGATCAGATCATCAGACTCTTATTGAACAATGCAGGATTAAATTGAAGAAAGTACAGAAAACCATTAGGCCACTCATATATAACTTAAATCAAATCCTTTATGATTACACAGTGGAGGTGACAAATAGATTCAAGAGATTAGATCTGGTAGACAGAGTGCTGAAGAACTATAGATAGAGGTTTGTGACATTGTACCAGAGGCAGTGGCCAAAACCATTCAAAGGAAAAAGAAATGAAGGAAGACAAAGTGGCTGTCTGAGGAAGCCATGTCTGTTACAGGCCTAGCTCAAATGCATATGTGTGTCTTTTCAGAATGTGCACTGTGTTCATCCCTGAACGAAGGTCTCAGTTTCATCTGGTATCATTTCTCACCAGCTTTAAGGAGTTGTTTTAATATTTCATGTAGTGAAATTGAGCCAGTGAAATTGAAACAGCTTTCAGCTCATCTTTATATTAAAATATATTCATTTTTTTTAAAAAAGGATATTTATAATAGATATAGAATTCTAGGTTGATAAGAATATATTTTTTTGAGTTTTTGTTTTTCCTTTCAGCACTTTCAATTTCTGTTTCATTATCTTCTCTATATTATTTCCCTTGATATTAGCAAGTTTATTAAAGATTATGTTCCACTTTATTTTTTCCTCTGGTTGCTTTTAAGATACTCTATTTGTCTTTGCTTTTCAGCCATTTGATAATGACGTGCCTAGGTGTGGTTTTCTTTGTGTTTATTTTGTTAAAAACTTTAAAGATTTTTGGAAATATGAGTTTACATTTTTCATTGAATTTGGAAAAAAAAATTTTGTTCCTTCTGGGTCTCTAAGGTACGGTTTTTTTTTTCCATACATTTCTCAATTTGCCAAAAAATCTGCAGGGAAAGGGTGAGATACCTGGAGTAACAGGTAAGTTTGGCCTTCGAGTACAAAATGAAGCAGGGCAAAGGTGAATAGAGTTTCCAAGAGAACACATTGGTCATACCATACACCCTACTCTAACAACATGAGACACAATTCTGTATATGGACACCACAAATAGGTCAACACTAAAATCAGACTGATTGTATTCTTTGCAGTCGAATATGGAGAAGTGCTATAGAATCAACAAAAAGAAGAGCTGGAGCTGACTATGGATCAGATCATCAGACTCTTATTGAACAATGCAGGATTAAATTGAAGAAAGTACAGAAAACCATTAGGCCACTCATATATAACTTAAATCAAATCCTTTATGATTACACAGTGGAGGTGACAAATAGATTCAAGAGATTAGATCTGGTAGACAGAGTGCTGAAGAACTATAGATAGAGGTTTGTGACATTGTACCAGAGGCAGTGGCCAAAACCATTCAAAGGAAAAAGAAATGAAGGAAGACAAAGTGGCTGTCTGAGGAAGCCATGTCTGTTACAGGCCTAGCTCAAATGCATATGTGTGTCTTTTCAGAATGTGCACTGTGTTCATCCCTGAACGAAGGTCTCAGTTTCATCTGGTATCATTTCTCACCAGCTTTAAGGAGTTGTTTTAATATTTCATGTAGTGAAATTGAGCCAGTGAAATTGAAACAGCTTTCAGCTCATCTTTATATTAAAATATATTCATTTTTTTTAAAAAAGGATATTTATAATAGATATAGAATTCTAGGTTGATAAGAATATATTTTTTTGAGTTTTTGTTTTTCCTTTCAGCACTTTCAATTTCTGTTTCATTATCTTCTCTATATTATTTCCCTTGATATTAGCAAGTTTATTAAAGATTATGTTCCACTTTATTTTTTCCTCTGGTTGCTTTTAAGATACTCTATTTGTCTTTGCTTTTCAGCCATTTGATAATGACGTGCCTAGGTGTGGTTTTCTTTGTGTTTATTTTGTTAAAAACTTTAAAGACTTTTGGAAATATGAGTTTACATTTTTCATTGAATTTGGAAAAAAAATTTTTTCATCATTTCCTCAAATCTGTTTTCCTACCCCACTCTCTTAGTTCCTTCTGGGTCTCTAAGGGTACGTATATTTTCTTCTGTCCCATATGTCACTTGTTCAGTCTCTCAGTTGTGTCCAACTCTTTGAAACACCATGGACTGCAACAGGCCAGGCTTCCCTGTCCTTTACCATCTCCCAGAGTTTGCTCAAACTCATGTCCATTGAGTTGGTGACACCATCCAACCATCACATCCTCTGTCACCCCCTTCTCCTCCTCCCCGCGCCCTCAGTCTTTCTCAGCATCAAGGTCTTTGCTGAGAGTTGATGCTTCACAAGCTTCTGCTTTTCTGTTTAGTTTGGCTGTGCATCCTCTCATTATGGCTAGCATTTTCTTCAAGTACTTGAGCATACTTCTAATCACTGTTTTAATGGCTTTGTGTGGGAATTCCAACATCTGCCTCCATCTATGGCAGTTCTTACTGACTGTTTTCTATCCAAGTTTGGGTCATGTTTTCCTGCTTCCTGATATGTCTTATTTTTAAAAGTATGGTCAACTCTATGGATGCTCCATCATTGAGAATTTGGGTTATACTGTCTTCCTTTAAGGAGTATGCACTTTTTTGGTGAATTGGCTTGATCCTACTGAAACTTGAGTTTAGACATGTTAGGATGAGTCTAGAGTAACTTTTTGGATGAGTCTATTTCTTGAATAGAACAGAAGTGTTTTATCATAATAAAGCTCTTTTTATCAATTTTTTCTTTCATCAGTCATGCTTTTTGTGTTGTAGCTGAAAGTTCATCTCTAAAACTAAGTTCACAAATTTTTTTCTTTCATGTTTTTTTCTAGGGTTTTATACCTCTTCATTTCAATGATCCATCCTTAGTTTTTGAGGAAGGTATAAGGTCTTATACAGGTTTTCACTGTACATCTATTGACACTCAGTTCTTGACACCCAGCAGCTTTTTCTGAGGAGACTTTGGTTTCCCCATTCAACTGTCTTTTCTCTTGGGTCAAAGATCAACTGGACATATTTGTTTGAATCTCCTTTTGGGTCCTCTATTTTAATTCATTAGTCTGTCTGTTTCTTTATTCAAGGCTACATTGCTTTGGTGACTGTAGTTTTATAGTAAATCTCATAACCAGGTATTTGAGTCCTGACCCATGTTTTTCTTCATCAGTGCTTTACTTCCTTTTTCTCTCTTACCCTCCTGCACTATAGTTCCTCTTACCAAATAAAGTATTAGTTCTGGAATCTTTGCCTTGCATTCTACTTATGGAAAACCAATGCTAGGCAGTGAATGTTTGTGTCTTCGTCATGTCTGACTCTTTGTGACCCCATGGACTGTAGCCCACCAGGATCCTCTGTTCACAGGATTTTCTAGGCAAGAATACCAGAGTGGATTGTCATTTCCTTCTCCAAAATTCATATACTGATGCCCCAAGTCCAGTGTGTCTTTGTTTGGAAATGAGCCCTCTAAGGAAGCAATTAAGTATAAATGGGGTCATAAGAGTAGAACCCTGATCCAACAGGATTACTGTCCTTATGAGAATGTTGGCCTCCAACATTATGAGGAGAAATTTCTGCAGTTTAAGCCATCCAATCTGCTCTTTTGCTATGGCAGCTAAAACAGACTAATACAACTGCAATTAGACAAGATATAACATGTAAACATCAAGTAGTTGGACTCTATTTTCTTAACCCAATCTGATAATCTTTGTCTTTTTACTGATGAGGTTAATTCATTTAAAGTTATTCTCTCCCTGATAGTTTCCACTTCTATCATTTTGCCTTATGCTTTCTATATCACACAGTTTTCTTTGTTATTTTCCCTCTTCTCAAAACAAGTAATTGACTGGTATATTTTCCTTATTCTTTCTTTTAATTGGTTAGGAAATTATACCCTTAATCTTTATGATGTTATGGTTTATACTTTGATTTTAAAAATGTATGCCTTCTGAACAAAGTTCAAATTGAATCAATAATTTTACCACATTTCCAAATATTACAAGGACTTTAGAAACTTTAACTCTGATTGCCCCCTCTTCTGTTCTATGTCATTTTCTCAGATTTTAATTTCAACTTTGCTTTTATGAATCTCACATTGTTCATAATTATTTTCATTTTTTATATTGTTAACATGTGTTTAGGCTTACCCTATGTTTGCCAATTATTTTGCCCACTATTGCTTTTGGAAATCTCTCTTCCTTCTGGGTCCAATTTTCTTTTTTTCTGAGGTAAATACTTTAATAATTGCTTTAGCGAGGTTATGTGGGTGGTAAAGTCTCCATGGCTTTTTGTTTAAAATTATCTTTATTATATTTTCACTCTTGATTGATAGTTTGTCTGATTTATAATCCAAGGTTGACAGCTATTTTTCTCAGCAATGTGATGATATTAGCCAATTTTACTCTAGTTCTATTGTTACCATAAGAAGTCAATAGTTTTCCCTTTATTTATCTTACTTAAAACTTTTCATTATGGGACCTAAGTATCCACATTTTCCATCAGTTTTATAAAATTTTCAGCCACCGTCTTGTTACTGTTAGACTATTCATTATTCTTTTCCTTTTCCCTCTTAAAGTTTTAATAGATATGTATTAGACCTTCTCATTCTCTCTTTATGTCTCTGAGTCTCTCTCTTTCATGTTTTTAATTTATCCTCTTCAATTGCATTTTACTTAATTTTCTTGTATCTCTTCTAGTTCAATATTTTGCTTCAGCTGTTTCTAATTTGCTCCATAAGCCATTTGGTTATTGCTTAATTTTAAAAGTTCCATTTGATTTGTTTTAATCTGCTTGGTATTTGCTTCTTGTGTATTTCTTATAGCTTTGACTCTTTTCATTACCTTTAATTACTTGAACACAATAATTTTATATTCCCTATTAGAGTATGCTATAAAGTGAAAATATTGACCTTCTAATGCCTCTATCTGTTACATATATAGTTTCTTATGCATTTGGATTGTTTACTTGTAAGAGCTGAACTCCAGAGTCATTTCATTGGAGGGAATTATTGGAGCAGGTGTGCTGTGAAGTGATGGTATGTTTGTGCCTCACAAGTACCCCAGAATTATCATTGATAGGTATAGGAGCACACTGGTATTCATTTCTCCGGGTGAGGATATCTAAACTTTGAGGACCTTGAGGATAGTGTATACTCAAACCACATATTTGTGTGTGGAACAGACCCAAATGATCAACTGCCCAGGAACTCAGGCAGAGACTTTCCTGATTTACTTTCTGCTGCATTCCTGTGTCATTGCACACAGCATTTCAGTCCTGTACTTTATTCGGGAACAGACTTCTAATATTTTCAATTCTCTCCTCATGGGCTTAAGGATTTATTCTGCTGCCTGAGGGTCTTTAATCTCTTAGGACACTTGAACCAGGAAAGTCTGAACATCTGGTTTGCATCCCTCATGCATCCACCAGAGTTGACTATCAAGGGGAGTCTCAACAGTGGGACTGTGCTCTGCTAATCTGATGGCCTGCCGCCTGAAATTGTTCTCACTTTTCCTATTATCTCAACTATGCATTTTGAATAATGTTATATTTTGTGTACTTGGGGGAAGGTGTTCAGGTAAATGAATTCACATTATTTAAGGAACAAGAGGTCCTGAATTTGTTTCTTTAGATGTCTCAAATTTTGAAGAGTTAGATGGGATACTTCCTTTTGACTACCTGTATCATATATTAAGTTGAATTGGTGTTTTTGACCCTGAGAATATGAAGCAAGGTGGGTTTTCGTGGCTGATTAATCTCCTTTAAATAAATAGAATTGTGGAGCTTTCCTGGTGGTCTAGTGGTTAAGACTTCACACTTCCACTGCAGGGGTGCTGTTTCTAATTTGCTCCATAAGCCATTTGGTTATTGCTTAATTTTAAAAGTTCCATTTGATTTGTTTTAATCTGCTTGGTATTTGCTTCTTGTGTATTTCTTATAGCTTTGACTCTTTTCATTACCTTTAATTACTTGAACACAATAATTTTATATTCCCTATTAGAGTATGCTATAAAGTGAAAATATTGACCTTCTAATGCCTCTATCTGTTACATATATAGTTTCTTATGCATTTGGATTGTTTACTTGTAAGAGCTGAACTCCAGAGTCATTTCATTGGAGGGAATTATTGGAGCAGGTGTGCTGTGAAGTGATGGTATGTTTGTGCCTCACAAGTACCCCAGAATTATCATTGATAGGTATAGGAGCACACTGGTATTCATTTCTCCGGGTGAGGATATCTAAACTTTGAGGACCTTGAGGATAGTGTATACTCAAACCACATATTTGTGTGTGGAACAGACCCAAATGATCAACTGCCCAGGAACTCAGGCAGAGACTTTCCTGATTTACTTTCTGCTGCATTCCTGTGTCATTGCACACAGCATTTCAGTCCTGTACTTTATTCGGGAACAGACTTCTAATATTTTCAATTCTCTCCTCATGGGCTTAAGGATTTATTCTGCTGCCTGAGGGTCTTTAATCTCTTAGGACACTTGAACCAGGAAAGTCTGAACATCTGGTTTGCATCCCTCATGCATCCACCAGAGTTGACTATCAAGGGGAGTCTCAACAGTGGGACTGTGCTCTGCTAATCTGATGGCCTGCCGCCTGAAATTGTTCTCACTTTTCCTATTATCTCAACTATGCATTTTGAATAATGTTATATTTTGTGTACTTGGGGGAAGGTGTTCAGGTAAATGAATTCACATTATTTAAGGAACAAGAGGTCCTGAATTTGTTTCTTTAGATGTCTCAAATTTTGAAGAGTTAGATGGGATACTTCCTTTTGACTACCTGTATCATATATTAAGTTGAATTGGTGTTTTTGACCCTGAGAATATGAAGCAAGGTGGGTTTTCGTGGCTGTTTAATCTCCTTTAAATAAATAGAATTGTGGAGCTTTCCTGGTGGTCTAGTGGTTAAGACTTCACACTTCCACTGCAGGGGGTGCAGATTAAATGACCAAGATCCCAAATGCTATGTGGCACAAGCAATAAAAAAAAAAAAAAAAGTACTGTATTCATAAAACAAAAGGGAATGTATCAGCAAGAGAAGACATACATTGATAACATATAGATCAAATGCCTCTCTTCTTTACTTTATGAATATCCTTAAGGCAAGCAAAGTAGTATACACATTATCTTATAATATCTGAAGTAAGGAATTAAGCTTGCCACATGGTAGGTGCTAAATAGCTGTGGAAAGAAGAGAGGATAGAGAGTTTGAGGAAGGCAGGAAATGAAGAAAAGTTGCAAGAAGGAAAGAAGGGGGAGAGAAGAAGGAGGCAACTTTTGCTCATCTATATGATACCTATCAATTTCCTCTGTGGCTCAGTGGTAAAGAATCTGTCTGCAATACAGGAGCTGTGAGTTCAGTCCCTCCGTCAGGAAGATCCCCTGGAGGAGGACATAGTAATCCACTGCAGTATTCTTACCTGGAGAATCCCATGGACAGAGGAGCCTGGCAGGCTACAGCCCAGAGAGTCACAAAGAATCAAACATGACTGAAGAATCTTAGCATGCATTCATGGTACCTATAAAGAAAAAGGAAAACCTAACCCACCTCTAAAATCTGGGTCTATAGGACATAAATACAGATTCCCTTAAGTACTTCTTCATATGGTTTAGCTTACAGAGAGCTTGCAGATTCCATCAACTGATTAAAGATCTTAGCTTTTTGGAGCAAAGATTACATAAGGCTCTCTTGAGTTACATGTGTGAACTGGAATTTTTGTTCTCAGTGGAGTGTGACACTTAAAAACTCCATGAAAGTTGAGGAGCATGCAGCCCATGTCAGCAAATCTTATTACTCCTGTGAATCAAACATTCCTGAGTTGCACCCATATTTTGAGAGTTCTGTCTCTTCCTTTCTTAATGACCTAAACTTCATTTTCAGCCTTGTCCATTTCTTACAACTCCCATGCCTCTTGGCAAAAATCATATTTCATAGACAGGGTAGGATGGTAGAAAGCTCTTGTTTTCTTCCTACTGTTTCAGAGACCATCAACACTATAAATATTTTCTCTTCAAGAGGAGGGGGTAATATGAGTAAATTGTAACCTCAATAAAGCCTTTTCTGGCTCAGGAGGAAATTTTCCTTGGCTTGGTCAGGGCAATTGAGCCACACCCAGTGCATGCATGCTGTCACTTCTTAGTCATGTCTAACTCTGTGTTACACCATGGACTGTAGCCCACCAGGCTCCTCTGTCCATGGAATTCTCCAGACACGAATACTAGAGTGAGTTGGCATGCCCTCCAGGCAATCTTCCGGACCCAGGGATCAAAGTCATGTCTCTTACATCTCTTGCATTGGCAGGCAGGTTCTTTATCAATAGTGCCATCTGGGAAGCCCTCCAAACAAGCTCTTAAGTCACACCCAGATGAAATGATAAATGTGAAAGTACTTTGAAAGTCAAGTATCTTGTCAAGTATTACTCTATTAATGTGGTGAGTGTCAAACTCTGTTCTAGGATATGGCATAAGAATGGCCAGCCATAAGTAGACATGCAGCCAAAACCTTAATTCAGTTCAAAAAGGTAGTATCTCACTCTGCTCCTGATCATGATTTAAATAAAGAAAATTGAATATTACTATGTTCTATCTAATAAGAATGTATGTTTCTGATTCAATGAGCAAATAAATAGGCATCTTGTAGTAAAACCTTGCTTTTTTTCCATTAAAGTTCAAGAAAATCAAGGGGAAATTTGTCATAAGAATTTTTGAAATGAGGGAAGTGAAAACTATCATTTTTTTATGACACTGATGATGTAACAGACACCATTTCAATGATTTCAATGGTTTTTTTCAAGTGGGATTCCTTAGAATACAATCAATATCTCAAATGGCTGAAATTCAATATGCACAGGCTGCAATAGCATACATTTTAATGCTAAGTAATGATACCAGGATTTCTGATAAAGATCAAATTGAGCTAAACATTTGAATCTCTATTGATACATTAAAAGATAGAGGTGATGTTAACTATATTATTATATTTATATATTATATATTTCAGTTATATAATATATATAACTCATATATATATTTACATTTATACTATGGTAGCCTATAATGAGAGAAAATTCCTACCAGGAGCATTGTGGCTTGGGTCTGATTTCTCAAATTTCAACTACTTGCCTGTGCTTCTGATGACCTTGTCAGTTGGCAACACTATAAATATTTCTCTTCAAGAGGGGGTAATATGAGTAAATTGTAACCTCAATAAAGCCTTTTCTGGCTCAGGAGGAAATTTTCCTTGGCTTGGTCAGGGCAATTGAGCCACACCCAGTGCATGCATGCTGTCACTTCTTAGTCATGTCTAACTCTGTGTTACACCATGGACTGTAGCCCACCAGGCTCCTCTGTCCATGGAATTCTCCAGACACGAATACTAGAGTGAGTTGGCATGCCCTCCAGGCAATCTTCCGGACCCAGGGATCAAAGTCATGTCTCTTACATCTCTTGCATTGGCAGGCAGGTTCTTTATCAATAGTGCCATCTGGGAAGCCCTCCAAACAAGCTCTTAAGTCACACCCAGATGAAATGATAAATGTGAAAGTACTTTGAAAGTCAAGTATCTTGTCAAGTATTACTCTATTAATGTGGTGAGTGTCAAACTCTGTTCTAGGATATGGCATAAGAATGGCCAGCCATAAGTAGACATGCAGCCAAAACCTTAATTCAGTTCAAAAAGGTAGTATCTCACTCTGCTCCTGATCATGATTTAAATAAAGAAAATTGAATATTACTATGTTCTATCTAATAAGAATGTATGTTTCTGATTCAATGAGCAAATAAATAGGCATCTTGTAGTAAAACCTTGCTTTTTTTCCATTAAAGTTCAAGAAAATCAAGGGGAAATTTGTCATAAGAATTTTTGAAATGAGGGAAGTGAAAACTATCATTTTTTTATGACACTGATGATGTAACAGACACCATTTCAATGATTTCAATGGTTTTTCTCAAGTGGGATTCCTTAGAATACAATCAATATCTCAAATGGCTGAAATTCAATATGCACAGGCTGCAATAGCATACATTTTAATGCTAAGTAATGATACCAGGATTTCTGATAAAGATCAAATTGAGCTAAACATTTGAATCTCTATTGATACATTAAAAGATAGAGGTGATGTTAACTATATTATTATATTTATATATTATATATTTCAGTTATATAATATATATAACTCATATATATATTTACATTTATACTATGGTAGCCTATAATGAGAGAAAATTCCTACCAGGAGCATTGTGGCTTGGGTCTGATTTCTCAAATTTCAACTACTTGCCTGTGCTTCTGATGACCATCTGCTCCTGAATTTCCCAAAGCCAAGCTTCACTACCCATCTCTGTGACTCTAATGTGCGCCTTCCCAGGGCTTTGCCAGCTTAGCATGCCACCTATTCTCTATTACCAGGCCTCTCAGACTCTATGTTTTTCTGCCTGCTAGACTGAACCTCTCTCACACCCACAAGTACATGGCCGTTTCCTATCACATCTTGTGTGACTGTGGTTCTACTTCCTGACTTCACTACTCTGTGCCCCCTGCAATAATTAACTAGGTTCTTCTGATCAACCATGGCTATCAGTGTGACATTTCATATGACTATTCCAACTTAGTATCCTGATACAGTATTCTTTAGGTGTCTGTAGCATAGCTTCTGAGTGCTCAATTTTCCCTGATGGTTCAGATGGTAAGGAATCTGCCTGCAGTGTAGGAGACTCAGGTTAGATTTCTGTGTAAGAAAGATCCCATGGAGAAGGGAATGGCTGCCCACTCCAGTATTCTTGCCTTGAGAATCCCATGGACAGAGGAGTCTTGTGAGCTACAGTCCATGGGGTCGCAAAGAGTCAGACATGACTGAGCAACTAACACACATACCTTAAGGCACTGTAAGAATTTGCAAACATGAAAAGGTCTCTCGGCTCAGTTTAACACAAATTCTGTGATTGAGGCAGACTCCCAAGGTAGGCTGTGCCCCTTCACAAACTATATACTCTTACATTTCATCAAAATTAATAGAAGCAGTGAAGGAAACAGTGACCAAAGTGAGGAGAATATGGAAAATAATAAATTCTTCAATTTTGGCTGAAATTCAATATGCACAGGCTGCAATAGCATACATTTTAATGCTAAGTAATGATACCAGGATTTCTGATAAAGATCAAATTGAGCTAAACATTTGAATCTCTATTGATACATTAAAAGATAGAGGTGATGTTAACTATATTATTATATTTATATATTATATATTTCAGTTATATAATATATATAACTCATATATATATTTACATTTATACTATGGTAGCCTATAATGAGAGAAAATTCCTACCAGGAGCATTGTGGCTTGGGTCTGATTTCTCAAATTTCAACTACTTGCCTGTGCTTCTGATGACCATCTGCTCCTGAATTTCCCAAAGCCAAGCTTCACTACCCATCTCTGTGACTCTAATGTGCGCCTTCCCAGGGCTTTGCCAGCTTAGCATGCCACCTATTCTCTATTACCAGGCCTCTCAGACTCTATGTTTTTCTGCCTGCTAGACTGAACCTCTCTCACACCCACAAGTACATGGCCGTTTCCTATCACATCTTGTGTGACTGTGGTTCTACTTCCTGACTTCACTACTCTGTGCCCCCTGCAATAATTAACTAGGTTCTTCTGATCAACCATGGCTATCAGTGTGACATTTCATATGACTATTCCAACTTAGTATCCTGATACAGTATTCTTTAGGTGTCTGTAGCATAGCTTCTGAGTGCTCAATTTTCCCTGATGGTTCAGATGGTAAGGAATCTGCCTGCAGTGTAGGAGACTCAGGTTAGATTTCTGTGTAAGAAAGATCCCATGGAGAAGGGAATGGCTGCCCACTCCAGTATTCTTGCCTTGAGAATCCCATGGACAGAGGAGTCTTGTGAGCTACAGTCCATGGGGTCGCAAAGAGTCAGACATGACTGAGCAACTAACACACATACCTTAAGGCACTGTAAGAATTTGCAAACATGAAAAGGTCTCTCGGCTCAGTTTAACACAAATTCTGTGATTGAGGCAGACTCCCAAGGTAGGCTGTGCCCCTTCACAAACTATATACTCTTACATTTCATCAAAATTAATAGAAGCAGTGAAGGAAACAGTGACCAAAGTGAGGAGAATATGGAAAATAAGGTCTTTTCATTATCTTGTACTGGGAAAGCCTGGACCAAAATTCTGTGGACAGTAAGGGCTTTCCTGTAAATTATAATTCTTCTTCCTGATACTGAGTGAAGGAAGACACAAAGGCTATGAAGGGATTACTAGAAGTTGAAAGACAACTGTCACACTAATCTTGAAAAAGCAATTTATAATCTAATATATATTCATTGAATTACATAGCCCATTATGTCTTTGAAACTTGTTATGAGTTGGATTGTGTTCCCCACAAATTCTTATGTTGAAATCCCAGTGCTCAGGATCTCAGAATGGGACTTTATTTGAAAACAGGCTTGTTGCAATTATATTTAGTTAAGATGAAGTCATAGTGGAGTAGGGTGTGCTCCTCATCCAATATGATTGGTGCCTTACTTTGGACACACAGACACACAAACAGACACACAAACACAGACACACACACACAAAGGAAAGGTGTCATGTGAAGTTGAAGGCAGAGATCTTCAAGCCAAGGGTCACCAATGGTTGCCAGTAAACCACCTGAAACCAGGAGAGAAGAATGGAAGATTCTCCTTCGGGCTCTCAGAAGACACCAAGCCTGCCAACACCTGATCTCAGACTTCCAGCCTTCAGCAGTGAGAGACAATACACTTCTGTTGTTGAAGCCACCCAGTGCGAGGCACTAACACAAAGCTTGGGCAGACATAAATGAGATTCTCTATAACATTTTGGTCACACTTTCCATCTTGCATTCATAAAAGTGCAGAACAATTTGTCTTCAATTCAGAATTTTGCTAGCACAAACCCTCACTTTGTCACAATCACTACAGGGAGGAAGAAAAAACAAGCCATGTGTGTGTGCAAACACATGCTCACTCCTTTGAAGATACTAAAGAGGCACTTCTTCATTTAGGCATATTTCCAAAGAGGCTGAAGAAAGGAAATCACGTTTAAAACAAACATTTACCCCTGTTGCTAAGTAAATGCCTCACAACATTACTTATAGTATCAGACATGAAAATTAAACCTGAATTATGCAATTGGGTCTTATGCTGTCTTTTCGGGTGCTAGTGACAGACAAAGAGAAAGAGTTTCATTTTGTATGATAATTTTTTCAGGGATGTGCAGCATGCACTTGAAAACCATGTCAGGGCACTTTTACATATCAGAAAACAATCTCATTAACACATTTCATCAGACACTTGTGCAGTCAAAGAATCTTAATTATTCTCAAGGCCTTGGACAAGGAATACAATTCAAATCACTTCAGTAACAGAAGAAATATCAACAGTCTTTATAATGCCACTAGTAGTATCAAAACTCATAATTCCATCCAATAGTATTGCATCATTGTTTTATGAGAATGATTATTATGTTGTAGCATAAGTAAAATTATGTGCTTATGAGAACATGGGCTTGGGAAGCATATTTTTTTCATTCAGTTGAGACAGCAGAATCTACTGAAAACGGGAATAGCATGAAAGAGGATATGCAAGAAATATGTTGCTGTCTTATTTGTTATTTTCAAATCTGTGAAAACCCAAAGGGTAAAAATAACCCCAAGCCACATGTAATGTCCCCAAGCTTGATCCGATGGTTTGACTTCATGAAACTTGCACTGAATGAGACATTGGGCTTTAGGCTTTGCACATCTGACCAAAGACTTCAGAAGTCACTGCTTCTATTCTGATGCCACATTCTTGATCTGCTCCACCCCATCCCACCTAGACACATAGTGCTCAAGGCTCCTGAGCAATTCAGACAGGATGGAGCAGCACATGGAATCTACCCAGTAGACCCTAGCCAGCCTGGTTTCCAAAGGTTGTCTGTTAGAGCTAATGTAAGGATGACTCACGGGGCCCATATTCACCACCCAACCTGTTTGGGAGCATTGCTCTGTCATTTTAACAACTAGACCTGCAGGCAACATGTAGTGTGTTATGATAGGGTGAGCAGTGCTTAGCTTATCAAGGATCTGATTGACAGGGAAGCCTCAGTTCTTTATAATAGTTCTTAGAAATGTTTACAGAACACTGTGTTTTGTACCTTGGGTGTAAAGCACACAATGTGAAGCCATGCCCCAACCCATGTGGAGCTGGGGCCAGTAGGAAACTTCAGTTTTCCCAAGAATAAGCCATCTCTCTTTCTCTTTACTGTGAGCACTATACAGAGGCTTTAAATTTAAAGGGAGACAAGAGAGATGTAGATGAGACTTGAAAAGCTTAGGTTCCTATCAGAAGAAGAGTGTTATGTTATTCTGTCTCTTTGGAGGGGTTGACAAGGAAGATTTCTCTTTTACTGATTTTGAAATACCTATATTCTGTGCCCCTTGGAAGGTAACAAACAAATATGCAAGACTAAATGGTGCCTGATAGCTTTGGGACTAGGACTCTGTTCTTTTCTGTTGGTTTGAAATCCCTATGGAATTTAGGGAAGAAATTAGTTTTTCCAACTCGATCAATGAATAGTATTGCATCATTGTTTTATGAGAATGATTATTATGTTGTAGCATAAGTAAAATTATGTGCTTATGAGAACATGGGCTTGGGAAGCATATTTTTTTCATTCAGTTGAGACAGCAGAATCTACTGAAAATGGGAATAGCATGAAAGAGGATATGCAAGAAATATGTTGCTGTCTTATTTGTTATTTTCAAATCTGTGAAAACCCAAAGGGTAAAAATAACCCCAAGCCACATGTAATGTCCCCAAGCTTGATCCGATGGTTTGACTTCATGAAACTTGCACTGAATGAGACATTGGGCTTTAGGCTTTGCACATCTGACCAAAGACTTCAGAAGTCACTGCTTCTATTCTGATGCCACATTCTTGATCTGCTCCACCCCATCCCACCTAGACACATAGTGCTCAAGGCTCCTGAGCAATTCAGACAGGATGGAGCAGCACATGGAATCTACCCAGTAGACCCTAGCCAGCCTGGTTTCCAAAGGTTGTCTGTTAGAGCTAATGTAAGGATGACTCACGGGGCCCATATTCACCACCCAACCTGTTTGGGAGCATTGCTCTGTCATTTTAACAACTAGACCTGCAGGCAACATGTAGTGTGTTATGATAGGGTGAGCAGTGCTTAGCTTATCAAGGATCTGATTGACAGGGAAGCCTCAGTTCTTTATAATAGTTCTTAGAAATGTTTACAGAACACTGTGTTTTGTACCTTGGGTGTAAAGCACACAATGTGAAGCCATGCCCCAACCCATGTGGAGCTGGGGGCCAGTAGGAAACTTCAGTTTTCCCAAGAATAAGCCATCTCTCTCTTTCTCTTTACTGTGAGCACTATACAGAGGCTTTAAATTTAAAGGGAGACAAGAGAGATGTAGATGAGACTTGAAAAGCTTAGGTTCCTATCAGAAGAAGAGTGTTATGTTATTCTGTCTCTTTGGAGGGGTTGACAAGGAAGATTTCTCTTTTACTGATTTTGAAATACCTATATTCTGTGCCCCTTGGAAGGTAACAAACAAATATGCAAGACTAAATGGTGCCTGATAGCTTTGGGACTAGGACTCTGTTCTTTTCTGTTGGTTTGAAATCCCTATGGAATTTGGGGAAGAAATTAGTTTTTCCAACTCGATCAATGAATGCCTCACATCCTAACCACAGGTGCTCTTCCTTTAGGGTCTTTTTTTTTTGCTTCTAATTCTCTTTAATCTCCTCTTTCTTCTTCATTTTGGTCTTACAAAACTGGCCCTGCATTATACATTCAGATAGTCCTCTTGTGGACAAAAAAATTTAAAAATACAATGTAATACACTTTTAAAAACAGAAGCTTTCTGCCTGAAAGCTTAATATGTTCCCATACAAAGAAAAATCTAAGAACCCACTCATTGCTATACTTTATCTTGAATTGTTCAACTCAACAATTAAAGGAAGCATTTTCACTTTCAGACATATTCAGTGAGTACTGAAGGAAAATGAAATGTGGGTGTAAATAAGGACTCATGTGTGTATGCATGTTCGGTCACTTCAGTGACCCTAAGGACTCTTTGTGGCCCTATGGACTATAGCTCACCAGGCTCCTCTGTCTGTGGGACTTTCCTGGCAGGAATACTGGAGTGGGTCATCATGCCCTTCTCCAGGAGATCTTTCTGACCCAGAGATCGAACCTGCATCTCCTGCATTGGCAGGCTGGTTCTTTACAGCTGAATCACAATAGTGGGTAAGCAATGGCAAATGCTTTTGGCCTCTAGAAGAAGATTTACAAACCCTTTTGTTGCCCCTATATCCAGTTTTTAAATTATTTTACTCATTTGACATGATTTGGTAACAAAGTTCAGGGAGACCAATCTTTTTCATCAGAGCTATGCCAGTAGCTCCCACAATCAGGCTCCTTTATTTAAATAAAATTAATAAATTATTCTATTAGTTCAACAAACATTTATTAACCCCAGACTATGCACTGCAGCCATGAAATTAAAAATGCTTGCTCCTTGGAAGAAAAGCTATGACAAACCTAAACAGTGTATTAAAAAGCAAAGACATCACTTTGCCAACAAAGTCCACCCAGTCAAAGCTATGGTTTTTCTAGTAGTCATGTACAGATGTGAGATTTGGACCATAAAGAATGCTAAGAGCTAAAGAATTGATGTCTGTGAACTATGGTACTAGAGAAGACTCTTAGGAGTCCCTTGGACAGCAAGGAAATCAAATCAGTCAACCCTAAAGGAAATCAACCCCGAATATTCGCTGGAAGGACTGAATGTGTAGATGAAGCTCCAATACTTTGACCACCAGATGCAAAAAGCTGACTCATCTGGAAAAGACCCAGATGCTAGGAAAGACTAAAGGCAGGAGGAGAAGAGGTGACAGAGGATGAGACAGTCAGATGGCATCACCAACTCAGTTTTGACAAATTGCAGGAGATAATAAAGGACAGGGAAGCCTGCTGTGCTAAAGGCCATGGAGTCGCAAAGAGTTGGATGTGACTGAATGACTGAACAACGACAAAAATGTACCAGATATTACTCTGGGCCCAGGGTTATGACCTTGAAATATTTTCTTGAAAATTTCTACCTTTACAGGCTTAACTTGTATTGAGAGGAGATAGGCACTGGTCAAGTAAGTAATTGAAACTGTAGGGTTTCAGATGCCTGAATAGTCTATGGAGGAAAACAAAGCAGGGATGAGCAATGGGGAGCAATATAGTATATGTTGTGTGTTAAAAATTCAAAGGGAAGCCAGAAAAGACTTGGATGAGGAAACAATATTTGAGCAAGGATCCAAAGAAGTGGGAGAACTAGATGTAGGTATCTGTGGAAGAGTGATCCAGGCAGAGGGAATGGCAAATATGAAAGCCTGAAAATGCACTAGACAGAACATTTGCCACAGCATGCCATCTCCCTTATCTTCTCAAAGTAAATGCCATATGGAACATAATTCTATGCTAACAAAGGTAGCCAACAACATGCATTCAGTACAGTTCTTTGGTTTTTTTGTTTTTGTCTGATCAGCATAACTATTATATCAATTTGATGGTATAAAATGATCTAAGTCTTGGTCCATGTGCTACATTCATCTTAAGTTAGCTTTACATTTATTTTTATCTTATACCAGTAATATATAAGTACTAAATTTTTGAAAAGATAGAAACAAAATAGGACTTTATACAGTGAAATGTGATAGTTCCTTCGTCCCACTTCCTCTGTTCCAGTCCCCAGCCAGCTACTGACCATTTTATCCCAGAAGAGACTACTGTTAATGGTTTGATATACATTCATCAGTCCTTTCTATTTGAATTTATATACAGAAAGTGTAGATGAAAGCAATTTTGCTCATGAATGAAATAATAATTTACACATTTTTGACAATTTGCTTTTCTTGCTTAACAATGTGGAAGATTTATCTGAATTAGTAAGTCTTCTTCTTCAGTGACAGTGGGGTATTTCATGGTTGGTATGGATTTGCCACAAATTATTTGTACTTCCCATTGATAACAAAGGTTCCTTTGTTCATGGAACTTTCCAAGAAAGAATACTGGAGTGGGTTATCATTTCTTACTCCAGAGAATCTTTCCAACCCAGGGATCAAAGCCACGTCTCTTGCATCTACTGCACTGGTGGGTGGATTCTTTACCACTGAGCCACCTGGGAAGCCCAACTTCAGGCAATGCCAAGGCAAAAATCAGCATATAATTCTGCCTCTTTGGGAGAGGTCATAATGACCCACTTCCACTATGAGTCTCTGGACATCTTTTTCATATATCTTCCCCTCTCCACTCCCCCACTGTCTCAGCCACCCCTTATTATTGCATTATTTAATGGGATTAAGAAAGCTGGCCTAACAAAGAGGCATCATTCAACACACTCTACTCTGAATAAAACTTTAAAAGTATTTGGAAGGGACACATTCTGGGCAGCTTTAGACAAACAAAATTACTTAATAACTCTTGTGGAAAAAATTACAGTAGGTTACAAGAGGGAAGGAAACTATGTTAATTTGGAAACAATGTATGTTACTTTGGAACATGACTTAACTAATAGAAGACACTTGGTTTGTTTGGTAATAATTGCAACAGATTTCCATGATGAAGTAGGTGAAATGCTCCCATGCTTGGAATTTAACCCAGAATTGTTTTAACATGTTGTCTTTCTTTTGCTGGTATTTTAGAATCAAAGCACAGAGCTTCTCCAAAACCCTAGCAACACTTGTATGGAATTTGGAATTGTTGAGACTTAGACCCTTTCTCAAAGGGTCAGTTACTGGAAGAATCAGCACAGCCTTGGTATAAACATATAAACATGTGTATTATTCCACAATAATACAGTCTTCAACAAAAATGGTGTTTATTTTGCCGATATACACACAATCTCAGAACACGCTTGAGGTCCTTCTTGACCTATTTATATGGCTATAGCAATCTGTTCAACTGGGCTCTCTGGAAGACTTCCTCGGTTTTCTGAAGTTAAGTCCATCTGTTTTGCTGCAGTTTAGTGTTAGTGTTAGTATTACAGATAAATGTAAGTTCAAAATACAGTCTAGGAGTCCTGCTTATATCCAAAGACAACTACCCTTCCTTTGGTTTTATCATAACCCTGCTACAGGGGATATGCTTTGTTTGTTAAGTACAACTTGAGACTTACCCATCATTGTTCTCAGGTGATTTCTTTGCCTCATTAGTCAGATAATTGAGAATCAGCTGGATTTGTCAAACAAAGTCCACTGGCTTAGCTTCAAATTTTTCTTAGATTTGTCTTACACTAGATGAAATCGGCAAAACACCACTAGTAGTAGATCAACTCTTGTGCCGAATTACCTAACGGCTTAAATGCTTGATACAATCATTTATATGCTCTGAAGTGATGTCTACTGGCATGGGGTGAGACAAAATGCTATCTGGCTGGGATAGATAGGGCCCCTACTCCTGGAGAATAAACATATTTTCTGAGTTATTCTTGGAATTGCTGTTTGAGAATTCTTCAAGCAAAGGGTAGAGAGCGATGATGAGTTGGAGACATAATGCCAAATGAGCCCCCACCTCTCTAGCTCATGATCCCACAAATGGCTCCAAATGAAAGTCTGTAATGACAGAAACAGAGACAGAAATCGCTGGCAGCTTGCACCACCCTTTCCTGTGAGCTCAGTCTATGCACAAAGGGCATACCCCAGAATTTGAGAGCCTCAACAACATGGACAATCACAGTCAAGAAAGACCTTTACCAGAAACAGTCGTATAAGCCTCTCATTCATCTCCCCAACCTCCTCAAACATATAGAATAGCCTACAGAGAGCAGTAGACAGAGATATGACCTATGGAAGACCATGACTCCTGAAGGCAGATCTTCATGACGTCAGAAGGTGAGCACCTATGCCAAATCCAGCATAACCACCTAACTAAGCCTCCATCTTGATGCACCCCTCTCCTGCCCTTTTGCTCTCTATCCTTATACACACAATCTCAGAACACGCTTGAGGTCCTTCTTGACCTATTTATATGGCTATAGCAATCTGTTCAACTGGGCTCTCTGGAAGACTTCCTCGGTTTTCTGAAGTTAAGTCCATCTGTTTTGCTGCAGTTTAGTGTTAGTGTTAGTATTACAGATAAATGTAAGTTCAAAATACAGTCTAGGAGTCCTGCTTATATCCAAAGACAACTACCCTTCCTTTGGTTTTATCATAACCCTGCTACAGGGGATATGCTTTGTTTGTTAAGTACAACTTGAGACTTACCCATCATTGTTCTCAGGTGATTTCTTTGCCTCATTAGTCAGATAATTGAGAATCAGCTGGATTTGTCAAACAAAGTCCACTGGCTTAGCTTCAAATTTTTCTTAGATTTGTCTTACACTAGATGAAATCGGCAAAACACCACTAGTAGTAGATCAACTCTTGTGCCGAATTACCTAACGGCTTAAATGCTTGATACAATCATTTATATGCTCTGAAGTGATGTCTACTGGCATGGGGTGAGACAAAATGCTATCTGGCTGGGATAGATAGGGCCCCTACTCCTGGAGAATAAACATATTTTCTGAGTTATTCTTGGAATTGCTGTTTGAGAATTCTTCAAGCAAAGGGTAGAGAGCGATGATGAGTTGGAGACATAATGCCAAATGAGCCCCCACCTCTCTAGCTCATGATCCCACAAATGGCTCCAAATGAAAGTCTGTAATGACAGAAACAGAGACAGAAATCGCTGGCAGCTTGCACCACCCTTTCCTGTGAGCTCAGTCTATGCACAAAGGGCATACCCCAGAATTTGAGAGCCTCAACAACATGGACAATCACAGTCAAGAAAGACCTTTACCAGAAACAGTCGTATAAGCCTCTCATTCATCTCCCCAACCTCCTCAAACATATAGAATAGCCTACAGAGAGCAGTAGACAGAGATATGACCTATGGAAGACCATGACTCCTGAAGGCAGATCTTCATGACGTCAGAAGGTGAGCACCTATGCCAAATCCAGCATAACCACCTAACTAAGCCTCCATCTTGATGCACCCCTCTCCTGCCCTTTTGCTCTCTATCCTTTGTTTAAGAGTCTCTTCATTGAGCCAGTTCACCTACTCCCTTTCTATGTTAACACTACTCTTTGAGTGTTCACTGGTGACTTACAACTTCAATCTTTCTTCAGTTTTCAGCACAAATCATGAGTATAGAAATCATGGGACTTGGAACGAGGCAGAATTTGAGGTTTTTTTCCTTTTGGCCTATTTGCAGTGGTAGCTTGTGCAAGATACTTAACTTCCCATCTGTAATTCCTGCAGGATGGCTGGAAAAGTTAACTCATCCTTTCATTCAGGAAATGTCCATTAAACGTCCTAAAATAGGAAAAGCAGAAAGCACAGTACCTGGCATATAATACGTTCATGATAGGAATAAGGAAAATAATAACAGAGACACAAGTAATACTAAAGCACTGATCTGACTTGGATCATAAATCTTTAGCTACTTCAATCTGAGATCAGTAAATATGGATCCATTGTTCATAGTTTCTATGGCTTTGGTTGCACCTCTAACTTTTAATTCATTCTCCATGAATACAGCATTTCTTTCTTGGCTTGTCTCTTGCAAAGTTCTTCTTGGGATAATATCATCATCCAGATAATATAATCATCTATGAGAATTTGAACTCTTTCACAAGCTTCATGTATCAAGTGTTGCCCACTAGAAGAGTTGCCGTGTAGAGGAGCTGTTGGATGGCATCCTGAGAAATCTCCACCTGCCATATGGTGTGGCAAATGTTGTGAGGTAATTGCTACCTTCATTCCAAGCCAGCCTGCCAGGAACTTGATGCTACCTCTGTAACACATGACACCCTTTCCTGAGAGCTCAGTCTATGCACAAAGGGCATACCCCAGAATTTGAGAGCCTCAACAACATGGACAATCACAGTCAAGAAAGACCTTTACCAGAAACAGTCGTATAAGCCTCTCATTCATCTCCCCAACCTCCTCAAACATATAGAATAGCCTACAGAGAGCAGTAGACAGAGATATGACCTATGGAAGACCATGACTCCTGAAGGCAGATCTTCATGACGTCAGAAGGTGAGCACCTATGCCAAATCCAGCATAACCACCTAACTAAGCCTCCATCTTGATGCACCCCTCTCCTGCCCTTTTGCTCTCTATCCTTTGTTTAAGAGTCTCTTCATTGAGCCAGTTCACCTACTCCCTTTCTATGTTAACACTACTCTTTGAGTGTTCACTGGTGACTTACAACTTCAATCTTTCTTCAGTTTTCAGCACAAATCATGAGTATAGAAATCATGGGACTTGGAACGAGGCAGAATTTGAGGTTTTTTTCCTTTTGGCCTATTTGCAGTGGTAGCTTGTGCAAGATACTTAACTTCCCATCTGTAATTCCTGCAGGATGGCTGGAAAAGTTAACTCATCCTTTCATTCAGGAAATGTCCATTAAACGTCCTAAAATAGGAAAAGCAGAAAGCACAGTACCTGGCATATAATACGTTCATGATAGGAATAAGGAAAATAATAACAGAGACACAAGTAATACTAAAGCACTGATCTGACTTGGATCATAAATCTTTAGCTACTTCAATCTGAGATCAGTAAATATGGATCCATTGTTCATAGTTTCTATGGCTTTGGTTGCACCTCTAACTTTTAATTCATTCTCCATGAATACAGCATTTCTTTCTTGGCTTGTCTCTTGCAAAGTTCTTCTTGGGATAATATCATCATCCAGATAATATAATCATCTATGAGAATTTGAACTCTTTCACAAGCTTCATGTATCAAGTGTTGCCCACTAGAAGAGTTGCCGTGTAGAGGAGCTGTTGGATGGCATCCTGAGAAATCTCCACCTGCCATATGGTGTGGCAAATGTTGTGAGGTAATTGCTACCTTCATTCCAAGCCAGCCTGCCAGGAACTTGATGCTACCTCTGTAACACATGACACCAGTGGCTTAACTGTTCTCAAGCCTTCAAAAGCAAACTACTCTGAATGTTCTAACCCCATGGATTCCATAAAGTCTCTGCCATCCTAGACAGTTCTGTTTCCTGTGTGCCTTCTCCTAAGTAGAGCTCTCTAGTTTTATGTTAACTGTGCTTTTTCCTACTACTCATCCTTGGAACTGTTTCTAAGTTAATAAGAGTGTTCTGAATGCAATTACCAAGAGACTATTCCCTTAGTATTTATGGTTCACATGACCCAGTTAATAATCTCTCAACTTGAAGGAACCTGTCTGTAACTGTTTATGAATGTTTTGTCTATCTTATTTTCTTTACTTAGAACAAAATACTAATTATGCTTTTTTCTTGTTCTACAGCTTGTTTATGTCATCAAATGACAACATCTACAACATGAGTATCTGGAGAGCATTCCTTCTTCTTTTTTTTTTTTTTATTAGCTGAACACATTTCTAATTTATTAAACCAATGTAATGGATAATTGACCAAATTAGTTGTTTTGCATAAGAAACCCTGTACAATAAGGGTTTTATTTAGTTATTTCTCTTAGTCACCTCCTTAGGATTTGTGGTTGTTGTCCAGTCTCTAAGTCAGTCTGACTCTTTGTGACCCCATGGACTGCAACATGCCAGGCTCCTCTGTTCTCCACTATCTCCTGATATTTCCTCAAAGTGATATGCTTTCGAGCTTTTAGTAAATCTTTAGCTACTTCAATCTGAGATCAGTAAATATGGATCCATTGTTCATAGTTTCTATGGCTTTGGTTGCACCTCTAACTTTTAATTCATTCTCCATGAATACAGCATTTCTTTCTTGGCTTGTCTCTTGCAAAGTTCTTCTTGGGATAATATCATCATCCAGATAATATAATCATCTATGAGAATTTGAACTCTTTCACAAGCTTCATGTATCAAGTGTTGCCCACTAGAAGAGTTGCCGTGTAGAGGAGCTGTTGGATGGCATCCTGAGAAATCTCCACCTGCCATATGGTGTGGCAAATGTTGTGAGGTAATTGCTACCTTCATTCCAAGCCAGCCTGCCAGGAACTTGATGCTACCTCTGTAACACATGACACCAGTGGCTTAACTGTTCTCAAGCCTTCAAAAGCAAACTACTCTGAATGTTCTAACCCCATGGATTCCATAAAGTCTCTGCCATCCTAGACAGTTCTGTTTCCTGTGTGCCTTCTCCTAAGTAGAGCTCTCTAGTTTTATGTTAACTGTGCTTTTTCCTACTACTCATCCTTGGAACTGTTTCTAAGTTAATAAGAGTGTTCTGAATGCAATTACCAAGAGACTATTCCCTTAGTATTTATGGTTCACATGACCCAGTTAATAATCTCTCAACTTGAAGGAACCTGTCTGTAACTGTTTATGAATGTTTTGTCTATCTTATTTTCTTTACTTAGAACAAAATACTAATTATGCTTTTTTCTTGTTCTACAGCTTGTTTATGTCATCAAATGACAACATCTACAACATGAGTATCTGGAGAGCATTCCTTCTTTTTTTTTTTTTTATTAGCTGAACACATTTCTAATTTATTAAACCAATGTAATGGATAATTGACCAAATTAGTTGTTTTGCATAAGAAACCCTGTACAATAAGGGTTTTATTTAGTTATTTCTCTTAGTCACCTCCTTAGGATTTGTGGTTGTTGTCCAGTCTCTAAGTCAGTCTGACTCTTTGTGACCCCATGGACTGCAACATGCCAGGCTCCTCTGTTCTCCACTATCTCCTGATATTTCCTCAAAGTGATATGCTTTGAGTCAGTGATGCTATCTAGTCATTTCACTCTTGGCCTGCCCCTTCTATTTTTGCCTTTAATCTTTCCCAGCATTCGGGTTTTTACCAGAGTTGGCTCTTTGCTTCCTTAGAGTCAGGTAAGCAAAATCATAATTCATCCTTAACTTTTTATAACCTGCATATATTATTTACCTTGTTTACCATTTTGATATGTTCCCCCAGGGTTGCATTCAAGTCTCTCAGTAGAGTGCAAAGGGCACTTGGGAAAGGGCTGGAAAGAAATGGTGAGGCCATGCTTCATGGAGGCAAGCTCAGTGTTGCTGGAGTTCTTTATTTATCAGAATATAAATAAATACTAGAGGCCAAAAAAAGAAAAAAAAAAACTCAATGGACCAGAGTTAACTGATGAAATGGACATTTACCACCCTGATTTACTGTTATTGGATTTTATTTCCTTGAGTAGTTTTTACACAATAAAGACAAAGGTACTTAACAATGAGATCTATGCTCTCAGAGGCTGAGTGTATTACATTATGCTAATAATTATTTTTATGATTTTAAATGTATTTTGAAGCTTTTTGACTGTCAGTGGTTGATCTGTCAAGCTTCCATTGCTTCTGGAGAATGTGTGTGTATGTTTGTGTGTGCATATAAAAAAGAAGTAAAGGACCCTCCTCAGTCCTGTAACTAGGTATTTTTTTTTATTAGCATAAACATACATGGATCTGTAGAACTTTTTTCTACATACATATAATGTCTCAGAAGATTTTCTCTCACAGTTTTTAAAGCCATGGAGATATAATTCAGATATTTCCCTCAAATCTTCAAGAATTCAGAAAAAGAAGCATCTAAACAACATTTTGGTTGATATTCCCAGAGGAGGGCTGCTGAGTGTTTGATAGGGCTCTCTCCTTATGGTGTGCACATCATGTTCCCTGGACTTTTGTGGAGTATGAAAATGTCAATAAAATCTAAATTCTCAGCTTCCTTAGTCAACTGTTTTCCTTATAGTTTCTTGATTGGTTCTTAATTTTTCTGTGTCCACCCTAGGTAACAATCATGAATACTCTGGGTTAGCCCCAGTCTCTAGTGGATTCTAATGTGCTAGGAAACTTGACAGCATCTTAACAGACTGACACAAAGACAAATGCTGATGGAGCAGGGAGAGTCGAAGTGGAAAGAAGAATGGAAGGGAAAAGAATACATGATTCATAGAAACTTCATATTTTTGACAAATACACCTGGAACTTCTGTGAAGCATAATTGGGGAGTGCACAATTAATGCCCCCTCAAATTCCTTTTATCCTTTTCTAATGGCCTTTACCCTCAGAGCCTGCAGAGAGTTTATTTAATAGTTCAAGCACATACTTCCCATTTCAAAAATCTAGGATAATTCTTTAAGAAAGTAGATGAAATCTGATCTATCTATGAAAAAAGATTTTGCTTCTATTGCCCCAACAGGATATTTTCTTGGTCCATTAAATCTCTGGTTCTTTGCCTTTCATTGATTTTTAAAATAAATTTTCTAATCTTAAAATAGAATAGAAGACTACAATTGGAGTAGTATTCATTGTGATCTTTAAAACTGGATCACAATGTGGTGGATACTGTCCTATACTACTTGGATGCCCCCTTCAGGACCAAGATACTCATCTCCTCAGCTGCCAGAAATGTTGGCGGCTCATGCCTTGCAGCTGAGTCTCAAGTCCATATTTGCTTGTAGACAAAGGAAGCTGACTCATCCAAGTTAACATACCTTCCCTGGCGGCAGCCAGCATCTAAGGATTTGTTCTGGTGGTCTCTTTGCCTCAATTTGGGAAACTTCTGAAACACCATGGACTGCAGTACACCAGGCCTCTCTGTCCCTCACCATCTCCCAAAGTTTGTCCAAGTTCACGTCCATTGAAATTTTGATACCATCTAACCATCTCATCCTCTGCCACCCTCTTCTCCTTTTGCCTTCAAACTTTCCCAGAATTATGGTCTTTTCCAATTAGTCTGTTTGATTAGGTGGCCAAAGTACTGGCACTTACTAGTGACAAACTGGAATGAGATACCAGCTGAAAATAATGTATTCATTGGTACAAGATCTGAGAAGAACTTGAAAAGTATTAGGGTAGCAGAAGTCATGAAGATTATAAATCTGGATGGCTGCCCTGGTACTTATGATGTATTAGGATAGAGGCAGCAAAATGCTGAGGAAGATTAACCCCCAACATAAGAAAAATGTGAAATTTAGAGTGTCTTATTAACAGCATAGAAAGAGTAACTAGTAACTGAGGACAGAAATATCTGAAACCCAGGCTTATAACTTAATTATCAGGGTGCACAGCTTAGGAAAGGTTGAATTCTCATCTCTAGCCAGTCTGCTTCATCAACTTCAGTTTCTAAACTTAGGCCTGTATCTCGGATTTGAACTTGCTGACAAAAAGGGAAGCCATGTTCTGATAACAAAGGACCCTGCAACATCATAGCAAGAGTGTACAGGAATGAGTCTTCCAATTGGAATGGGACAATATCCACTTCCTTGGGCAACTGGATACTGGGGAAAGATGATAATCAAATGTTTTGAATATGCCTTGGCAAAAGTTCTGTGTTAACATTTGATAGTCAAGAACTTAAAGCATCATTATAGCCCCTGTTAGAATGGTGTTATCTGAGTTTCAGGTAATAAACTGGGTTGTGTCCTGTGTCTGGCTCAGAGGATCCAGTTGGTCAACCCTTCAGCATGGTGAATAATGCTTAGAAATGGACAGAAACCCGTATTTGTTCCTTGGCTTGTGGTAAATAGTTATTATTGTGGTTGAGGTGAAGCTGCCAAATGTTCAAGTCCATATTTGCTTGTAGACAAAGGAAGCTGACTCATCCAAGTTAACATACCTTCTGGCGGCAGCCAGCATCTAAGGATTTGTTCTGGTGGTCTCTTTGCCTCAATTTGGGAAACTTCTGAAACACCATGGACTGCAGTACACCAGGCCTCTCTGTCCCTCACCATCTCCCAAAGTTTGTCCAAGTTCACGTCCATTGAAATTTTGATACCATCTAACCATCTCATCCTCTGCCACCCTCTTCTCCTTTTGCCTTCAAACTTTCCCAGAATTATGGTCTTTTCCAATTAGTCTGTTTGATTAGGTGGCCAAAGTACTGGCACTTACTAGTGACAAACTGGAATGAGATACCAGCTGAAAATAATGTATTCATTGGTACAAGATCTGAGAAGAACTTGAAAAGTATTAGGGTAGCAGAAGTCATGAAGATTATAAATCTGGATGGCTGCCCTGGTACTTATGATGTATTAGGATAGAGGCAGCAAAATGCTGAGGAAGATTAACCCCCAACATAAGAAAAATGTGAAATTTAGAGTGTCTTATTAACAGCATAGAAAGAGTAACTAGTAACTGAGGACAGAAATATCTGAAACCCAGGCTTATAACTTAATTATCAGGGTGCACAGCTTAGGAAAGGTTGAATTCTCATCTCTAGCCAGTCTGCTTCATCAACTTCAGTTTCTAAACTTAGGCCTGTATCTCGGATTTGAACTTGCTGACAAAAAGGGAAGCCATGTTCTGATAACAAAGGACCCTGCAACATCATAGCAAGAGTGTACAGGAATGAGTCTTCCAATTGGAATGGGACAATATCCACTTCCTTGGGCAACTGGATACTGGGGAAAGATGATAATCAAATGTTTTGAATATGCCTTGGCAAAAGTTCTGTGTTAACATTTGATAGTCAAGAACTTAAAGCATCATTATAGCCCCTGTTAGAATGGTGTTATCTGAGTTTCAGGTAATAAACTGGGTTGTGTCCTGTGTCTGGCTCAGAGGATCCAGTTGGTCAACCCTTCAGCATGGTGAATAATGCTTAGAAATGGACAGAAACCCGTATTTGTTCCTTGGCTTGTGGTAAATAGTTATTATTGTGGGTGAGGTGAAGTAGTTTATGAATATGCCCCTTCCTCCATCCAAGAGGGCAAATCAAAAAGATTTTTGCAACCTGAGTAGATTGTCAAAGGTTTGTGTTACCCTTAAAAATCTAAAGGTCACTTTTGTTTCTTCAGTGAATTCACCAGTCAAGTGCCTGTAAAAAGGTGATGGATGCCAACTGACAATAGTGGACTTCCACTAATTCAGTCAAGCATCATTGCCAATTGTGGGTGCTAGGTCAGATGAGGTATTCCTGCTCAAGCAGGCTGACAGCCTCAGGGACAAAACTAGGCAGATGCTTTCTTTTCCATCATTATCAAGAAGGAGGATTAGAAACAATTCCTAGTCATGTGGAAAAGACCATATTGAAGATCTTTCCTTGAAGTTCCATTAATTCTCTAATCCTCAGTCATAATGTGATAGAAAGGGACCAGAATCACTTGGACATTCCACAGAATATCACATTGGTACACTGTGTTTATGGAATGTTAATTGGACTTACAGGTTATTGCAAAATACTTTGCTCCTGAGAGTGAGAGAGAAACTATGAAGGTTTGAGTTTCTTCTGTGTCAGTGAGGTCCTTAAGTGTCCAGAGGTCTCAGCATGCTCCAATATGCCTCTAATGTAAACGACAGATTGCATGTTGCTTCTCCTATCACTAAGGAAACACGTGTTCTAGCGACAGCATATTTTACACCTAGAAATACTGTTCCAATTTACTTACTGACAAAAGGGAAGCCATGTTCTGATAAAAAAGGACCCTGCAACATCATAGCAAGAGTGTACAGGAATGAGTCTTCCAATTGGAATGGGACAATATCCACTTCCTTGGGCAACTGGATACTGGGGAAAGATGATAATCAAATGTTTTGAATATGCCTTGGCAAAAGTTCTGTGTTAACATTTGATAGTCAAGAACTTAAAGCATCATTATAGCCCCTGTTAGAATGGTGTTATCTGAGTTTCAGGTAATAAACTGGGTTGTGTCCTGTGTCTGGCTCAGAGGATCCAGTTGGTCAACCCTTCAGCATGGTGAATAATGCTTAGAAATGGACAGAAACCCGTATTTGTTCCTTGGCTTGTGGTAAATAGTTATTATTGTGGGTGAGGTGAAGTAGTTTATGAATATGCCCCTTCCTCCATCCAAGAGGGCAAATCAAAAAGATTTTTGCAACCTGAGTAGATTGTCAAAGGTTTGTGTTACCCTTAAAAATCTAAAGGTCACTTTTGTTTCTTCAGTGAATTCACCAGTCAAGTGCCTGTAAAAAGGTGATGGATGCCAACTGACAATAGTGGACTTCCACTAATTCAGTCAAGCATCATTGCCAATTGTGGGTGCTAGGTCAGATGAGGTATTCCTGCTCAAGCAGGCTGACAGCCTCAGGGACAAAACTAGGCAGATGCTTTCTTTTCCATCATTATCAAGAAGGAGGATTAGAAACAATTCCTAGTCATGTGGAAAAGACCATATTGAAGATCTTTCCTTGAAGTTCCATTAATTCTCTAATCCTCAGTCATAATGTGATAGAAAGGGACCAGAATCACTTGGACATTCCACAGAATATCACATTGGTACACTGTGTTTATGGAATGTTAATTGGACTTACAGGTTATTGCAAAATACTTTGCTCCTGAGAGTGAGAGAGAAACTATGAAGGTTTGAGTTTCTTCTGTGTCAGTGAGGTCCTTAAGTGTCCAGAGGTCTCAGCATGCTCCAATATGCCTCTAATGTAAACGACAGATTGCATGTTGCTTCTCCTATCACTAAGGAAACACGTGTTCTAGCGACAGCATATTTTACACCTAGAAATACTGTTCCAATTTACTTACTAAGGGACACAATGACTGGGAGCATTAAGTACAAGTCAAAGTAGCAAATTCAGGATATATGATAATCATCCCTATAGCCTAGGCCACAAAATTCAGCAAATGCTAGGATACTGGGGCCACTAGTAGCAAAAAGAAATATTCTGTGGAGCTTCTAGCCAATCAATACAGGGAAAGAACAATGTAGATGACTGTGGTTCTAGACCAAGACTTTGCCATCTGACGTGTAGAACCACATACATTGTTCAAAATACAGCTCATGCTATACCACCAAGCCTTGGTAAAGACTGAGCTTCTCACCCAGGTTACAACGTGACTGTAGACCTACAGCCATCCATTATAGTTAGGTTATGTTTGCCAAGACATAGATCATGCACCCTCAATAGCAGCACATCATAAGACAGAAATGGTGCATCCAGGATCAAACATGAGCAAGGCCACATATACAAGCTGCATAATCCATGTGGTCCAGATTGCCATGGCAGCAACCACTGCTGAAACAGCATCCCCTCTCAGCTCACATCTGTGACTGCAAAGAAGTCCTTTGGACCAACTGAAGGAGAAAGAAAAAGACAGGGATTATTCATTGATGAGTCAGGTCAAGTGTGGGCACAGCTGTAAGTGGACTCATACTGTACTTCAGTCTTGCTCAGGGAAGATCCAGGGAAAGGACAGTGAGGGAAAATCCTGTTAATGAGCAGAGTCTGGGGAATGCATCTGGTCATCCACTTTGTGTGGTAAGAGAAATGGTTTAGGAGAAAAACAGACATGGATGCTTGGACAAAGTGACTGGTTTCACGGGTGGTTTGGAACCAAAAGGAATGATATTGAAAGAATAAGAAGACAGAGGTATGGGGAAACTTCTTAGTCATGGGCACAAAGATTGAAGACCTTTATTTTGCCTGCTAACATGCACCAGGTAGATAGCACCTACCTGGGTGACTGTTTGCTATGATAGTAGGCATATGTCCAGAGGTCTCAGCATGCTCCAATATGCCTCTAATGTAAACGACAGATTGCATGTTGCTTCTCCTATCACTAAGGAAACACGTGTTCTAGCGACAGCATATTTTACACCTAGAAATACTGTTCCAATTTACTTACTAAGGGACACAATGACTGGGAGCATTAAGTACAAGTCAAAGTAGCAAATTCAGGATATATGATAATCATCCCTATAGCCTAGGCCACAAAATTCAGCAAATGCTAGGATACTGGGGCCACTAGTAGCAAAAAGAAATATTCTGTGGAGCTTCTAGCCAATCAATACAGGGAAAGAACAATGTAGATGACTGTGGTTCTAGACCAAGACTTTGCCATCTGACGTGTAGAACCACATACATTGTTCAAAATACAGCTCATGCTATACCACCAAGCCTTGGTAAAGACTGAGCTTCTCACCCAGGTTACAACGTGACTGTAGACCTACAGCCATCCATTATAGTTAGGTTATGTTTGCCAAGACATAGATCATGCACCCTCAATAGCAGCACATCATAAGACAGAAATGGTGCATCCAGGATCAAACATGAGCAAGGCCACATATACAAGCTGCATAATCCATGTGGTCCAGATTGCCATGGCAGCAACCACTGCTGAAACAGCATCCCCTCTCAGCTCACATCTGTGACTGCAAAGAAGTCCTTTGGACCAACTGAAGGAGAAAGAAAAAGACAGGGATTATTCATTGATGAGTCAGGTCAAGTGTGGGCACAGCTGTAAGTGGACTCATACTGTACTTCAGTCTTGCTCAGGGAAGATCCAGGGAAAGGACAGTGAGGGAAAATCCTGTTAATGAGCAGAGTCTGGGGAATGCATCTGGTCATCCACTTTGTGTGGTAAGAGAAATGGTTTAGGAGAAAAACAGACATGGATGCTTGGACAAAGTGACTGGTTTCACGGGTGGTTTGGAACCAAAAGGAATGATATTGAAAGAATAAGAAGACAGAGGTATGGGGAAACTTCTTAGTCATGGGCACAAAGATTGAAGACCTTTATTTTGCCTGCTAACATGCACCAGGTAGATAGCACCTACCTGGGTGACTGTTTGCTATGATAGTAGGCATAGAATTAGTCCTCAACAGATATATTTTATTAATTGGGAAATAACACGTAATGGTGATTTTTTCCCAGTATAATACCATGAATAAAATGGAATATGTAAAATGCAATGCTTGGATTATTCAGAGGAACAAAAGCCAAAAATTTCTCATTTGAGATAGATTTTTAAAATATAAATATAACTAGAAGCAAAAATGAGATAACAAAGCAATATCAAGTAACACCTAAAATCATTGCAGATGGGGACCACAGCCATGAAATTAAAAGACGCTTTCTCCTTGGAAGGAAAGTTATGACAAATCTAGACAGCATGTTAAAAATCAGATATCACTTTGCCAACAAAGGCCCATATAGTCAAAGGTATGGTTTTCTAGTAGTCATGTACAAATGTGAGAGTTGGCTGGGCACCAAAGAACGGATGCTTTCAAACTGTGGTGCTAGAGAAGATTCTTCTGAATTCTGTGGACTGCACAGAAATCAAATCAATCAATCCTAAAGGAAATCAACCTTGAATATTCATAGGAAAGACTGATGCTGAAACTTCAATACTTTGTCTATCTGATGTGAACAACTTACTCACTGGAAAAGATCCTGATGCAGGGAAAGACTTAAGACAAAAGGACATAAGGGTGGCAGAAGATAAGATGGTTAGAAGCATCGCCAACTCAATGGATATGAATTTGAACAAATGCTGGGAGACAGTGGAGCACAGAGGAGCCTGGCAAGCTAAGTCTAAAGAGTGGGACATGACTGAGCAACAACAACAAAATCTTACACTGTTCTGATGAGGAGGATGCTTTAGTCTGGGGTCATTCTATCTTCTGTGTATAATCTCTAATAAAATAAAGTTTTATATAAAAGGTAACCACTAGGCTTTTTTAAAGGAAGGGGTATTCTTTTCTTTCTTTCTTTTTTTTTTTTTGGACCTTCTAGAATGCTCTAGGTCTCAGACATTTTCTTTTTAATTGTCAGTCACTTTTTGGTTAAGTGTGTCTTCATCTTTGCCTAAAATTTTAAGTTTAATTTTTAAAAAAGAAATTTATAATGTATGAATGCCACTTTTATACACTCCATGCTTTTCCTCTGAACCTGTCAAATATTTCCTATGATATGCAATTCCACAGAAAAACAAAAAGAACAAATAAAAAGTGAATATGAACATATTAATTCCACAGGGAGGATGTTAAGTAATTAAGAAAACATATCCCAAATGGCTTAAATACCTGAATTAGGTGAGAATAAAAAGCAAAATATAATCCCTCACCAATAAAAGGGCATGTTGGCCAACACATGTTTTTCTAGAAAAAAAAATTACTTTGTGATATACTCTAAAAATTAAAAATAACTGCAGATTAACCATCAGGAACATGCATATCAAAATGACAATGAAATAGCATTGTATACCTACTGAGATGACTATAATAAAATAGATAATAATACATTTTGACAAGGCTGTAGACAAACTGCAACTCTCATACACTACAGGTGGAATTTTTAAATGATACAGTGACTTTGAAAAATAGCCTGACAGTTCCTCAAAGGGTAAACATAGACATACCAAATTCCCCAACAATCTTTCTTCTAGGTATACATCCACACAATGCAAGGAAGAAGCGAATGGAAGAAATCGTACAGTGACAGCTAAGCAGCAGGCCGACAGAAGTTGGTACATATTAGAGCAAACAGGGCTATAAGAAAAATATTTTCAGTAAGAATACAAGTGTCATTATAGAAAGAACACAATTTAGAAGGACAGTATGATATTGAAAAAATAAGGGCATGTATCTTTTCTGATAAATAAGAACAGAGATAAACAATAAGGAGAAACACATAAAAAACCCTCACCACCTAAACATGAGATAATCTTTAACAAATGACATCTGAGGAAATATAAAGTTACATCCCCACAGGCTGAGCAATTCAGAAGTGAGGAGATGATCAAAGTCATTCGGAATTCAGAGGTAGTATCTTTGGCCAATCACAAAATAGATAGAAGTGTTTTCTTGTGATGTATTCGTATTTTTTTGAAAGTGATTTGTCACTTTGATAGCATATTTATTCACAGAACGGTCTTTCCTTTTTAATAATATGGGAAATCATTCAAAAATACGTTTGCATCTTAAAATCTGTTTTTCTTTTATAAAAATGAAAGGGCTTACATAAAGGATATTTTCTGACTTTTACTTGTGATATTTTTAAAAGAACTGAATTAAATTTTATCTTCTGGAAAATTTAAATTTATTCCCATGGAATAGACATGTAGCTTAAAAAATAATCCCAATATCTTAATGATTTCATAATCACTTTTTAATTTACAATGAATTTTTAGGAACTAGAAGCTCTAGTTTCACTCTAGTTTTAAGAACTTTTGCCTAAAGTTTAGCATTTTTAAAAAATTTCAACTCAATTTTTTTTCATTCTGTGTAATTCACATATAACTATCAGATTATTCATATTGAGAAAGTAAAATAGTTACTTGCAGCTAATGTAATTTATAGTAATTATAATTTTCTTTTTTTTTCTTTTGTATTTTCAAAGTCTTTCTAACACAGCCTTATGTTAGTGACTTTTAAAATATGAAAAGTATTATTTAAAAATTTAAGCCCGTCTATCTCTATTTCTATTTCTTCCTAGTTCATTTTTGGAAGATTGTACCTTTCTAGTACAATCTATTTTCTAGTACAATCCTACCTTTCTAGGAATTTGTCCATTTCTTTTAGGTTGTCTATTTTATTGTCCCAAAGTTGCTTTCCGTAGACTCTAATGATCCTTTGTATTTTTATAGTGCTGGTTGTAACTGCTTTATTTCTAATTTCATTGATTTGAGCTTTCTCTCTTTTTTCTTGGTGAGTCTAATCAATTTTGTTTATCTTTACAAAGAACTGCTTTTGTTCAACTGATCTTCTCAATTGTTCTCTTAGTCTCTATTTCATTTATTTCTACTCTGATCTTTATGATTTCTTTCCTAATACTAGCTGGCTTTGTTTCTTTCTCTAGTTGCTTTCAGTATAATACTACTTTGTTTGAGAATTGTTTTATTTCCTGAGGTAACCTTGTATTTCTATAAACCTCCCCCTTAGAAGTGTTTTTGCTGTGTCCCATAGATTTTGGATCATTGTGTTTTTATTTTGATATGTCTTTAGATATTTTTTTTATTTTCTCATTTTGAATTCTTCAGTCATCCACTGGTTGTTTAGTACATATTGTTAAGCCTCCACATGCTTGTGTTTTTTTGCAGGTTTTTTTTTTTCCCATTGTAGTTAATTTTTAATCTCATAGCATTGTGCTTGGAAAAGATGTTTGATGTGATTTCAATTTTCTTTAATTTACCAAGGCTTGCTTTGTAGCCCAGCATGAGATTTATCCTGGAAAATGTTTTGCATGCACTTGTAAAGATTGTGTATTGTGCTGCTTTTGGATCGAATGCTTTATAAATAGCAATAAGTCCATCCCATCTAATGTGTCATTAAGGTCTATGCTTCCTTATTGATTTTCTCTTTGAATGCTCTGTTCATTGATGTTAAAGTTCCTCAGTATTATTTTATTACTGCCAATTTTTCCTCTTACATCTGTTAACATTTGTCTTATACATTGAGGTCCTCCTTTGTTGGATACATATATATACTTACAATTAACGTATCTTCCTCTTGGATTGATCCCTTGATCAGTATGTAGTGTCCTTAAATATCTCTTGTACCTGTCTTTATTTTAAAGCCCGTTTTGTCTGAGTATTGTTGTTCTAGGTTTCTTTTGATATCCATTTGCACAGAATACCTTTTTCTACCTCCACCTCACTTTTAGTCTGTATGTGTCCCTAGATCTGAAGTGGGTCTCTTACAAATAGCATGTAGATATATATCTCACACATACATACATACACACACATATTTATATATATATATATATATATATATATAAAACCAGACAGGGCTTCCCTGGTGGTCCAGTGGGTAAGGACACTGTTTTGCAGTGCAAGGGGCACTGGTTCGATCTCTGGCCGGGGAAGATCTCATGCGCCGTGGAGTGGCTGGACTGGTGTGTCCAGTTATGAGCAAGTGCTCTGGAGCACATGAGCCCAGAACCTATGCTCTGCAAGGAGAGGGGCCACTGGAAAGGGAGGCACACACAGGCCAAAGAATAAAGATGAATGAAAACAAATAAATAAAGCACCAATAAAAGACGCCAAAGATTAAAAAAAAAAAAACAGACTAAACCAGATATCACCCTGTTACATAACCATATATATATAGATCCTATTCTTATATACATTCAGCCTGTCTATGCTTTTTGTTTGGAGTATTTAACCTGTTTACTTTTAAGGTCATTATTAATATACATGCTCTTACTGTCATTTTAACTGTTTTGGATTTATTTTTGTAGGTCATTTTCTCCATTTTCTTTTGTTCCCTTCTCATGTGATTTAATGATTGCCTTTAGTGTTGTTTAGATTCACTTTACTATTTTATGAATATAAAATACAAATTTGTCATTTATAGCTATCAGGAGGTTTTAATATAGCCATCTAAACAAAAACATAATTGTTTTAAGTTGCTAATCATTTCATTTTAAATGTATTTCAATATCTGTGCATTTATACTCTTCTCTCACAGCTGATGTTTAGATATCACATTTGTGTCTGGATGATTTCCAACCTTTAGAAAATATGAACAGACCAATTACAAGTACTGAAATTGAATCTATGATTTAAAACTCCCAACAAGCGAAAGAATAGGACCAGAGGGTTTCACAGGTGAATTCTAGTAAATATTTAGATAAAAGTTAACACCTATCCTTCAGTAACTATTCCAAAAAATTGGAGAGGAAGGAAAACATCCAAACTAATTCTATGAAGTGACCATCATCCTGGTGTCAAAACCAGACAAAGATACCACAAAAAAGAAAATTACAGACTAATATGACTGATGAATACAAATGCAAAACTCCTCAACAAATAATAGCAAACTGAATTAAACACTACATTAAAAGGATAATATCCAATGATAAAATGGAATTTATCTCAGAGATGCAAAGACTTTTCAGTATTTTCAAATCAATCAGTGTGATATACCATATCAACAAACTGAAGAACAGAAAAAATATATGATCATCTCAATATATATACAGAAAATGCTTTTGATGAAATTCAATATCCATTTACGGAAAAACCCCTCTAGAAAGTGGTATTTGGGAACATTCCTCAACATAATAAAGGTCATATATGACAAACCCACAGCTAACATTATACTCATTGCTGAAAAGCTGAAAGCATTTCCTCTAGAATCAATAATAAAACAAGGAGGCCCACTCTGACCACTTTTATTCAACCTAGGTTTGGAAGTCCTAGACACAGCAATCAGAGAAGAAAAAGAAGTAAAAGGAATCCAAATTAGAAAAGAAGCATAACTTTCATTTTTTGTAGATAACATGATACTATACATAGAAAAATCCTAAAGATACTATGAGAAACTATTAGAGCTCATCAATGAATCATGCAAAGTTGCAGAGTACAAAATTAATACACAGAACTTGTCTGTATTTATATACACAAATAAAACACCAGAAATAGAATTTAAGAAAAACAGTCTCATTTATTATCTCATCAAAACAATAAAATATCTTGGAATAAAGCTAGCTAAGGCAGCAAAAGAACATGTCAAAATGACTATACTATCCAAGACAATCTATAGAATCAGTGGAATTCCTATCAAACTACCAATACCAATTTTATAGAACTAGAACAAATAAAATTATAGAAATATAGAAGTACTGAAATTGAATCTATGATTTAAAACTCCCAACAAGCGAAAGAATAGGACCAGAGGGTTTCACAGGTGAATTCTAGTAAATATTTAGATAAAAGTTAACACCTATCCTTCAGTAACTATTCCAAAAAATTGGAGAGGAAGGAAAACATCCAAACTAATTCTATGAAGTGACCATCATCCTGGTGTCAAAACCAGACAAAGATACCACAAAAAAGAAAATTACAGACTAATATGACTGATGAATACAAATGCAAAACTCCTCAACAAATAATAGCAAACTGAATTAAACACTACATTAAAAGGATAATATCCAATGATAAAATGGAATTTATCTCAGAGATGCAAAGACTTTTCAGTATTTTCAAATCAATCAGTGTGATATACCATATCAACAAACTGAAGAACAGAAAAAATATATGATCATCTCAATATATATACAGAAAATGCTTTTGATGAAATTCAATATCCATTTACGACGAAACCTCTCTAGAAAGTGGTATTTGGGAACATTCCTCAACATAATAAAGGTCATATATGACAAACCCACAGCTAACATTATACTCATTGCTGAAAAGCTGAAAGCATTTCCTCTAGAATCAATAATAAAACAAGGAGGCCCACTCTGACCACTTTTATTCAACCTAGGTTTGGAAGTCCTAGACACAGCAATCAGAGAAGAAAAAGAAGTAAAAGGAATCCAAATTAGAAAAGAAGCATAACTTTCATTTTTTGTAGATAACATGATACTATACATAGAAAAATCCTAAAGATACTATGAGAAACTATTAGAGCTCATCAATGAATCATGCAAAGTTGCAGAGTACAAAATTAATACACAGAACTTGTCTGTATTTATATACACAAATAAAACACCAGAAATAGAATTTAAGAAAAACAGTCTCATTTATTATCTCATCAAAACAATAAAATATCTTGGAATAAAGCTAGCTAAGGCAGCAAAAGAACATGTCAAAATGACTATACTATCCAAGACAATCTATAGAATCAGTGGAATTCCTATCAAACTACCAATACCAATTTTATAGAACTAGAACAAAAATATTTTAAATTTGTATAGAAATATAGAAGACTGAAAAACAAAAACAGTCTTGAGAAAGAAAAATGGAGCTGGAAGAATCAGGCCCCCTTGACTTCAGATTATATTACAAAGCTACAGTCAACAAAACAGTATGGCACTCGCACAAAAACAGGAACATAAATCAATGGAACATGATAGAAATCCAGAAATAAACCAATGCATCTATGGTCAATTAATCTATGACCCAGGCATGAAGAATATACAATAGAGCAAAAACAGTCTTTTTAATAATTGCTTGTCACAGGCACAGTGCAATTACTTTATCTCTGATTAACAGACTTGAGGAGATGCTAAATCACCTCTATTCTGTTTTCAAAGAACTTACAATTTACACCATATAGTTCCCGCAAACATTAGAGAATAGAACTTCAACAGTAAAAGGGCATGGAGTTCAAATCAAGATCAGGTTTATTAGCATAAAGAACATTAATCAGTAACCATGTATCCAAGTATTAGCATCAGTACATTGCATCAAAGTTCAGAACTCAAACAGTAACAATTCAAAGCTTCAAAGAATATTTCAGAACTGTAAAAATACTTCAGAACTCAAAGAGTACATTATTTCAGAACTCCAGAAAGTATCTCAGAACTTTAAAGTTATTTCAAAACTCTAAAGTTATTTCAGAACTCAATCACAAAGTAACAGAAAAATCTTACCCCGGAGCTGGAGAGGAGCAATCTCACCCAGATGCAGCTAAGTTCAGTGAATGCCCTGCTGCACAACTTACTCTCTCCACTTTTATAACAAGATTCTCTCTTTGTGATGCAGAATTTTTTGCGGGCCTGTGGGCTTATCTGCCGTTTAGTCATTGTGTTCCTCCAAGCATTATGTGATTTAGGACTTAAAGGAACAGCTAATCTTAACAATGTGTGTCTCTAATATGACCTTCTATTCATATAAAATCAATAAAACTATCACTTGTTTAAGCTATGATTAAGAAAAACTCTATTTTACCGTATGAACTAACTCAGAGTAAGTTACTCATCTTCCTTATCTTTAAGCAGACAGAACTAACAGAATATCACTGTGGGGATTTCCCTTTCCAGGAAACTAGAAGGTTTTTATTTACTCCTAGGTCTCTGAATCTCATGTGGAGCATGTGTCACAAATTCCTCATCACTAGAGGACAAATCCTGACTCACTGATCATAGTTTCTCTTAGACACAATTCTTCTGCCTTTTAGATTAATATACACCTCATCTTTGAGTATCATCATATTCACCCATTCTTCTTCTCCATCTGAGCTAATACCACTTTCTAGGGGGCAGATTGAAGGTCTCAGAAGCTTATCTGGGGTTGGAGGATCATGTGAGTCACTCTCTTCTTCCTCATTAAGTTCTGTATATCCTAAGGCCCAGTATATTCCCAGAAATTCTCCAGTGTCTGCCCATGATGTGCTGCTGGGAAATATAACTATATATAATACAGATATGTGTGTGTATGATATATATATATATATATATATATATATATATATATATAATCACTTCCTTATACACCTGAAACTAACACAATATTGAATACAACTATACTTCAATAAAAGATGAAAAAAATAAGCTCACTAAAATTACTGTTGAGAATATTAACATATATTGTTATAGTATTCAATAAATACTAATAGGCTGACTGTATAATTAGAAAATAATAATTTTACTTTATCATACCATACCTCAAAATACATTGAAGATAGAAAAAAGCATATATTTGAAAAACACTAAAGTACAGTAAAAAATAAAACATAAACACTAGGTGATTATATATTAGTATATACTAGAAGAAGGAAGTTTTAAAAGCCTCACATTCAAGGTACGGCCAAGAAAGGAAAGATACTAAATTGGTCTACATAAAAAGTAATTTGTTAATACAAGATTCTCTCTTTGTGATGCAGAATTTTTGCGGGCCTGTGGGCTTATCTGCCGTTTAGTCATTGTGTTCCTCCAAGCATTATGTGATTTAGGACTTAAAGGAACAGCTAATCTTAACAATGTGTGTCTCTAATATGACCTTCTATTCATATAAAATCAATAAAACTATCACTTGTTTAAGCTATGATTAAGAAAAACTCTATTTTACCGTATGAACTAACTCAGAGTAAGTTACTCATCTTCCTTATCTTTAAGCAGACAGAACTAACAGAATATCACTGTGGGATTTCCCTTTCCAGGAAACTAGAAGGTTTTTATTTACTCCTAGGTCTCTGAATCTCATGTGGAGCATGTGTCACAAATTCCTCATCACTAGAGGACAAATCCTGACTCACTGATCATAGTTTCTCTTAGACACAATTCTTCTGCCTTTTAGATTAATATACACCTCATCTTTGAGTATCATCATATTCACCCATTCTTCTTCTCCATCTGAGCTAATACCACTTTCTAGGGGGCAGATTGAAGGTCTCAGAAGCTTATCTGGGGTTGGAGGATCATGTGAGTCACTCTCTTCTTCCTCATTAAGTTCTGTATATCCTAAGGCCCAGTATATTCCCAGAAATTCTCCAGTGTCTGCCCATGATGTGCTGCTGGGAAATATAACTATATATAATACAGATATGTGTGTGTATGATATATATATATATATATATATATATATATATATATATAATCACTTCCTTATACACCTGAAACTAACACAATATTGAATACAACTATACTTCAATAAAAGATGAAAAAAATAAGCTCACTAAAATTACTGTTGAGAATATTAACATATATTGTTATAGTATTCAATAAATACTAATAGGCTGACTGTATAATTAGAAAATAATAATTTTACTTTATCATACCATACCTCAAAATACATTGAAGATAGAAAAAAGCATATATTTGAAAAACACTAAAGTACAGTAAAAAATAAAACATAAACACTAGGTGATTATATATTAGTATATACTAGAAGAAGGAAGTTTTAAAAGCCTCACATTCAAGGTACGGCCAAGAAAGGAAAGATACTAAATTGGTCTACATAAAAAGTAATTTTTATGTAAAGACATACCTCTGAGATATTGCAGTTTCAGTTTCATACTACTGCAATAAATCAAATAAAAGAATGAAGTAAGTCACAGGAATTTTTTGGTTTTACAATGTACATATTCTATTTTGGAAGTATGCTATAGTCTATTTTGTGCAATAGCATTATGTCTTAAAAATATATGTTTCCTACATATCTGTAAACAACAAAACTTGAAAAAGTTAAAAGTAAAATAAAAATTTTAAAAAAGTTTCCTTAATTAAAAAATTCTTCATTGCTAAAATATTCTAAACATCATCTAACCATGCAAGGTTGCCACCAACTCTCAATTTGTAAAACACACAATATCTGTGCAGCATGAGAAAGCAAAGTGCAATAAAACAAAGTATGTCTGCACATGTGAATTGACAATGTTAGGATCAGTGAATAACAAAAAAAAAACCAAGGGCATATTTATATCATGTTACATACAATGGAGCCATGTTTTTCCTCAAAAAAAGAGATGCTAATTAAATAAAGAGACAAAAATCATAAATAAGGAATCCACAAAAGAAGCATTATGAAGGGACAATCAAATTGCTACTCTTACTAATAATCAAAGGATGCAAATAGTGTTAGTCACTCAGTAGTGTCCAACTCTTTGCAAACCCATGGACTGGAGTGGGTTGCTGTTTCCTTCTTCAGAAGATCTTTTCAACCCAGGGATCTAACCCAGGTCCTGCCTGCCATTGCAGGCAGACCTTTACTGTCTGAGCCACCAGGGAAGTCCACAAAAGAAGAATTACAAAGGGCCAATAAAATAGTCACTCTCACTAGTAATCAAAGAATACAAATTAAAGCACAAATGAGAAACTGTTTTTCCTGAGCAAAGGAATGAAGATATCTTATAAGAATATAAGTTTTATATACATATATATGTGTGTGTGTGTATCTGTGTATAATTTAACAATACATTATATAAAACTCTATATTAGCAGGCCATGAATTTGCTGAAAAAATATTTTTGTAAGAAAATAAAGAAAAAACTTTATCCCTTTTTCTAAATTAACAGTCCTTTTTAGAATAACTTCTGAGAATCTAAGATATGGCATGATGATTATAATTAATAATACTGTATTATGTATTTGAAAGTTGTTAAGAGAATAGATCTTAAGTACTCCCACTGCAAAAAATAAATGATAATTGTGTGATATGATGGAGGTGTTAGCTAATATTATGGTGGTATTCATTCTGCAATATATATCAAATCAACATGTGTATACCTTCAACTTATACACATTTTATATGTCAATTTTAATCTCAATAAAGCTAAAGAATAAATAAACTTTTTAGTTAGGCACTTTCTCACATATATCACTGAAAAACTACCCATAACCACTGTCATTGAACTTAAAAATCTAATACAGTGGCTAGCAACGAAATAGTTAATATTTATCTGAATGAATTCGTAATGATAATATGAGTTAAATGAAACACCTAGTTTTCCCAGAGTTCTTTTTTCTACATGGCTGAGTCTTTACCCACAGAGCTTCTCATGTGGCTGTTGATCTTGCAGAAGTGTTGGGTGGAGCTCCTTTTGTCAGCCTACAAGTCTCCTAAGAAATAAGGCCCCATTGTGTCCAGGCCAAGAGGGAGTAGCAATTCCATAGGCAGGCATGTCTCAGCAAGCCCAGCCAAAGGGGAATGATTCAGGTCAGCTATCCACAGCCTCAGCTGTTGACACATCAGACACTCATTACTTATTTGAAAATAATGCTAAATGATTTTCCATTTTTACATTCTAACAAAAAATAATGTTGGAAGCTAAATTTAAGCTCCTATATTATAAGTAACTTGAGTCAGTCAGCTTATATTTTAGGACCAACAGGTTTCCATTTCTCTAGGAATGCAGGATATTTGTTTAAGGACCAGGTACCCTAAATAGGATTGCCCCAGAGACTGTCACGAAAACATCTAAGAGATTAATATTTAATAAGAGCATTGATTAAGCACATACCAAATTCCAGATATTGTTCTAAGTACTCTACATAGTTTAATTTACTTAATACAATAAGAACATTTTTTAGCTGGGGAAAATAAGTCTCACACAAAAGATGAATGACTTGCCCAAGGTCACACAACTCAGCAAGGCAAGACCAAAATTTGAACTCCGTGATAGGGTACCTGAGACTCTCTTCTTAACTACCAAGATATTTTACAAAGAAAAAACAGACTGAGTATGGAAGAACGGGCTTCCCTGTTGGCTCCATGGTAAAGAACATGCCAGTGCAAGTGACACAGGAAACAGGGGCTCACCCCCTGGTTTGGTAGGATCCCCTGGAAAAGGAAATGGCAACCCAGTTGCTTGGAAAATCTCATGGACAGAGGAGCCTGGCAGGTTGCAGTCCAGGGAGTGGTCAAGAGTTGGACATGCCTTAGAAACTTAGTGTGCCCATGTGTGCAAATGGAAGAATAGAGGGCTATTTTTTTGATTATAAATTGTTCTAGTAAATAAAGACTTGAAAATTTATGATGTGCCTAAAGAAAGAAAATCACTATCTCAGAATTTAAAGAAGAACAAAAGGTTTTAAAACCAGGTAGCTGTGGCTGGGATACTGGGTTAAACATGGAATTGTGGTTGCCAGTGATTTGTGTCTTGTAACATGTACCAAGCCAATCAAGTCTCATTATCACAGGGTGGACCCACAGAGCTTCTCATGTGGCTGTTGATCTTGCAGAAGTGTTGGGTGGAGCTCCTTTTGTCAGCCTACAAGTCTCCTAAGAAATAAGGCCCCATTGTGTCCAGGCCAAGAGGGAGTAGCAATTCCATAGGCAGGCATGTCTCAGCAAGCCCAGCCAAAGGGGAATGATTCAGGTCAGCTATCCACAGCCTCAGCTGTTGACACATCAGACACTCATTACTTATTTGAAAATAATGCTAAATGATTTTCCATTTTACATTCTAACAAAAATAATGTTGAATCTAAATTTAAGCTCCTATATTATAAGTAACTTGAGTCAGTCAGCTTATATTTTAGGACCAACAGGTTTCCATTTCTCTAGGAATGCAGGATATTTGTTTAAGGACCAGGTACCCTAAATAGGATTGCCCCAGAGACTGTCACGAAAACATCTAAGAGATTAATATTTAATAAGAGCATTGATTAAGCACATACCAAATTCCAGATATTGTTCTAAGTACTCTACATAGTTTAATTTACTTAATACAATAAGAACATTTTTTAGCTGGGGAAAATAAGTCTCACACAAAAGATGAATGACTTGCCCAAGGTCACACAACTCAGCAAGGCAAGACCAAAATTTGAACTCCGTGATAGGGTACCTGAGACTCTCTTCTTAACTACCAAGATATTTTACAAAGAAAAAACAGACTGAGTATGGAAGAACGGGCTTCCCTGTTGGCTCCATGGTAAAGAACATGCCAGTGCAAGTGACACAGGAAACAGGGGCTCACCCCCTGGTTTGGTAGGATCCCCTGGAAAAGGAAATGGCAACCCAGTTGCTTGGAAAATCTCATGGACAGAGGAGCCTGGCAGGTTGCAGTCCAGGGAGTGGTCAAGAGTTGGACATGCCTTAGAAACTTAGTGTGCCCATGTGTTCAAATGGAAGAATAGAGGGCTATTTTTTTGATTATAAATTGTTCTAGTAAATAAAGACTTGAAAATTTATGATGTGCCTAAAGAAAGAAAATCACTATCTCAGAATTTAAAGAAGAACAAAAGGTTTTAAAACCAGGTAGCTGTGGCTGGGATACTGGGTTAAACATGGAATTGTGGTTGCCAGTGATTTGTGTCTTGTAACATGTACCAAGCCAACACATCAAGTCTCATTATCACAGTCATATTAAATCACATTTCGTAATTTAATAAGATGTAAAGTTAGACCATGAAGTGCAATCACCAACTCAAAGTGCTGATGTGGCCTCTGGCAAAGGATCAACTAGACAGATCCAGTTTCCAAACTTTCATACTGATGCAGGCGATCAGATCATAACGCTTCAGCCAAAGTATCAGTGTTTTTCTATACCTTTATTCATGGCAGTTATGTTAGAAGTGAGGCTTCTCAGGTCTCACCAAGAGTAGAGAATCCACCTGCTAATGCAAGGGATGGAAGAGACACGGGTTTGATCCCTAGGTCAAGAAGATTCCCTGAAGGAAGAAATGGCAACCCACTCCAGTAGTCTTGCCTGGTGAATCCCATGGACAGAGAGCCTGATGGGCTACAGGCCATAGGGCTGCAGTCAGAAATGACTAAGCACACAGATACAGACACACACGTTAGAAGCCAAATAGACCAATTTTGCTTTTATCTTTTAGGATTATTTCTTCTTTCCTTTTGATAAGAAGGCCATGAGAAGAGAGATTTCTGAGAAAGTGTAGCTGGAGATTTTGAAGAATCTAACTCAAGACAGTCTTGCTTAGATTGATTTGACTGTCCACATAGGAGAGACCATTCAGTGTGCTCTTGGGTTTTTAGAAAGACCCAGGTACTTTGGTCACTATATCCTATTAGTTTAGCTGCAAGAAGAACTTGCCACATGCCCAAATTGTTTTGTTTGTTTGATTAGACTTATTTGATCATAAAAAGTAATCCTTTCTTCATCCTTATTTATTCATTCAATTATCTGTATCATGACAAACTTATAAATATTTAATAATTTTTTCCTAATTCTGAAATCAACCACTTCACATAGCCCTGGTTACTTTTATCAGAAATTGTATTTGGAAACCCAGATCTGGAGCACGGGTATTTTAATTTTATTTCATAATCTCTTGAAAATTTATGATGTGCCTAAAGAAAGAAAATCACTATCTCAGAATTTAAAGAAGAACAAAAGGTTTTAAAACCAGGTAGCTGTGGCTGGGATACTGGGTTAAACATGGAATTGTGGTTGCCAGTGATTTGTGTCTTGTAACATGTACCAAGCCAACACATCAAGTCTCATTATCACAGTCATATTAAATCACATTTCGTAATTTAATAAGATGTAAAGTTAGACCATGAAGTGCAATCACCAACTCAAAGTGCTGATGTGGCCTCTGGCAAAGGATCAACTAGACAGATCCAGTTTCCAAACTTTCATACTGATGCAGGCGATCAGATCATAACGCTTCAGCCAAAGTATCAGTGTTTTTCTATACCTTTATTCATGGCAGTTATGTTAGAAGTGAGGCTTCTCAGGTCTCACCAAGAGTAGAGAATCCACCTGCTAATGCAAGGGATGGAAGAGACACGGGTTTGATCCCTAGGTCAAGAAGATTCCCTGAAGGAAGAAATGGCAACCCACTCCAGTAGTCTTGCCTGGTGAATCCCATGGACTGAGAGCCTGATGGACTACAGGCCATAGGGCTGCAGTCCGAAATGACTAAGCACACAGATACAGACACATGTTAGAAGCCAAATAGACCAATTTTGCTTTTATCTTTTAGGATTATTTCTTCTTTCCTTTTGATAAGAAGGCCATGAGAAGAGAGATTTCTGAGAAAGTGTAGCTGGAGATTTTGAAGAATCTAACTCAAGACAGTCTTGCTTAGATTGATTTGACTGTCCACATAGGAGAGACCATTCAGTGTGCTCTTGGGTTTTTAGAAAGACCCAGGTACTTTGGTCACTATATCCTATTAGTTTAGCTGCAAGAAGAACTTGCCACATGCCCAAATTGTTTTGTTTGTTTGATTAGACTTATTTGATCATAAAAAGTAATCCTTTCTTCATCCTTATTTATTCATTCAATTATCTGTATCATGACAAACTTATAAATATTTAATAATTTTTTCCTAATTCTGAAATCAACCACTTCACATAGCCCTGGTTACTTTTATCAGAAATTGTATTTGGAAACCCAGATCTGGAGCACGGGTATTTTAATTTTATTTCATAATCTCTGTCTTTTAGTAAATGAGCTGCATTCATTTGTATTTTGTTGTGGAGACATATTTAGAGCTAATTTCTATCATCTCTCTAGAAAATAAGTTTGTGCTTACTATGCATCTTCTTTCACATTTTTACATCTTTCCTGCCTTCTATTAACCTTATGAAATTTACTTTACTCTCTTTTTTTTTTCCTTCTGCTGACTTGGAAACGGTCGAATGTGTTACATATTTAGTTATAACCATTAAAATTTTAATAAAAGTATTTAAATATTTCCTACCCAAGTGCAATATTATAGAGTATTTTTGCCTTCTCCTATATAAGGCATCTGTCCACAGCATCTATATACTGAGTCCTCTTCATCTTCAATAACTGTTCTAATTTTATTTAAACATTTCAACAACTTTTTCAGTATATATATCACATACGTACAACTGGATCAATTTTCATAAAGTAAGTAGTTAAAAACACTGTGTAAAATGCATGCAAATCAAGAAGCAGAATATTATCAGCACTCAAAGAAGTCCTCATTAATCCACTCATCCTGAAATCACAGTTTCCCCCGAACCTCTTTTCTTGGTAATCATTACTTGATTTTTAGCAGCATAGACTTGTTTCCCATATTTTTGAATCATTGTAGCATTTTTTTCCTCTCACTTTTAGCTTCTTTAATTCAATATCATTTTTTTTGTAGTTCCCAATATTTTTTGACATACATTGTAGGCATTGAAGCAAGAGAGATTTGAAAGTGTAGCTGGAGATTTTGAAGAATCTAACTCAAGACAGTCTTGCTTAGATTGATTTGACTGTCCACATAGGAGAGACCATTCAGTGTGCTCTTGGGTTTTTAGAAAGACCCAGGTACTTTGGTCACTATATCCTATTAGTTTAGCTGCAAGAAGAACTTGCCACATGCCCAAATTGTTTTGTTTGTTTGATTAGACTTATTTGATCATAAAAAGTAATCCTTTCTTCATCCTTATTTATTCATTCAATTATCTGTATCATGACAAACTTATAAATATTTAATAATTTTTTCCTAATTCTGAAATCAACCACTTCACATAGCCCTGGTTACTTTTATCAGAAATTGTATTTGGAAACCCAGATCTGGAGCACGGGTATTTTAATTTTATTTCATAATCTCTGTCTTTTAGTAAATGAGCTGCATTCATTTGTATTTTGTTGTGGAGACATATTTAGAGCTAATTTCTATCATCTCTCTAGAAAATAAGTTTGTGCTTACTATGCATCTTCTTTCACATTTTACATCTTTCCTGCCTTCTATTAACCTTATGAAATTTACTTTACTCTCTTTTTTTTTTCCTTCTGCTGACTTGGAAACGGTCGAATGTGTTACATATTTAGTTATAACCATTAAAATTTTAATAAAAGTATTTAAATATTTCCTACCCAAGTGCAATATTATAGAGTATTTTTGCCTTCTCCTATATAAGGCATCTGTCCACAGCATCTATATGCTGAGTCCTCTTCATCTTCAATAACTGTTCTAATTTTATTTAAACATTTCAACAACTTTTTCAGTATATATATCACATACGTACAACTGGATCAATTTTCATAAAGTAAGTAGTTAAAAACACTGTGTAAAATGCATGCAAATCAAGAAGCAGAATATTATCAGCACTCAAAGAAGTCCTCATTAATCCACTCATCCTGAAATCACAGTTTCCCCCGAACCTCTTTTCTTGGTAATCATTACTTGATTTTTAGCAGCATAGACTTGTTTCCCATATTTTTGAATCATTGTAGCATTTTTTTCCTCTCACTTTTAGCTTCTTTAATTCAAGATCATTTTTGTGAGGTTATATTTTTGCACATAATAGTTCTACTACTATATACTATTTTGTTGGTGAATACAAAAGTTACTTATACATTCTCCTGTTACTAGGCATTTAAATAGTTTCCAGTCCTCTACTTCTGCTCCCTTTGGTGTTCATGTATAGAAGTCTGAAGCCTGCATGACTTTTTCTCCCCTTTTAGGTGATCTGTGACTTCTGTCTCAAGGCTTTTAGAACCATTGGCCTTTGAATTTTAAAATGTCCTAGGAAATTGTTGACAGCATTCTGATTTTACCAAGTAATTATTTTTTATTATTATTATTATTTAATTTTATTTTAAAAAATTTTTTACAGAGTTTTGTTGTTCACAGACATGTATGTTCCCAGATTAGTCATATGCATATCCCTGGTCCCCTCCCCACTTCCAGTTTCCCCTGTCCCACCCCCACCCCTCCAGGCCATCACACCCCACCCCTGCAGGGTCTCCTATTCCCGCAGGGCAATGACAATAGCTATCTTTTTCACACATGATAGTATAGGTTTCCATGTTACTCCCTCTATGCCTCCCCCCCCCTGTTCATACCTAACTATGTTCATTTGTCTGTTCTCTATGTCTGTTTTTCCATCACTTCACTACCATCTTACTAGATTCCATATATATATGTGTGAGTATCCTGTACTTGTCTTTCTCTTTTTGACTTCACTTTTTATGATAGGTTCTAGATCCATCCACCTCATTAGGGCTAATTCTTCTGCATTTCTTTTTACAGCTGAGAAGTACTCCATTGTATATATGTACCAGAGTTTTTATCCATTTGTTCGTTGATGGACATCTCGGTTGCTTCCATGTTCTAGTTATTGTATAGAGAGCTTCAGTGAACATTGGGGTACAGGTGCTTCTTTCAGTTTTGATTTCATTAGGATATAAGCCTAATAGTGGGATTGCTGGGTCATAGGGTGCTTCTAGCTTTAGTTTTTTAGGAATCTCCATACCGTCTTCCATAGCTGCTGTATCCATTCACATTCCCACCAGCAAAGCAAGAGGGTTCCCTTTTCTCTGCACCCTCTCCAGCATGTATTATCTGTAGATTTCTTGATGATGGCCATTCTGACGGGTGTGAGGTGATATCTCATTGTTGTTTTGATTTGCATTTCTGTAATAATAAGTGAGGTTAAGCATCGTTTCATGTGCTTTTGGGCCATCTGTATGTGCTCTTTGGTGAGATGTCTCTTTAGATCTTTTTCCCATTTCTTGATTGGGTTGTTCATTTTTCTGGTGCTGAGTTGTCTAAGTTGCTTGTAGATTTTGGAGATTAATTCTTTGTTATTTCATTTGCTATTATTTTCTCCCATTCTGTGGGATGTATGTTCAGTATTTTCGCAATTTCTTTTGCTGTACAAAAGCTTCTAAGCTTCATTAGGTCCCACATGTTAATTTTTGGTTTTAGTTCCACTATTTCTAGTAGGTGAGTCATGGAAGATCTTGCTTTGGTTTATGTCCTTGAGTGTTTTGTCTTTATTCTCCTCTAAGAGTTTCAGGGTTTCTGGTCTTACCTGTAGGTCTTTAATCCATTTTGAGTTTATCTTTGTGTATGGTGTCAGGGAATGTTCCAACTTCATTTTTTTTTTGCATGTAGCTGTCCAATTTTCCCAGCACCAACTATTATTCAACATAGTCCTGGAAGTTCTAGCAACAGCAATAAGAGAAGAAAAAGAAACAAAAGGAACCCAGGTTGGAAAAGAAGAAGTAAAACTCTATTTGCAGATGATGTGATATTATACATAGAAAACCCCAAAGACACTATTAGAAAACTACTAAAGCTAATCAACGAATTCAGCAAAGTCACAAGATACCAAATCAATACACTGAAATCACTCGCATTCCTATATACAAACAATGAAAAATCAGAAAACGAAATCAAAGAGGAAATCCCTTTCACCATTGCAACTAAGAGAATAAAATATCTAGGAATAAACCTACCCAAAGAAACAAAAGAACTGTACACAGAAAATTACAAGACACTAATGAGAGACATCAAAGAAGACTCAGACAGATGGAGAGATATTCCATGTTCCTGGGTAGGAAGAATCAATATTGTGAAAATGACCATACTACCAAATATCATCTACAGATTCAATGCGATCCCTATCAAACTACCAAGAGGGTTCCTTCCCCCTCTCTGCACCCTCTCCAGCATGTATTATCTGTAGATTTCTTGATGATGGCCATTCTGACGGGTGTGAGGTGATATCTCATTGTTGTTTTGATTTGCATTTCTCTAATAATAAGTGAGGTTAAGCATCGTTTCATGTGCTTTTGGGCCATCTGTATGTGCTCTTTGGTGAGATGTCTCTTTAGATCTTTTTCCCATTTCTTGATTGGGTTGTTCATTTTTCTGGTGCTGAGTTGTCTAAGTTGCTTGTAGATTTTGGAGATTAATTCTTTGTTATTTCATTTGCTATTATTTTCTCCCATTCTGTGGGATGTATGTTCAGTATTTTCGCAATTTCTTTTGCTGTACAAAAGCTTCTAAGCTTCATTAGGTCCCACATGTTAATTTTTGGTTTTAGTTCCACTATTTCTAGTAGGTGAGTCATGGAAGATCTTGCTTTGGTTTATGTCCTTGAGTGTTTTGTCTTTATTCTCCTCTAAGAGTTTCAGGGTTTCTGGTCTTACCTGTAGGTCTTTAATCCATTTTGAGTTTATCTTTGTGTATGGTGTCAGGGAATGTTCCAACTTCATTTTTTTTTTGCATGTAGCTGTCCAATTTTCCCAGCACCAACTATTATTCAACATAGTCCTGGAAGTTCTAGCAACAGCAATAAGAGAAGAAAAAGAAACAAAAGGAACCCAGGTTGGAAAAGAAGAAGTAAAACTCTATTTGCAGATGATGTGATATTATACATAGAAAACCCCAAAGACACTATTAGAAAACTACTAAAGCTAATCAACGAATTCAGCAAAGTCACAAGATACCAAATCAATACACTGAAATCACTCGCATTCCTATATACAAACAATGAAAAATCAGAAAACGAAATCAAAGAGGAAATCCCTTTCACCATTGCAACTAAGAGAATAAAATATCTAGGAATAAACCTACCCAAAGAAACAAAAGAACTGTACACAGAAAATTACAAGACACTAATGAGAGACATCAAAGAAGACTCAGACAGATGGAGAGATATTCCATGTTCCTGGGTAGGAAGAATCAATATTGTGAAAATGACCATACTACCAAATATCATCTACAGATTCAATGCGATCCCTATCAAACTACCAATGACATTCTTCACAGAACTAGACCAAAGAATAAAGTAATTATTTTTACCCCACACAGTTTCTTTTGATTCAATTACAGATTTTTTCTTTTGTATTTTTAACATTTTAAAGTATTTCATTCATGCTCATTATTCACATGCAGGATCTTTGCTGTGGCATTTTATATCTATTACCTTTTCTGATTAGTTCCAGCTTTCTGTCCCTTCCCTCTGCATGATTTAAAATTTTCTCCAATTCACCTTGTAGTTTATGGATCTGTCTGCACTGTTGAGTCTTTTTTGTGTATCTATATCTGCCTCTTTGACCAATACTACCATTTAAAAATTTGAAGTATCTTACTCTTCATAACAAAGTTGGCTCCTTTTAATTTCCAGTCTCTTTACTTATTTTGTCTTTTATCTTTTTTTTCAGAGTTCATATTTTTGTTCTTTTTTCCCTCTATTCATTTAAAGTGAAAATATTTATTATCCACTTGTTTTCAATTTCCCAGAATAAGTATTTTTTAAAATGTTGCTCTTTCTTGGAATGTAGTATTTATTTTCCTTTTTTACTATAGATTTTTTTTTTCCAGAAGTCTCATTTATCCCTTTCCTTGAGTTAAAGAGACAAGGCTAACTACAACTGTAATTTTTAGACAAATAAACAAGCAGTAAATAATACAGATGGAGTCTTGCATTTCCTCTCGTTGTTCTTGGGTGAATTTCCTGTCTTGCTTTTGAATCTAGTCTGAGTGCCTGTCTGAACAAGCTAATATAATCTGTTCAGCCATTTATATTATTCAGAAGTTTTGACTAAGTATAGTTGGGATTATGAACCACTATGATTTTAAAATGTTTGATTGTAAGCTTTTTCTTCATATGTTTGACACTAGTTCATCCAGTTCCAATTCCACTCAGCTGGAAGAATATTCTGTTTTACTCAGCAGACTCTAGTTAACAACCATCCTGGGTCAAATTCAACATCAAGAAATCCCACTACTAATATTCTTTTTGTTTGGTGAAAGGGCATATTGTTTTTCTTCATTACCAGCCTGTCCCCTTCAGATATTACTTCCAAGTGAGATGAGTTCCATCTCTTCAATGACCCATGTTCTAGAAACTGCTTCTCCAGATTATTATGGCTAATAACCATCTGAGTCAGAGACTCCCCCGGGAAGACATCCTTTGCTTTCTTCAAGGGATCTAGGACTTCAAAACACAGCACAGAGAGAGTTCCAACTACAATGGTTTCTCCAGCTCTTTTGATCTTTGCGTTTTCAAACCAAGAGACATTTAGAAGAATTTTCCAGAATGATCTATTCATACTTGTCACAATTCATACTCCCCATTATTCTCTCAGTAGTATGGTAGCTCACTGATCATTCTCTGTTAAGAGTCAAAGGTCATTTTTCTCTGTTACAAATGTCAGAAAGTTTAGATTACCAGATTGACACAATTTACAAAGATTAAATGCTGGTATAAATTTATTATGTATTTCCCTCTCTGTAGTCTTTGAATTGATTTTGATGACTAGGAGGGAAGGAATGTTAAAACTGCCTTCTATTCTATCTTCTATTCTTGTATTTTCAGTATTGGATCTTGTATATCTTTCCTTTTTCTGTTTTTTCTTAATGACTCCTGCATGGAACTAAGCTTTATGGGGTGTAATAACTGGGACAATTCACCACTCTTTATCTGTTTAATAAGTGTGGCCTTTCATAAATTAGATTTAATACAAATGGAACTTAAACTGTGGTTATGGTAACATACTTCCCAATTTTGCTCACTTTTTTCTTTTTCTCTTTTGATTTTTAATGAGGCAATTATACTCTTTTTCACATATGCAGAATTCTTCTGCTGGGAATAATATTGCAACTTACTTTGCCAATAAAATTTCTGTTGCAGCAATATGGCAGGAAGTAAAGTGTTTTTTTGCCATAAGAATTCAGTTTTAGTTCATTTCTCTAAGGTCTCCACTGCATATATCGAATACACTGCAATATCTATCTATGGATAGATAGATATAGATATATAAGAAAGCTTCTGAAACCCAATGGCAAAAGATAATGAGAGATACTTTAACAGGACTTTCATTCAATAGCTATGCTTTAAAACTTCCTTTGCAATGGTAGAGTGGTATGGGGTTGGGTGAAATGCACAAATTATTTAAAATAGCTTGCTTGTGATCTACAAACCTCTTGTTTCCACTCCTTTCCCTTTGAGATCTAATATGAATTGAGAGTTCTCAATGCTCAACATCATAAAAAAAGAAAAGAATGTAGAAGCTGTAAGGCTTCTCTACAGTGTGTCCTTCTACAAGGGCATCATCTATTTGAATTATTAAATCTTTTCCAAGAGGTTGTGAATATGGTCTGATGAAAAATATCTGTGGCATGGTAAGTCAAGACTAGATAAGGAATCAGGTGATACAGATCTAACCTCACCCTTGTCTTTAATTAGTAGTGTGCCCTTGAAGGAGTCCCATAACTTCTCCAAACATCTTCTTTTCAATATATAAAATAAGGGGGTAACATCAGCAGTCCCCAAGCCTCCTTTCTGTCCTCTGACTCTGAAACACAAAGAGTTTTAGGTGTGCAATTACCAATGAGGCATCTGCTGAAGCTCCTGAGCATGAACTAAAGCAGTGAAGCAGCAGGAAGATAGGGATAGTTTCAGGAGCCCCTAGGATATGCATGCTCAGTTACGTCAGTCATGTCTGATTCTGTGTGACCGCATGGATTGCAGCCTGTCAGGCTCCTCTGTCCATGGAATTATCTAAGCAAGAATGCTAAAGTGGGTTTCCATGCTCTCCTCCAGGGGAATCTTCCCAACCCAGGGATGGAACCCCGGTCTCCTGCATTGCAGACAGATTCCTCACCACTGAGCCAAGGAGAAGTCCTATATGTTTATTTGAGACTCCATGGACTATAGCTCGCCAGGCTTCTCCGTCCATGGAATTTTCCAGGCAAGAATACTGGAGTGGGTTCCCACTTCTTTTCCCAGGGATATGCTTAGATATTGTCCAACTAACTACTGTAGGAAAGCACTTTGGTTACTATGCAAATTACTAGACTATCACCTAGTTGAATACTAGAATTGGTCTGACAATTTAAAACCAATTGTGTTGTCCGCACTGCTGCCTTAGACATATCGTAGATATCTCTCATCATGTCTGACCATCAGCATTGAGCCCATTCCTCCCATTCCCTCTTGACAGAGCATTCCAGAAACTACTCCATTCAGTGAGGGTCAGCATGCAAGATGTCACAGCTCTGCCATCCTAAACCCTGAAATGTTATTGAATATCCACAGTAAGTTCCATGTTCAGAAACCTGAGGGAACTTGCAGCATTCTACACTACTTGCCAATTATTTACTGAGAAATGCCCTGTCATCTTCCTTGAAGAAGCTTCAAAACTGGAACACTCTGAGAAAACTTTGGGAGGCAATTTCTATGAAATATTCTTGGCTTATGGAGTTTAGTTTATCTCTTACTTCGGTTTTGGCTGTAATCGATCCATTATAAGAACATAATATTAATTCCTTCTTATGCAGATGAAGCTTGAAAAACGTGAGCAAAGAGCTTGAGAATCTTGCCCTCGGGTAGGAGGGCTGCTGGAAGCTTTCTACAGCAGCTTTCTGACCTTGAGCATCGCATCACAGGGCTGACATGAAAGTTTTGTGCAATTACCAATGAGGCATCTGCTGAAGCTCCTGAGCATGAACTAAAGCAGTGAAGCAGCAGGAAGATAGGGATAGTTTCAGGAGCCCCTAGGATATGCATGCTCAGTTACGTCAGTCATGTCTGATTCTGTGTGACCGCATGGATTGCAGCCTGTCAGGCTCCTCTGTCCATGGAATTATCTAAGCAAGAATGCTAAAGTGGGTTTCCATGCTCTCCTCCAGGGGAATCTTCCCAACCCAGGGATGGAACCCCGGTCTCCTGCATTGCAGACAGATTCCTCACCACTGAGCCAAGGAGAAGTCCTATATGTTTATTTGAGACTCCATGGACTATAGCTCGCCAGGCTTCTCCGTCCATGGAATTTTCCAGGCAAGAATACTGGAGTGGGTTCCCACTTCTTTTCCCAGGGATATGCTTAGATATTGTCCAACTAACTACTGTAGGAAAGCACTTTGGTTACTATGCAAATTACTAGACTATCACCTAGTTGAATACTAGAATTGGTCTGACAATTTAAAACCAATTGTGTTGTCCGCACTGCTGCCTTAGACATATCGTAGATATCTCTCATCATGTCTGACCATCAGCATTGAGCCCATTCCTCCCATTCCCTCTTGACAGAGCATTCCAGAAACTACTCCATTCAGTGAGGGTCAGCATGCAAGATGTCACAGCTCTGCCATCCTAAACCCTGAAATGTTATTGAATATCCACAGTAAGTTCCATGTTCAGAAACCTGAGGGAACTTGCAGCATTCTACACTACTTGCCAATTATTTACTGAGAAATGCCCTGTCATCTTCCTTGAAGAAGCTTCAAAACTGGAACACTCTGAGAAAACTTTGGGAGGCAATTTCTATGAAATATTCTTGGCTTATGGAGTTTAGTTTATCTCTTACTTCGGTTTTGGCTGTAATCGATCCATTATAAGAACATAATATTAATTCCTTCTTATGCAGATGAAGCTTGAAAAACGTGAGCAAAGAGCTTGAGAATCTTGCCCTCGGGTAGAAGGGCTGCTGGAAGCTTTCCACAGCAGCTTTCTGACCTGGAGCATCTCATCACAGTGAGAACATACAGAATGACATGATTTCAGAACTCACTAGCATACTCACAGCAAAGGTACTTTACTAGATACTTGGAGACACAATGCATTTTTTAAATGCTATTTTCCACTTATACAACAAATATGTTATGTCAAAAACTGAAGGAGAGAGGGAGGGAGGGAATAGGGAGGAGAGAGAGAAATCCAAAGAGAAAGTTAAAATTGCTTGTTATCCGACTATCTTTGAAAAACTGCCATCAAAAGTATTTATATTTTTCATACAAATTAATAATCAAAACTTACGACTGTTGTATATCTTCTAAAATGGCCTATTCTTTTAGCATTTCCATGCCCTCAAGGACATTCCCATCTGCTGGCAAAAGTTTTTCCAGGCTTAAGAATACTCCTTCTCACCTGATTGAATTCCTCAAACCATAAAACTGAGACATGGCATTTAACACTCAGGTTTGGGTTCTTTGGATTTTCTATCTGCAACAAGGATGTATTTTTTTGGGAATGAGACCAGAAACTCGAATCAGAACCAAGGAAACATCCAGATTTGTCAGTGTCCCATTTCCTTTTTTAAATCTTATCATTTGAGTCTCTTGTCTCCCTAACGCGTCTCTTTAAACAGGATGAGCACTGTTTCAGTGTTTAATCTGATGGAGACCTATGTCATCTGCTGGAGCCAAGTGACAGCAACCTGATGTTTATATCAGATTTGTTATCACAGGGAGTATGGAAGTGGAAAAGAATGAAGAAATGGAACCTGATGTTTCATATGCTTTTACCGAGTATGGTTATTGAATATCCACAGTAAGTTCCATGTTCAGAAACCTGAGGGAACTTGCAGCATTCTACACTACTTGCCAATTATTTACTGAGAAATGCCCTGTCATCTTCCTTGAAGAAGCTTCAAAACTGGAACACTCTGAGAAAACTTTGGGAGGCAATTTCTATGAAATATTCTTGGCTTATGGAGTTTAGTTTATCTCTTACTTCGGTTTTGGCTGTAATCGATCCATTATAAGAACATAATATTAATTCCTTCTTATGCAGATGAAGCTTGAAAAACGTGAGCAAAGAGCTTGAGAATCTTGCCCTCGGGTAGAAGGGCTGCTGGAAGCTTTCCACAGCAGCTTTCTGACCTGGAGCATCTCATCACAGTGAGAACATACAGAATGACATGATTTCAGAACTCACTAGCATACTCACAGCAAAGGTACTTTACTAGATACTTGGAGACACAATGCATTTTTAACTGCTATTTTCCACTTATACAACAAATATGTTATGTCAAAAACTGAAGGAGAGAGGGAGGGAGGGAATAGGGGAGGGAGAGAGAGAAATCCAAAGAGAAAGTTAAAATTGCTTGTTATCCGACTATCTTTGAAAAACTGCCATCAAAAGTATTTATATTTTTCATACAAATTAATAATCAAAACTTACGACTGTTGTATATCTTCTAAAATGGCCTATTCTTTTAGCATTTCCATGCCCTCAAGGACATTCCCATCTGCTGGCAAAAGTTTTTCCAGGCTTAAGAATACTCCTTCTCACCTGATTGAATTCCTCAAACCATAAAACTGAGACATGGCATTTAACACTCAGGTTTGGGTTCTTTGGATTTTCTATCTGCAACAAGGATGTATTTTTTTGGGAATGAGACCAGAAACTCGAATCAGAACCAAGGAAACATCCAGATTTGTCAGTGTCCCATTTCCTTTTTTAAATCTTATCATTTGAGTCTCTTGTCTCCCTAACGCGTCTCTTTAAACAGGATGAGCACTGTTTCAGTGTTTAATCTGATGGAGACCTATGTCATCTGCTGGAGCCAAGTGACAGCAACCTGATGTTTATATCAGATTTGTTATCACAGGGAGTATGGAAGTGGAAAAGAATGAAGAAATGGACTGCATTTCACTACGTTTTCTAGTGCTTTTTAGCCTATTGGTCCACTTACAGGAAGGATGGGACTTTAGGAAATGCATTTGTTTCTGTTAAGCAACTGCTCCAACTCATCAGGGGAGGAATATTCTCCTTTTCTTTGGAATGTTGGCCAGTCCTGTCCCCTGCCCTCCACATAGTACAAAGTGCTGAACTGCCCACTAATTAGGCTTTTAGAGATCCATGTGTTTTCTGAATAATGGCAATGATCTTCAGAGATCAGAAATCATGCCACTCATATTCAAAGAGACCCCAGAGGGGATTCCTCTTTTAGGAAAACACAGCCATCAGTTAAAGGAGGAGGAGCAGGGTGAGTCAACTTCCATGGACAGATGAGCACAGGCAGCCTGGATACGGGTCCCTTGTAGATGGGCAGCAGACAGCAGAAAGGGGCTTGTTCTCCTGCTAAAAACCCAATGGCCAGGACGACAGAGGAGAGCTCTGCTAAGGTTTCCATGAGAGCCCGTGAAACCCCAGAACATCAGACCTGAATAAAAGAATTGCCAAATCCTTGAAAAAAACCATAACCACAGGGACTCCTAAAACATTCACCTGGGCAAACAAAAAAGGCAGGGGGATAAAACCCACCAATTTGATTAAATAAGCTATTGATCTTATGATAATGGTTCATAATTGTCTCCTATTATTTGAGAATCAACGGTGGATATTGGTAGTGACCCAGTTAAAACTGAGAAGGAAAATTAAATTGTATCAAGTTTATCTTCTTTTCTTAAGTGAGCAATGAAACAACTGCAAGGCATATACTGCATATTTCGTTTCTTGGATCAACAAGGGAGCCATGCCAAATGTCAGATTAAATATTCCACAGCTGAAGTGTTTGCATAACTTTTTGGTGGCTACCATTTAAAGAAAGAAAAACAGTGATGGGCCTTTAAAAAAAATATTCCCTTAACTTGACATGCTCACAATGTCCTGCCAGCAATTGCTCTCAACTTGGAAGGCAAGACTCTGCATATCTTGTCCCTGGCGTGACAGTGCCAGCTGGCAAGCGTGTCCCTGTGTTTCCATTCGCCCCAGGAGCGTGAAGCCCCACTGTGCGCCCTGAAGGCTGCAGCTGCACTGCTGTATTGTTTAACCATCTCTGCTTTGGCTAAGAAGCAAGTCATCTCAAGGAGGAATTTCCTGGTTCCTAATGTGTCTGTCATGTTTCAACAATGAGTTCGCAATGGCTGTGTGCATTTTCAGTTTGGGTTGGCTCTGTGGGTTTGCCCAGGAAACTGGAAACCAGTCTCTTATTGAAACAAAATAATAGGTCTGAACAAATCAGCATTATTGTTGTTGGCTCTGATATGACTTGTATTAATTTTAGCTTTTTTGGGGGGGGAGCTCAAGAGGTGACACTCTTCAATCTCAGGTTGTTTGAGGGAAGAGAGGGAACTGACATATTTTAAGCGCCTACTAAGTGTCAGGTGCTTTGGATATATAATCTCAATGGCTCTGTTCCTCTGTTCATTTTACCATTGAGGAAATGGAGGCACTGAGGCATTATTCACTTGGACAAGGTCATATATTTAGGAGCGCAGGCTGTGAAGTTCAATTGCTTTGATTCATCCCAGACCTGCTACTTACTGAGACCTGGGGAGAGTCATTTCACCTCTCTGCTCCAACTTCCTCCTCTAGAAAATAATAATGGGTATCTTCCTTTGAGGAGTAAATGTGTGTAAGGTGATCAGTACCTAAGCTGGCCAATAGATTCAGCCCCTGCTACATGACACAGCAGAGACTTCAGCCTAGGGCAGCTCCCATCCATGCTGGTGCTAATGCCTATTGGTAGTGACCCAGTTAAAACTGAGAAGGAAAATTAAATTGTATCAAGTTTATCTTCTTTTCTTAAGTGAGCAATGAAACAACTGCAAGGCATATACTGCATATTTCGTTTCTTGGATCAACAAGGGAGCCATGCCAAATGTCAGATTAAATATTCCACAGCTGAAGTGTTTGCATAACTTTTTGGTGGCTACCATTTAAAGAAAGAAAAACAGTGATGGGCCTTTAAAAAAAATATTCCCTTAACTTGACATGCTCACAATGTCCTGCCAGCAATTGCTCTCAACTTGGAAGGCAAGACTCTGCATATCTTGTCCCTGGCGTGACAGTGCCAGCTGGCAAGCGTGTCCCTGTGTTTCCATTCGCCCCAGGAGCGTGAAGCCCCACTGTGCGCCCTGAAGGCTGCAGCTGCACTGCTGTATTGTTTAACCATCTCTGCTTTGGCTAAGAAGCAAGTCATCTCAAGGAGGAATTTCCTGGTTCCTAATGTGTCTGTCATGTTTCAACAATGAGTTCGCAATGGCTGTGTGCATTTTCAGTTTGGGTTGGCTCTGTGGGTTTGCCCAGGAAACTGGAAACCAGTCTCTTATTGAAACAAAATAATAGGTCTGAACAAATCAGCATTATTGTTGTTGGCTCTGATATGACTTGTATTAATTTTAGCTTTTTTGGGGGGGGAGCTCAAGAGGTGACACTCTTCAATCTCAGGTTGTTTGAGGGAAGAGAGGGAACTGACATATTTTAAGCGCCTACTAAGTGTCAGGTGCTTTGGATATATAATCTCAATGGCTCTGTTCCTCTGTTCATTTTACCATTGAGGAAATGGAGGCACTGAGGCATTATTCACTTGGACAAGGTCATATATTTAGGAGCGCAGGCTGTGAAGTTCAATTGCTTTGATTCATCCCAGACCTGCTACTTACTGAGACCTGGGGAGAGTCATTTCACCTCTCTGCTCCAACTTCCTCCTCTAGAAAATAATAATGGGTATCTTCCTTTGAGGAGTAAATGTGTGTAAGGTGATCAGTACCTAAGCTGGCCAATAGATTCAGCCCCTGCTACATGACACAGCAGAGACTTCAGCCTAGGGCAGCTCCCATCCATGCTGGTGCTAATGCCACCACCTCACCAGTTTGCTGATCAATGCCACACTTCTCCAGGGAGAAGGTTAAGTCAACACTGGTATTCAAGACTCAAAGCTAGGGCTTCCCCTGGTGGTCCAGTGGATAAGGACACCGCCTTGCAGTGCAAGGGGCGCCGGTTCGATCCCTGGCCTGGGAAGATCCCACATGCCACAGAGCGGCTGGACTGATGTGTCCAATCACCGAGCCGGAGCTCTGGAGTGCATGTGCCCGGAGCCGGCGCTCTGCGACAATAGACGCCACCGCGATGGGAGGCCCACAGGAGCCAAAGAACGAAGACGAATGAAAATAGAGAAATGAAAGCCAATAGAAGTGGCCCACCCACTCCCCTCCCTCCCCAACCCGACCCCCGCCCAAAGTAAATAAATAAATAAATCTTTAAAAAAAAAAAGACTCAAAGCTAAAGGCAGATTTAATGTCCTTGCTTTAAACTTAGAAATTCTTCTGTTGAAGCAAACAAGATCTGCAGCTCTAGGTCAAGCTCCTCTGAAAGGAGCCTTCTGAGAAGGAACTAGAGAGGAGAAATGATGGGAAATGGAGAGGTTGGAGGGGACTTTGGTCTCACTGTCCAGGTCAGGGTCTTGGATTCCGAACTAAAAACTGAAAAATTACCATATCATATGTTTTCTCATGACAGTGAGGTCTAGTGTACTTACTACAGCCAAAAGCAGAGCTGAACTGGAAGTCTTAACTGATATCAACCATCACTGCACCTGTCAGCCTGATGCTCAAGTCCCACCTGGGTACCAGGATCTATGCTGAGCTCTGGGATGGAAAGATGGGTAAGACACGCTTCCTGTCCTTGCAGAGCTCAAACAAGTGATCAAATGAGACTAAACAACACAGGGACCTTGGTCTTAAAGGAAAGGCGCAGGCTGTGAAGTTCAATTGCTTTGATTCATCCCAGACCTGCTACTTACTGAGACCTGGGAGAGTCATTTCACCTCTCTGCTCCAACTTCCTCCTCTAGAGATTAATAATGGGTATCTTCCTTTGAGGAGTAAATGTGTGTAAGGTGATCAGTACCTAAGCTGGCCAATAGATTCAGCCCCTGCTACATGACACAGCAGAGACTTCAGCCTAGGGCAGCTCCCATCCATGCTGGTGCTAATGCCACCACCTCACCAGTTTGCTGATCAATGCCACACTTCTCCAGGGAGAAGGTTAAGTCAACACTGGTATTCAAGACTCAAAGCTAGGGCTTCCCCTGGTGGTCCAGTGGATAAGGACACCGCCTTGCAGTGCAAGGGGCGCCGGTTCGATCCCTGGCCTGGGAAGATCCCACATGCCACAGAGCGGCTGGACTGATGTGTCCAATCACCGAGCCGGAGCTCTGGAGTGCATGTGCCCGGAGCCGGCGCTCTGCGACAATAGACGCCACCGCGATGGGAGGCCCACAGGAGCCAAAGAACGAAGACGAATGAAAATAGAGAAATGAAAGCCAATAGAAGTGGCCCACCCACTCCCCTCCCTCCCAACCCGCCCCCGCCCAAAGTAAATAAATAAATAAATCTTTAAAAAAAAAAAGACTCAAAGCTAAAGGCAGATTTAATGTCCTTGCTTTAAACTTAGAAATTCTTCTGTTGAAGCAAACAAGATCTGCAGCTCTAGGTCAAGCTCCTCTGAAAGGAGCCTTCTGAGAAGGAACTAGAGAGGAGAAATGATGGGAAATGGAGAGGTTGGAGGGGACTTTGGTCTCACTGTCCAGGTCAGGGTCTTGGATTCCGAACTAAAAACTGAAAAATTACCATATCATATGTTTTCTCATGACAGTGAGGTCTAGTGTACTTACTACAGCCAAAAGCAGAGCTGAACTGGAAGTCTTAACTGATATCAACCATCACTGCACCTGTCAGCCTGATGCTCAAGTCCCACCTGGGTACCAGGATCTATGCTGAGCTCTGGGATGGAAAGATGGGTAAGACACGCTTCCTGTCCTTGCAGAGCTCAAACAAGTGATCAAATGAGACTAAACAACACAGGGACCTTGGTCTCCAAAGAAGCTTTTTAAATTTTAGCTGTCTTGTAACCAGGAGTTTCTGGCACTTTGTGAAGAGGCTTAAGTAACTTTCTTTAATAATCCTCAGTGAGAAAGCAAAATCCACAAATAGGAGGGAGACCCATAATGCAACCAACCCAATTAATCACTTGGAAGTTTTTCCAGTCTTACAAGGACTTCTTGGGGATCAGTTGCCCCAATAATTACCCCCAGAGACTTGGAATCAGTAGACTTGAATGTAAGTTCCGGCCCCCCTACTTACAAGTTTTACATTAGCCAAAATCACTCAACCAATCTGTGTCATATTTTTTTAATCTGTAAAATGGAGAAGATAAATAATATTTATGCTACAGACTTGTTATCAAAGAACAAATACATTAATGTCTTGGAAAGCCACTTTTACACACTAAAGACCAGTAAATACTTATTCTTGTTACTCCCATTCATAGTTTCTTTTCCATTCGTTTTGGAAGCACTCTGTATCACATGACTTTTAGACTGCAAGTCTCTTGCTTTATAGTTCAATGTCTGTGAATATGTCAATAAAGAGAAGTTGGAAAAGAACAGTATCAGTGAGAAACTTTTCAATAGCACCTCCATGATGGGCAATGGCTAAAACCAGGAGAACTCCCACTGTTTTATTTGTAAATAATTACTTATGTCATGTATTCTGCTAAATACTGTGTGTATGCATGTAAAGTCTCACAACATTATCATTCTCACAATAGGCTCATTAGAATATTATTATTTCCATTTTACAAATAAGGAAGCAAAAGCCAATGAAATATCTCAAGGTCAGAAATCCAGTAATCAAATGAACTTGATATGTGAACTTCTATCTGCTTAACTCCAAAGTACAGGTTCGTAACTACAATTTATCATGTGTCTGAAGATGATGATAGTAACAATATGAAATGGGAAATGGATGATAAATAACAATGTTTTTTTCGTAACATTTATATCAAAAATTATCATGTTGTCTAAGAATGATGTAATCTATGCTGAGCTCTGGGATGGAAAGATGGGTAAGACACGCTTCCTGTCCTTGCAGAGCTCAAACAAGTGATCAAATGAGACTAAACAACACAGGGACCTTGGTCTCCAAAGAAGCTTTTTAAATTTTAGCTGTCTTGTAACCAGGAGTTTCTGGCACTTTGTGAAGAGGCTTAAGTAACTTTCTTTAATAATCCTCAGTGAGAAAGCAAAATCCACAAATAGGAGGGAGACCCATAATGCAACCAACCCAATTAATCACTTGGAAGTTTTTCCAGTCTTACAAGGACTTCTTGGGGATCAGTTGCCCCAATAATTACCCCCAGAGACTTGGAATCAGTAGACTTGAATGTAAGTTCCGGCCCCCCTACTTACAAGTTTTACATTAGCCAAAATCACTCAACCAATCTGTGTCATATTTTTTTAATCTGTAAAATGGAGAAGATAAATAATATTTATGCTACAGACTTGTTATCAAAGAACAAATACATTAATGTCTTGGAAAGCCACTTTTACACACTAAAGACCAGTAAATACTTATTCTTGTTACTCCCATTCATAGTTTCTTTTCCATTCGTTTTGGAAGCACTCTGTATCACATGACTTTTAGACTGCAAGTCTCTTGCTTTATAGTTCAATGTCTGTGAATATGTCAATAAAGAGAAGTTGGAAAAGAACAGTATCAGTGAGAAACTTTTCAATAGCACCTCCATGATGGGCAATGGCTAAAACCAGGAGAACTCCCACTGTTTTATTTGTAAATAATTACTTATGTCATGTATTCTGCTAAATACTGTGTGTATGCATGTAAAGTCTCACAACATTATCATTCTCACAATAGGCTCATTAGAATATTATTATTTCCATTTTACAAATAAGGAAGCAAAAGCCAATGAAATATCTCAAGGTCAGAAATCCAGTAATCAAATGAACTTGATATGTGAACTTCTATCTGCTTAACTCCAAAGTACAGGTTCGTAACTACAATTTATCATGTGTCTGAAGATGATGATAGTAACAATATGAAATGGGAAATGGATGATAAATAACAATGTCCATTTATTATATTTATGGGGAAACTGAAATATCATCATTTATGAATCTTTAATGGTTGATGATTATAAATATGTATCTATAGCTAGAAATTTATGAGTTATAATCTAAGCAAAATATGACTGAAAATCATAAAATACCATGTAAATATGTGGTGCTTTTATACAAGTCTCTTCTTCAGAAGGACCTCTGTTTTTTCTGAACTGATGCTGAGGGTCTTATGTCATTATTAACTCTTAGCTAGAAATAATCTCATCAACTCTGAATTCCTAGAGCCTGTTAGAAGAATTTTTTATGACTAATACTTCTGCCTCTATACTTCTGCATTTATTGTTTCCACTGCCTGGAATATTATCCTTCAAAAAACCTGTTCAGGTACATATATACAAAGGAATGCCTCTGGATGAGATCTAATGAGGTGGATGAACTCAGAGCCTATTACACAGGGTGAAGTAAGTCGGAAAGAGATAAATATTGTATAATAACACATATATATGGAATCTAGAAAGATGGTGCTGATGAATTTTTTTACAGGGTAGCTATGGAGAAAGACATAGAGAACAGATTTATGGACAGGGGAGGGAGGGAGGAGTGGATGAGATGTATGGAAAGAGTAACATGGAAACTTAGATTACCAAATGTAAGAAAGATAACAAATGGAAATTTGCTGTAAGACTAAGGAAACTCAAACAGGGGTTATGTAACAACTTAGAGGGGTAGGGTGGGGTGGTGAGCGAGATGTGAGGAATTTCAAGAGGAAGAAACATATGGCTAAAACCAGGAGAACTCCCACTGTTTTATTTGTAAATAATTACTTATGTCATGTATTCTGCTAAATACTGTGTGTATGCATGTAAAGTCTCACAACATTATCATTCTCACAATAGGCTCATTAGAATATTATTATTTCCATTTTACAAATAAGGAAGCAAAAGCCAATGAAATATCTCAAGGTCAGAAATCCAGTAATCAAATGAACTTGATATGTGAACTTCTATCTGCTTAACTCCAAAGTACAGGTTCGTAACTACAATTTATCATGTGTCTGAAGATGATGATAGTAACAATATGAAATGGGAAATGGATGATAAATAACAATGTCCATTTATTATATTTATGGGGAAACTGAAATATCATCATTTATGAATCTTTAATGGTTGATGATTATAAATATGTATCTATAGCTAGAAATTTATGAGTTATAATCTAAGCAAAATATGACTGAAAATCATAAAATACCATGTAAATATGTGGTGCTTTTATACAAGTCTCTTCTTCAGAAGGACCTCTGTTTTTTCTGAACTGATGCTGAGGGTCTTATGTCATTATTAACTCTTAGCTAGAAATAATCTCATCAACTCTGAATTCCTAGAGCCTGTTAGAAGAATTTTTTATGACTAATACTTCTGCCTCTATACTTCTGCATTTATTGTTTCCACTGCCTGGAATATTATCCTTCAAAAAACCTGTTCAGGTACATATATACAAAGGAATGCCTCTGGATGAGATCTAATGAGGTGGATGAACTCAGAGCCTATTACACAGGGTGAAGTAAGTCGGAAAGAGATAAATATTGTATAATAACACATATATATGGAATCTAGAAAGATGGTGCTGATGAATTTTTTTACAGGGTAGCTATGGAGAAAGACATAGAGAACAGATTTATGGACATTGGAGGGAGGGAGGAGTGGATGAGATGTATGGAAAGAGTAACATGGAAACTTAGATTACCAAATGTAAGAAAGATAACAAATGGAAATTTGCTGTAAGACTAAGGAAACTCAAACAGGGGTTATGTAACAACTTAGAGGGGTAGGGTGGGGTGGTGAGCGAGATGTGAGGGAATTTCAAGAGGGAAGAAACATATGTATACCTCAGGCTGACTCATGTTGATGTTTGGCAGTAAACAACAAAACTCTGTAAAGCTATTACCTTTCAATTTGTGTGGAAAAGATAGCTATTGTCATTGTGCTAAGGGAATAGGAGTGCATACAATGGTCCGGAGGGGTGGGAGGAGGGGAACTGGGTGGTGGGGGGAACAGGGATATACATATGAACAATCTGGGAACATACATGTCGGTGAACAACAAAATTCTGTAAAATCTTTAAAATAAAGAATTAATAATAATAATAATAGTAATAAAAAGTAGAAATCCTCAAAAAAAAAAAAAAAAAAGAAAACCTGCTCAGTTCATCTATTCACGTCATGGAAGTGTCCATTCAAATGTTCCTTATCAAATTGAGTCTCCAGTCATATGACTTGACTAAGTCATCTCTCATCACACGGTACAAAATAGCCCAATCCTCCTCACCACTATTTAGCTTCTTCAAAGCACTTTCTACTACTGAATACATTATTTAATACTTACATATTTGTTTATTGACTGCTCCCATGACTCAGACAGAAGCTCTGTTATAACAGCGAATTATTTTTTGTTTGTTTATTGCTTCCACAGATCTAGATTAGCACTTGGCACATAGTAGGTGCTAAATACATATTTGTTGAATGAACATGGTCCTTTCTCTTTTGTATCATAATTGGTTATACACAAGTCTTACCTTACCTAGCAAACAACTTTTTGAGGTCAAGGTCTGTGCCTTGTTCCTTTTTACATATCTCTAGCTCCTAACACAGTACTCATAATTTATTTAGTGATTGAAAATTTGCAAAAATTGTATATATACTTCATTTTGATCTAAGAACTCCATAAAATAGTTTGATATTTTTATCTCCATCTGTTTTAGTCAGCTTGGCCTGCTATGACAAAATGGTGGGCTGATGAATTTTTACAGGGTAGCTATGGAGAAAGACATAGAGAACAGATTTATGGACATTGGAGGGAGGGAGGAGTGGATGAGATGTATGGAAAGAGTAACATGGAAACTTAGATTACCAAATGTAAGAAAGATAACAAATGGAAATTTGCTGTAAGACTAAGGAAACTCAAACAGGGGTTATGTAACAACTTAGAGGGGTAGGGTGGGGTGGTGAGCGAGATGTGAGGGAATTTCAAGAGGGAAGAAACATATGTATACCTCAGGCTGATTCATGTTGATGTTTGGCAGTAAACAACAAAACTCTGTAAAGCTATTACCTTTCAATTTGTGTGGAAAAGATAGCTATTGTCATTGTGCTAAGGGAATAGGAGTGCATACAATGGTCCGGAGGGGTGGGAGGAGGGGAACTGGGTGGTGGGGGGAACAGGGATATACATATGAACAATCTGGGAACATACATGTCGGTGAACAACAAAATTCTGTAAAATCTTTAAAATAAAGAATTAATAATAATAATAATAGTAATAAAAAGTAGAAATCCTCAAAAAAAAAAAAAAAAAAGAAAACCTGCTCAGTTCATCTATTCACGTCATGGAAGTGTCCATTCAAATGTTCCTTATCAAATTGAGTCTCCAGTCATATGACTTGACTAAGTCATCTCTCATCACACGGTACAAAATAGCCCAATCCTCCTCACCACTATTTAGCTTCTTCAAAGCACTTTCTACTACTGAATACATTATTTAATACTTACATATTTGTTTATTGACTGCTCCCATGACTCAGACAGAAGCTCTGTTATAACAGCGAATTATTTTTTGTTTGTTTATTGCTTCCACAGATCTAGATTAGCACTTGGCACATAGTAGGTGCTAAATACATATTTGTTGAATGAACATGGTCCTTTCTCTTTTGTATCATAATTGGTTATACACAAGTCTTACCTTACCTAGCAAACAACTTTTTGAGGTCAAGGTCTGTGCCTTGTTCCTTTTTACATATCTCTAGCTCCTAACACAGTACTCATAATTTATTTAGTGATTGAAAATTTGCAAAAATTGTATATATACTTCATTTTTGATCTAAGAACTCCATAAAATAGTTTGATATTTTTATCTCCATCTGTTTTAGTCAGCTTGGCCTGCTATGACAAAATACCACAGACTGGGTGGCTTAAACAATATACATTTATATCTCACAGTTCTGGGAGCTGATACCAAGAATAAGGTATCAGCTGATTTGGTTTCTGCTTAGACTCCTTTCCCTGGCTTGCATACAGTCACTTTTTTTTTTACATAGCAGAGAGAGACAGACAGAAAAGCAAGCCCTAGTTTTTATTTCTTACAAGGGCACAAATTATGAGGGCTCCATCCTCACCACCTCGTCTAAACTTATCTACCCAAATACCTAGCTCCACATACCATCACATGGGGGCTAGAGCTTCAACATACAAATTTTAGGGGAGATATAACATTTGGTCTAAAATAACATCTTACAGATGAGAAACTATAAGTCAGAGAAATATAATATTTTTCCAGGGTCAGAGATAATGGATGGGTCCATCTCAGGCCCAGTTCTTTTCTCCACAAATATAAGACTCTCTCTGTGAAAGGTCACTGCCTCTCCCTGTGTTAGGCTGATAAACAACTACTGAAAAGAAAAGAATAAATGGATACTGAAGCAGTATTCCCTTGGAGATACAGAGGAGGTGTGTGTACTCAGTCATGTTCAACTCTCTGTGGTCCCATGGACTGTAGCCCACTGGGTTCCAGGCAAGAATAATGTAATTGGCTTCCATTTCCTTCTACAGGGGATATTTTCAATCCAGGGACTAAATCCAGGTCTCTTGTATCTCCAAATTGCAAGTGAATTCTTTACCACCAGTTCCATTTTGTAGGAACTATAGAAGTCTTTCCATACCTGCAAGAGAGTTCAGTTCTTAATATGGCCATTGAGAAAACATTGTGTGTCTTACTTGGCCTGTTTGCTACAGAGGGCATGGCTTAGAATGGAATTCTCCTCTCCCATAGACGTTGAAAAGATATGTCTCTGAAAACAGAAACATTTGGTTATTAATTCTTCTCTCATAAGTATTCTTCTTTCCTAAGTACGTGTGTGTGTTTGTATATACATCAACATATATATTTGGGGGACATCCTTAAAGGATATGCATATTTTCCCCTGGATTCGATGAGCTCTTTAATCCCCAAATATTTGTGTAATCTATCACTAAGCCCCAGAATTCCTGCAACCCTTACATAAAGTCAACTCAGATTCCAAACTTAATGAGATTTATCCACCACTAATCTCCATATCTATTTTTAACAGAAATATCTTACTTATTTTCAAGATAGAACATGTCTCTATAACATGCTACTGCAACAAATTCTACATCCTTGTAGATCACAGTATAAAACAGAGTGCAGGACTAGGTCTCACCCCAGAGAATGCTTTAACTTTCATATTTTAGGTTGACCCACAGATAGAAAGAACTGTGTGGTTTTGACACTAAGCAGAATAGTTCAAACTGAAAACTACATTTAAATTTGTTTCCCTGTGATCCCTAATCATGCTCCATAATTTGTAATTCCATTCTCTGTTCTACCCCATTCATGGGCCAAAAACCAAAACAAAACAAAATCCAAAACCTGCTTTGTTTGATGCCAATAATACATGTGGGTCCATCTCAGGCCCAGTTCTTTTCTCCACAAATATAAGACTCTCTCTGTGAAAGGTCACTGCCTCTCCCTGTGTTAGGCTGATAAACAACTACTGAAAAGAAAAGAATAAATGGATACTGAAGCAGTATTCCCTTGGAGATACAGAGGAGGTGTGTGTACTCAGTCATGTTCAACTCTCTGTGGTCCCATGGACTGTAGCCCACTGGGTTCCAGGCAAGAATAATGTAATTGGCTTCCATTTCCTTCTACAGGGGATATTTTCAATCCAGGGACTAAATCCAGGTCTCTTGTATCTCCAAATTGCAAGTGAATTCTTTACCACCAGTTCCATTTTGTAGGAACTATAGAAGTCTTTCCATACCTGCAAGAGAGTTCAGTTCTTAATATGGCCATTGAGAAAACATTGTGTGTCTTACTTGGCCTGTTTGCTACAGAGGGCATGGCTTAGAATGGAATTCTCCTCTCCCATAGACGTTGAAAAGATATGTCTCTGAAAACAGAAACATTTGGTTATTAATTCTTCTCTCATAAGTATTCTTCTTTCCTAAGTACGTGTGTGTGTTTGTATATACATCAACATATATATTTGGGGGACATCCTTAAAGGATATGCATATTTTCCCCTGGATTCGATGAGCTCTTTAATCCCCAAATATTTGTGTAATCTATCACTAAGCCCCAGAATTCCTGCAACCCTTACATAAAGTCAACTCAGATTCCAAACTTAATGAGATTTATCCACCACTAATCTCCATATCTATTTTTAACAGAAATATCTTACTTATTTTCAAGATAGAACATGTCTCTATAACATGCTACTGCAACAAATTCTACATCCTTGTAGATCACAGTATAAAACAGAGTGCAGGACTAGGTCTCACCCCAGAGAATGCTTTAACTTTCATATTTTAGGTTGACCCACAGATAGAAAGAACTGTGTGGTTTTGACACTAAGCAGAATAGTTCAAACTGAAAACTACATTTAAATTTGTTTCCCTGTGATCCCTAATCATGCTCCATAATTTGTAATTCCATTCTCTGTTCTACCCCATTCATGGGCCAAAAAAAACCAAAACAAAACAAAATCCAAAACCTGCTTTGTTTGATGCCAATAATACATGTGGGACATTCTTTCAATTCACATGATAAGCTGCCTTTCCCTGCTACCCACAAACATGAAAAATTGCACGTCCCAAGTGTGACCTAAGTCAAGAACTTTCAGAGGAGCCACTTCAGAAGGCCTTCATCTTTGAAGCCAACAATTCCATTCCTTCTTTGGAACTCTTCAATGCATATGGATCCATCTTTTAAGGTCATCTCAGGAAGAGAAAGAGAAATGCTTGGAAAACAAAACTAAGATGCCCATTCTACTTCTTGCATCTACAGTACGAAGAACTTAGCCTGATTTAGAGATTGCTAAGGGTCATTAAATCTCCAATATTCTCCAATGATCTGACGTTGCCCATATAATACACTGTTCCACCAATCCCAATCTTTCTTTCTTTGCAGAAATACCGATGACATGGAGTAGGCTGTTTAATATGATTTCCCTGTGAGTAAAATAGTTTTTCTGTGGTTTGAAATTGATTCATAGCCAATCATCTCTGGAATAGTTACTTTCTTGTTTGGCCTCTTAATCTGGATTCACGAGCCACACAGCACATGACACAGACCTTTAGCTGCTATTCTACCTCTAGGTGGCTTCACAAAGTGTCAAAGTCTGTGTTAGAACAACGAAGAGGACACAGATGTACTGCATTTCCAGTGAATCCAGAGTCCCTCGGAAATAATGTTCTCAAACTTTAAAATGTATTAAAAGCAGCTTCTAATTTTAAGTACTGGAATGGTAAAGGAGCTTGTTCCTTATCAGACAAACACTCTGCCAGCTTTTGTACTTGGCAAGTCTAAGATTTTATAACCTCAGGAGAGTGACATAATTTCTGGTGGACGAGCTGTGGGTGATATATGATGCCTGTGTCACCAAGACCATCAAAGGGTCTTCAATGTCATTGCATTTAGAAGCTAGGACTCTTGGATACAACATTTCTTAAAAGCACATGTTTATTGACCCCATTGGTCAGTGACTTCCACAGTGCTTTCATCATGATAACTAAGCAAGTTGAATAGAAAACATTTTTAAATGAAGTTTTCTGAAAATTCATTCTTGGAAGTAAAAATAAAGTATCAAAATAGCAATTCAGAAAAAGAGGATGGCTTCAAAACATTAAGATGCAGAATGTACTTGGAATATTTTCTCCATGTGCACACTATTTCCAAGCCATTTAACTAAGCAGGGACTGGGAAACTTGGAAACTAAATTTTCTCCAAGAGCGGGGCCACTCAGAAGGCCTTCATCTTTGAAGCCAACAATTCCATTCCTTCTTTGGAACTCTTCAATGCATATGGATCCATCTTTTAAGGTCATCTCAGGAAGAGAAAGAGAAATGCTTGGAAAACAAAACTAAGATGCCCATTCTACTTCTTGCATCTACAGTACGAAGAACTTAGCCTGATTTAGAGATTGCTAAGGGTCATTAAATCTCCAATATTCTCCAATGATCTGACGTTGCCCATATAATACACTGTTCCACCAATCCCAATCTTTCTTTCTTTGCAGAAATACCGATGACATGGAGTAGGCTGTTTAATATGATTTCCCTGTGAGTAAAATAGTTTTTCTGTGGTTTGAAATTGATTCATAGCCAATCATCTCTGGAATAGTTACTTTCTTGTTTGGCCTCTTAATCTGGATTCACGAGCCACACAGCACATGACACAGACCTTTAGCTGCTATTCTACCTCTAGGTGGCTTCACAAAGTGTCAAAGTCTGTGTTAGAACAACGAAGAGGACACAGATGTACTGCATTTCCAGTGAATCCAGAGTCCCTCGGAAATAATGTTCTCAAACTTTAAAATGTATTAAAAGCAGCTTCTAATTTTAAGTACTGGAATGGTAAAGGAGCTTGTTCCTTATCAGACAAACACTCTGCCAGCTTTTGTACTTGGCAAGTCTAAGATTTTATAACCTCAGGAGAGTGACATAATTTCTGGTGGACGAGCTGTGGGTGATATATGATGCCTGTGTCACCAAGACCATCAAAGGGTCTTCAATGTCATTGCATTTAGAAGCTAGGACTCTTGGATACAACATTTCTTAAAAGCACATGTTTATTGACCCCATTGGTCAGTGACTTCCACAGTGCTTTCATCATGATAACTAAGCAAGTTGAATAGAAAACATTTTTAAATGAAGTTTTCTGAAAATTCATTCTTGGAAGTAAAAATAAAGTATCAAAATAGCAATTCAGAAAAAGAGGATGGCTTCAAAACATTAAGATGCAGAATGTACTTGGAATATTTTCTCCATGTGCACTCTATTTCCAAGCGCTCATTTAACTAAGCAGGGACTGGGTGAAACAAACTGCTTTGAATATGAAACTAATTTGGGGAGATCACAAAAGAATCCCAATGTGATGGTATTAGGAGGTGGGGCATTTGGAAGGTGATTTCATGAGGGTAGAGCTCTTGTGAATGGGACTAGGGCTCTTTTAAAGGAGACCCTAGAGAGCTCAATTGTCTCTTCTACCATGTGAGCACACAGCTGTCTACGAACTAGGAAACGGGCTCCAACCAGACACCAAATCTACTGGAGCCTTACATTTTTTCTTCCAGCTTCCAGAACCATGAGAAATAAATGCTTGTTGTTTAAGTGTATGATTTTTTTTAGGATAGCCTGCACAGAAAAGACACATAATAAGTCCTGATGCTGCCTGTCTATACTGCTGAGAGGCAAACTTTATAAACGTCCCCATCCTTCTTAGAAACTCCAGCATTCCACACTCAGTGCCTTGAAATCTCATAAGAATTCCTGTCACATGCTGCTTAGGTTTCTTAAAGCTACTTATAGCTCAGGCTGTGTCCTCCTCTGACGTCTCTTTCTTCTAATTTCATACACTGAGTGTTGCATTTCAACTTGTCAGGCTTCTTTTGATCGCCCTTTCCATTATTCCCCATGTTAGGTATAATCTGAAGTGGTGAGAGAAAAAATTGTATGCATCTAACATTCAGTGAACATCTACATGCAAAATATTGTGCAGCATCCAAAGTTGAATCAGAGTCAGATCCAACTCGCACATAGTTTTAATCTGTGAGAAAGAGACAACATAAAGAACTATGTTACAAGAAACAGATGGAAAAAAGTGTTAGATGTTAGTAGCCAGGACCAATGATATTTGGTCTCCCCTGGGAGATCAGGAAGAGCCTCACGGAAGTCATTTTTAGACTGAGCTTTAAAGTATTCTTTTTAATTTCATATGAAGCAATGTATTTTATTTTTCTGATGTCATAGCCCCAGTAAGTGGTTTTATATTGAATTTAATGGAAGTTACATAGACCATTTTGTAAGAGAAAGAAGAAAGGGAAGTAATCACAAAATTTCAAAAAAAAAAAAAAAAACTGAAGTAAAATCCTAGATAACTTTTAGCATCAATTCCACTTGCACATGAATAAAGTTCACCTGGAAATTCTACATAAAAGAGGAAGAGAAAACAATAATAGAGACAAAAAAAAAAAAAAAGGGCATATGGACACAGAAAAAGTCACAGGGGAGAAAAAACCCACAGAATACTTCCAGGACAAACCTCACTCTTCTGCTCAAATCAGGAGGATGCTCAGCTGGGATACTGAGGCTTTACTAGATCTATCTACCCAAATATGCCGAGCACACGGCACCAAAGGGAAAAGAGAGGAAGGAAGAAGAAGAAGACCGTGAGCAGGCCAGGGGTGAGTTTGAGGGAAGGAAGTGCACTTAATGGAGGAAATAGTGAAGGGTGAAGGAGCTGGATGTGCACATAGAGACAGCGCTGAAGAGCACTTAACTTTAAAAATGTCCTGAGGGCTTCCCTGGTGGTCCAGTGGGTAAGGACACAGCCTTGCAGTGCAAGGCCCTGGTTCGATTCCTGGCCTGGGAAGATCCCACGTGCCGGAGCGGCTGGACCCATGTGCCCAATTAATCCGCATGGGGGGCGCTCCAGAGCTGCGGATAAGGAATACTTATAGCTCAGGCTGTGTCCTCCTCTGACGTCTCTTTCTTCTAATTTCATACACTGAGTGTTGCATTTCAACTTGTCAGGCTTCTTTTGATCGCCCTTTCCATTATTCCCCATGTTAGGTATAATCTGAAGTGGTGAGAGAAAAAATTGTATGCATCTAACATTCAGTGAACATCTACATGCAAAATATTGTGCAGCATCCAAAGTTGAATCAGAGTCAGATCCAACTCGCACATAGTTTTAATCTGTGAGAAAGAGACAACATAAAGAACTATGTTACAAGAAACAGATGGAAAAAAGTGTTAGATGTTAGTAGCCAGGACCAATGATATTTGGTCTCCCCTGGGAGATCAGGAAGAGCCTCACGGAAGTCATTTTTAGACTGAGCTTTAAAGTATTCTTTTTAATTTCATATGAAGCAATGTATTTTATTTTTCTGATGTCATAGCCCCAGTAAGTGGTTTTATATTGAATTTAATGGAAGTTACATAGACCATTTTGTAAGAGAAAGAAGAAAGGGAAGTAATCACAAAATTTCAAAAAAAAAAAAAAAAAAAACTGAAGTAAAATCCTAGATAACTTTTAGCATCAATTCCACTTGCACATGAATAAAGTTCACCTGGAAATTCTACATAAAAGAGGAAGAGAAAACAATAATAGAGACAAAAAAAAAAAAAAAGGGCATATGGACACAGAAAAAGTCACAGGGGAGAAAAAACCCACAGAATACTTCCAGGACAAACCTCACTCTTCTGCTCAAATCAGGAGGATGCTCAGCTGGGATACTGAGGCTTTACTAGATCTATCTACCCAAATATGCCGAGCACACGGCACCAAAGGGAAAAGAGAGGAAGGAAGAAGAAGAAGACCGTGAGCAGGCCAGGGGTGAGTTTGAGGGAAGGAAGTGCACTTAATGGAGGAAATAGTGAAGGGTGAAGGAGCTGGATGTGCACATAGAGACAGCGCTGAAGAGCACTTAACTTTAAAAATGTCCTGAGGGCTTCCCTGGTGGTCCAGTGGGTAAGGACACAGCCTTGCAGTGCAAGGGGCCCTGGTTCGATTCCTGGCCTGGGAAGATCCCACGTGCCACGGAGCGGCTGGACCCATGTGCCCAATTATCGAGCCAGAGCTCTGGGGCGCATGCGCCCAGAGCCGGTGCTCTGCTACAACAGAGGCTGCCGCGATGGGAGGGCCACACGGGCCGAAGAACAAAAGATGGATGAAAATGGACAAATGAAAGACCAATAGAAGTAGCCCACCTGTTCCCCTCCCTCCCCACCTCACCCTCCTCAAATAAATAAATAAATAAATCTTTTAAAAAAAAAAAAGTCCTGAGTTGGGCTTCCCTCATGGTCCAGTGGTTAAAGAGTCTGCCTTGTAGTGCAAGGGGCACAGGTTCGATCCCTGGCATGGGAAGATCTCACATGTCATGGAGCAGCTGGACCAATGTGTCCAATTATGAGCCAGGGCTCTGGAGCGCATGCGCCCAGAGCCGGTGCTCTGCTACAACAGAGGCTGCCGCGATGGGAGGGCCACACGGGCCGAAGAACAAAAGATGGATGAAAATGGACAAATGAAAGACCAATAGAAGTAGCCCACCTGTTCCCCTCCCTCCCCACCTCACCCTCCTCAAATAAATAAATAAATAAATCTTTTAAAAAAAAAAAAGTCCTGAGTTGGGCTTCCCTCATGGTCCAGTGGTTAAAGAGTCTGCCTTGTAGTGCAAGGGGCACAGGTTCGATCCCTGGCATGGGAAGATCTCACATGCCATGGAGCAGCTGGACCAATGTGTCCAATTATGAGCCAGGGCTCTGGAGCGCATGCGCCCACAACTGCTGCTCTGCAACGGGAGGGGCCACTGCAGTGGTGAGCCCACATAGGCCAAGGAATAGAGATGGATGAAAATAAAAAAATGGAAACCCAATAAAAGAGGCCAAACTTAAAAAATAAGGTAGAAATAGGTAGAACTGGACACTGCAAACTTGAACATGTAAGACATCACAATAGGGAGGAGGCTTGGGGGCAGATGGGCTCTGGAGGCAAGTTGAACTAGAGAGAAGACATCTGGATCTTCACAGAAGCAGATCATCCACAGAGCAGCAGCAAGCCCCAAGAAGGCTATTAATGAAGGCAGAAGTATCTGAGCCTGCCATCAGACCTGTCATGTGCAATAGAATCCTGAGGTTTCCTGAGGGCGAGCCCAGCACTGATGACTAGATGGTACGTGATGGGAGATTTCAGAGGGTTCTGACCAGGAAAACACACATGGCTGGTTGCCACAGATTTATTCAAAGGCTTTTGCCCCAGGCTGTCTCAAATTAGAGGAGCTGTGTTGAGGCTAATGGGATATCTCAAAGAGGTGAGATGTGAAGACTAAGACAGAGCTAGCCTTCTATTGGGTCTGACTGGTTCTCTGACGGTCTATAAAGCACTGTTGCCTTCTGAACCTTGACACACAGAAAGCACGGCCTAAAACCCATGACCTATTCCTGCTGAGGGTCCTCTCAGATCTCAGAGGAGCCAACTTCTGCTCAGCAGGCAGTATCTTAGAGACACCTGAGTATAATTCATCATTTCCATAAGGAACCATTCATCTTTTGAGGTATCATCTGAGAGTCGGATCCCATGCTGATATATAAAATGACATTTCCTTTCATGACATTAAGGGTAATCACAAAGTCAAACTCAGCCAGTGCTCACTGGTAGGGAATTGCTTTCAGAAAGTCATGTGGGTGGGACTCAGAGAGAAAATGGGAATGTTCACTAAATGCCTGGGGTCATGGTAATCATCTCCATGCTGGACCTTAGGGCTGTCATGCTTATCCCAGGGAGACCACCTTGAAATTTCTCTGCAAGTTGCTGTTGAAACATCTTGGCAGACAATCTTAGGGGATTTGGAAGCAATTCCTTCGGTCAAAACCACTGAAGAGTCCCTGGCATACTGTCTGGCCAACTGACTCCAGAAAGACCTGGTCTAGATACAGAGTTGGGGACCTTTGCCTCTCATTTCACAGACTGATCATTCTGCTAATCCAGGAAGGCATATCTGATCCCTGGCATGTTGGAGTCAAGGGCCATACCCTTAGGAGCAGAGAATGTGGTGGAAAAGGTTCCCAAGTTAAAAAATAAGGTAGAAATAGGTAGAACTGGACACTGCAAACTTGAACATGTAAGACATCACAATGGATCTTCACAGAAGCAGATCAAATCCACAGAGCAGCAGCAAGCCCCAAGAAGGCTATTAATGAAGGCAGAAGTATCTGAGCCTGCCATCAGACCTGTCATGTGCAATAGAATCCTGAGGTTTCCTGAGGGCGAGCCCAGCACTGATGACTAGATGGTACGTGATGGGAGATTTCAGAGGTTCTGACCAGGAAAACACACATGGCTGGTTGCCACAGATTTATTCAAAGGCTTTTGCCCCAGGCTGTCTCAAATTAGAGGAGCTGTGTTGAGGCTAATGGGATATCTCAAAGAGGTGAGATGTGAAGACTAAGACAGAGCTAGCCTTCTATTGGGTCTGACTGGTTCTCTGACGGTCTATAAAGCACTGTTGCCTTCTGAACCTTGACACACAGAAAGCACGGCCTAAAACCCATGACCTATTCCTGCTGAGGGTCCTCTCAGATCTCAGAGGAGCCAACTTCTGCTCAGCAGGCAGTATCTTAGAGACACCTGAGTATAATTCATCATTTCCATAAGGAACCATTCATCTTTTGAGGTATCATCTGAGAGTCGGATCCCATGCTGATATATAAAATGACATTTCCTTTCATGACATTAAGGGTAATCACAAAGTCAAACTCAGCCAGTGCTCACTGGTAGGGAATTGCTTTCAGAAAGTCATGTGGGTGGGACTCAGAGAGAAAATGGGAATGTTCACTAAATGCCTGGGGTCATGGTAATCATCTCCATGCTGGACCTTAGGGCTGTCATGCTTATCCCAGGGAGACCACCTTGAAATTTCTCTGCAAGTTGCTGTTGAAACATCTTGGCAGACAATCTTAGGGGATTTGGAAGCAATTCCTTCGGTCAAAACCACTGAAGAGTCCCTGGCATACTGTCTGGCCAACTGACTCCAGAAAGACCTGGTCTAGATACAGAGTTGGGGACCTTTGCCTCTCATTTCACAGACTATCATTCTGCTAATCCAGGAAGGCATATCTGATCCCTGGCATGTTGGAGTCAAGGGCCATACCCTTAGGAGCAGAGAATGTGGTGAAGTCATACTATCACAAGATGGTTCTGTTTGCCCAAGTGCTCAGCCTTCACCAGGGGCCATCTAGTATTGAGGGAGAGGCCCTCAATTTTCAAGTATCCTGGAGGGAGCACTGTGGTACAGTCATGTCTTTGACTTCTCTTCTGTTGATTAAACACTCCTGCTATAACTTCAGGCAAACTATCTGTTCAGGAGTCGTACGATCTGGGTGACTGGGTCCTAGGAGCCCAGACTTGGAGCTCATGGAAGATAGAATCACTTTATCTGAAGAAAAAGGCACATCTTCATATTCTAGAAGGACATGAGAGGACTCCACATCTGTATGGGACTCAGGTCCCTTGTTCAGGTTCTGTTACTGAGCCATTCTGGCCTCTATCAGTCATTCTGATATCTATTCTCTGGAGGTTTATCTTACACTGCAGCATTCTGCAATCCTCAGGTTGCTGTGCATATGTTTTCATCAGGGGAATTTATACACTGGATTTGAGAGACTATAACAAATGCAGAAGATGCAGGTTTGATTCCTGAGTTGGGAAGATGCCTTGGACAAAGAAACTACAACCCACTTCAGTATTCTTGTCTGGAACATTCCATGGACAGAGGAGCCTGGTGGGATATAGTCCATTGGGTCATAAAGAGTCAGACATGACTAAGCTACTGAGCACACACACATGCATGCACAAGGAGTGCTGCTAATGATACTTGAGATCATCACAATGTAGTCTATATAGGGTCTCTCCCAGGGTGGAGGGATCTCAACTGTACACTGGTGGAGGGTGAAGGAAAGATGACATTGAAAGCTTTATGGAATTCATCTCTGCTGGCTGGGTCATGCTTATCCCAGAGACCACCTTGAAATTTCTCTGCAAGTTGCTGTTGAAACATCTTGGCAGACAATCTTAGGGGATTTGGAAGCAATTCCTTCGGTCAAAACCACTGAAGAGTCCCTGGCATACTGTCTGGCCAACTGACTCCAGAAAGACCTGGTCTAGATACAGAGTTGGGGACCTTTGCCTCTCATTTCACAGACTATCATTCTGCTAATCCAGGAAGGCATATCTGATCCCTGGCATGTTGGAGTCAAGGGCCATACCCTTAGGAGCAGAGAATGTGGTGAAGTCATACTATCACAAGATGGTTCTGTTTGCCCAAGTGCTCAGCCTTCACCAGGGGCCATCTAGTATTGAGGGAGAGGCCCTCAATTTTCAAGTATCCTGGAGGGAGCACTGTGGTACAGTCATGTCTTTGACTTCTCTTCTGTTGATTAAACACTCCTGCTATAACTTCAGGCAAACTATCTGTTCAGGAGTCGTACGATCTGGGTGACTGGGTCCTAGGAGCCCAGACTTGGAGCTCATGGAAGATAGAATCACTTTATCTGAAGAAAAAGGCACATCTTCATATTCTAGAAGGACATGAGAGGACTCCACATCTGTATGGGACTCAGGTCCCTTGTTCAGGTTCTGTTACTGAGCCATTCTGGCCTCTATCAGTCATTCTGATATCTATTCTCTGGAGGTTTATCTTACACTGCAGCATTCTGCAATCCTCAGGTTGCTGTGCATATGTTTTCATCAGGGGAATTTATACACTGGATTTGAGAGACTATAACAAATGCAGAAGATGCAGGTTTGATTCCTGAGTTGGGAAGATGCCTTGGACAAATAAACTACAACCCACTTCAGTATTCTTGTCTGGAAAATTCCATGGACAGAGGAGCCTGGTGGGATATAGTCCATTGGGTCATAAAGAGTCAGACATGACTAAGCTACTGAGCACACACACATGCATGCACAAGGAGTGCTGCTAATGATACTTGAGATCATCACAATGTAGTCTATATAGGGTCTCTCCCAGGGTGGAGGGATCTCAACTGTACACTGGTGGAGGGTGAAGGGAAAGATGACATTGAAATCTGCCACAGCCTCTGCCCTGTGGGAGACAGGGAGTTGCTTGGTTTGGGGGCATTCATTTTGGTGCAGTACCATGGAGAAATGATGGAGTAAAGTTGGCAGGGCTGCCGGCAGAAGGGCTCAGTCTGTTTTCCACCACAGGCTTATGCCAGGGGACACATGGGAGCAGCAGGTGTGGGTGCTGGTGCCAGAACACATGGAGTTGGCTTCGGTTTGGCATCCAGGGAAGAATTCTGGCTCTGGTTGGCTGGAACTGGGAAAGGTTTCAGGTCATTCCAAAGCCAAATATTTGTCAGTTCAGAGAGGTTTGCTCCTATTTGTCTTGCTGCTAGGGATGTTGTACACCATTTGGTCAAATGTCTTCAGAGCAGGTGAGGACTTTGGCTAATAGTCTCAGTATGGCAAAAGTCCGGAAGATCTGTGGTTCACGTTATATGATGAGGTCGTCAGGGTGTTGTATGTTGGGAATCCTGGGAATGTATTTGGTCAGCAGAATTCTGATCTTTGATCTCAGCTCTCTGACCAAAGCACTGTGGGGAAATACCTTGCTCCTTTGGCATAATTTCCAGCCTCCATTCTTAGGGTATGGCTCCCTGTCTCAGAGTCATAAAGCAAGAGAGTGAAGGGGAGAACAGGGATTGACTGGCCAGTCACTTTGGTTCTTTCTGCCTGGAGAATTTAAGAATCAGATAAGGATTCCCAGATGGGGTCACCACTGTAAGGGAAGGCCACTGCCTCCTGCTTCGACTTGGGCTTTGACTCTTTCATGATAGTGCCTCCCTTTAGGATTACCGGACTGGGCTGGTTGAACATCCCCAGTCACAGACAGGGACAGGCCCACAGTGGGAACAGTTGCTGAGGCAGTAACAGTGGCCCACGGCTTGCTGGGTAGGTCCCTTCCCATTGTTCCTATTAGTTTTTCTCTATTCTGAAAGTGGATCTTGCAGCCTCAGCATTCTCTGAGTGTGCTTCTTGCTGCCACTGAAGAACCTTGCATGCCGAGGCACACATTTCACAGGGGTTACCATGCTATAGTGCTTATCCTGGAGCTTGGAGGTCCAGGGGCCATGCAATCAAAGGCAACCCTCACCTTTCAGGAGTTCAGTTTGCTCTTTGATCTATACTAGGGCATAAATGAACTTTCCAAAGGTGATCTCTGCCACCTAAACTGAAATGAATTTCTAGGTGGAAATTGGGCCGACACCAGCTAGGTCCACATTTACCCCCTGGAGGCAGGGTGGAAACAGGCTTTGGCCCAGCACCCAGCCAGCTGTTGGGCTGGGTGGCACCATCACCTCTTCTGTTTCACCGCTGCAGCTCTTATAGTTTGTAAATCACTGGAAGGACTATGTACATGAAGCATATAAGAAATAAGTTTGGAAAGGTAAGTTGGGGAAAATTTTAGGAAAGTTTGAATTGACAGATTTAAATATGGAAGCTTTTTTTTTTTTTCCCATAGGGAGTAGCGAATAACTGAAGATTCTGAACCCAGGAGTAACATGATCCTGACTTGACTTTAGAATGATTCACCCTCCCATTACCGTTTAGAGGAAACAGAGTCAAGACACTTCTAGATGCAAGTAAGAGAATACCAAACCAAGATGCCTTGGGTGACAGAGATCTATTAGTTCATATAGCAAGACCTCCCATAGCTGTAAAAAGAGACTCAGGTTAGCAAAGACCATGTTTGAAACCAAAAGACTAGCTGAGGAAGTCACAAAAAGACATAGAGAAACAGCAACAGAAAGTGACAAATAACAGAAATTTAGAGAATGTCAAGAAGAAAACTGGGAAGCAGAAAAACAGAAAAAAAAAAAAAAAACCCACATTTCCTATTATCTAATTTTGCTACTTCTAGTTTAGTATGAGACCTCACCTCTACCTCCTAAATGACTATTTTTAAATGAAAATAGTTCAGCACGAATACTCAGTCTCTCAGGAATATTATATTCTAATTTCAGAAGACCAATTTAACCATGCACAAGGATAACTAACAGAGTTCTTTCTCTATAGACAAGACCTTTGATCCATTTCAAAATAATTTTATTTACTGTCACCAAAAGTAATTAGAGCATTCATCCCTAATGGCTACTGGTCACCTTAGGAGCAGTTTCCACATTCATATAAGGAGAACCTCTGAAACCTACAAACTCAGCAACCCACAGAGCACTGTCTCCTCACTGGAAATAGAAAGGGGGGAGTTATCTGCAGCCAGGCAAGGTGCTCATCAAGAATTTCAGAATGCCCACTTCAGGGCCACCTCTTCACATGTCTTGGTAGAGTGTCCTCTGAGACCTTATTGTAATCACCATGAGATTCTATTTTGCACAACAGAATAAAGGGATGTAGAGTTGAAATTGAAAAATGAGTAGACTATTCTTCATCTTTTCCTTTTGATCGAACATAGTTAACACATCACTTCTGCTGTTCTGGGTATGAGTGGCAATACTCAGCCAAGGCAGGTCTAATTCACTGCTCTACCACATAATTGTTTTTCACCAATAGACCAAAATGACACAGTCAAAAGAAAGGGGTACCAATGATTCTGCAGGGAAACTATAGGGGATGTTGAACCTTTGTAGATGATGAAGTTGATGACAAGCAACCTGACACTGCAGAATGATTCTACAGCCCTAAGAACCTGATCCCTTGCCTTTGGGGTGATATGCTTTTGCCACAGAAAATAATAAAATGTCTAACTTGAAATTAAAATTCTGTAAGATTGCCCACAGCTTTTCATCTAAAAACCCCAATTGTATAATTTTAGATTGAATTCTCAGATATCACATATTTCTTGAGTGTACTGGAATGAACAAAAAATAGAAGCAAACATCTAAAGAGGCATAGATAGACATGCAGACAGTGATATCTCCTGAGCACTTAGCATGTGCCAATATGTTTACATATAGTACATCATTTAAACTAGACGAGGAAGCTATCTGTATTATGATACTGTTTTCATAGGTGAGAAACAAAACAAACAGAAAAAGAGATTGATAGACTGGTCACCATGAGTTTGCAAATGAAAGTAACAAATAGAATGCCATCCATGACATTTGCATATCCGCAAAGTATACATGCATGCAATGCGTACTGAGTGCCAAAGAACTGATGCTTTCAAATTATGGTGCTAGAGAAGACTTTTGAGAGTCCTTTGGACCACAAGGAGATCCAGTCAGTCAATTCTAAAGGAAATCAACCCTGAATATTATTGGAAGGACTGATGTTGAAGCTGAAGCTCTAATATTTTGGCCACCTGATATAAAGAGATGACTCATTGGAAAAGACTTTGAGGCTGGGAAAGACTGAAGGCAAAAGGAGAAGGGGACTGTAAAGGATGAGATGGTCACATAGCACCACTGACTCAATGAACATGAATTTGAGCAAACTCCAGGAGATAGCGGAGGATAGAAGAGCTTGGTGTGCTGCAGTCCATGGTGTTGCAAAGAGACACAACTTAGACTGAATATCAACAGCAAACAAAAATACATACAAAATTATTGTGCCCCTTTCTCCCTTTCTTTTCCCAGCTTCATCACACAAAATTTTTAACCCTGGATAGGCTGATCAACAGTCTTCAGGACTAAAAGGAAAGCTGCTGCTAATTAGCAGCTTTCCAGAAGACAATGTCCCATTCCCCTCTGGAACAACATGTCCATGGACATTTGCCTGTAAGAGGCAGCTGCTAAAGAGCTCACGGTGGCTTTTCTAATCCTGTCTTCATAGTTTGCTGTTACAACATGCATACAGTTCAATGCATCAAGTAATTAGTTCTCAGCATCTTGTGAACTGAGGACCTATTTCCAGAATGACTTAGTACAGTTTCCTCTGAAGTCCATGCTATCAGAGGAAATAATTCATCTCAGAGGGTTTTACTTAAAACCTTGTGTCTGCTTATCTAAAATGACTGTGCTAATTAAGGCTTTCATAATAAATTTCCCTGCTACACTTCACTATGAGGGCTTGAGTCCTTACCTCAGATGTTCCCTTGGGGTCTGGCATAGTGGTGGGAGACCTCTGACGTAGGAGTCGCTCCGACTGGAATCCCTAGAGACAGGTAATTCACTTTGAGACACAGTCTCTTCTTTTGCATGGCCATAGGTGAGAAACAAAACAAACAGAAAAAGAGATTGATAGACTGGTCACCATGAGTTTGCAAATGAAAGTAACAAATAGAATGCCATCCATGACATTTGCATATCCGCAAAGTATACATGCATGCAATGCGTACTGAGTGCCAAAGAACTGATGCTTTCAAATTATGGTGCTAGAGAAGACTTTTGAGAGTCCTTTGGACCACAAGGAGATCCAGTCAGTCAATTCTAAAGGAAATCAACCCTGAATATTATTGGAAGGACTGATGTTGAAGCTGAAGCTCTAATATTTTGGCCACCTGATATAAAGAGATGACTCATTGGAAAAGACTTTGAGGCTGGGAAAGACTGAAGGCAAAAGGAGAAGGGGACTGTAAAGGATGAGATGGTCACATAGCACCACTGACTCAATGAACATGAATTTGAGCAAACTCCAGGAGATAGCGGAGGATAGAAGAGCTTGGTGTGCTGCAGTCCATGGTGTTGCAAAGAGACACAACTTAGACTGAATATCAACAGCAAACAAAAATACATACAAAATTATTGTGCCCCTTTCTCCCTTTCTTTTCCCAGCTTCATCACACAAAATTTTTAACCCTGGATAGGCTGATCAACAATCTTCAGGACTAAAAGGAAAGCTGCTGCTAATTAGCAGCTTTCCAGAAGACAATGTCCCATTCCCCTCTGGAACAACATGTCCATGGACATTTGCCTGTAAGAGGCAGCTGCTAAAGAGCTCACGGTGGCTTTTCTAATCCTGTCTTCATAGTTTGCTGTTACAACATGCATACAGTTCAATGCATCAAGTAATTAGTTCTCAGCATCTTGTGAACTGAGGACCTATTTCCAGAATGACTTAGTACAGTTTCCTCTGAAGTCCATGCTATCAGAGGAAATAATTCATCTCAGAGGGTTTTACTTAAAACCTTGTGTCTGCTTATCTAAAATGACTGTGCTAATTAAGGCTTTCATAATAAATTTCCCTGCTACACTTCACTATGAGGGCTTGAGTCCTTACCTCAGATGTTCCCTTGGGGTCTGGCATAGTGGTGGGAGACCTCTGACGTAGGAGTCGCTCCGACTGGAATCCCTAGAGACAGGTAATTCACTTTGAGACACAGTCTCTTCTTTTGCATGGCCATACATTCAAAGGTTTTTTTTCTTTCTGGTTTTGCTGTTTATTTGCTTTTGCTGTAATATTTAAGTCAATCTGCTTGAAGTTAAAAAAATATTATTAGTTTAATCAGCACTACATCAAGTGCTATCTACATACCAGTTGATGTCTGTGGACTGTTACTGACCACTTTATGGAATAAGCATAGAACATGGAAGTAGCATTTAGAAACTTCTATAGCAATTTGACAGAATAATTTCCTTTATGTCCATTAAATCTAAAAATGTTTTAAAAGTGGTTCTCATATTTCCACATTTTTTATCTGTTTTATTTTATATAATTTATCTTCTAACAATTGATTTTTTCCCTTCTTGAGGATCCTGTTTCCTGCCTTTTTAAATATTGGGTAGTTTTTTTTATTGGATTGAAGGTCATGTCAATTTTCAGGATCGAGTATTGAACTTTGCTGTGTCCCCTTATGTAGCTGTGGACTTCTTTCTGGCATGTAGGTATGTTATTGGTGATCAGTTTGGTCCTCTCAAGTGTGCCTGTTGTTCAAGCAATAAGCTCAGGTGAGGTAGGACTCGCCATGTTCCTTTTCTCTGAAGGGATGACAGTCCTAAAGGAACTTTTATTCAGTATCTGAAAAGCCACTGTTTCATATATTATTCTGGTTTCCTAACTGTTTAAGGTAGAGGAGTGAATCAATCTCTTTCACTTCATTATAGCTAGAAACACATGTACTAGGACTTCATCTTAACATCCTGTACCTTGATATCCAATAATTCACTGGTAGAAATTTTACTGTATTTTAAAAAAAGTATCTATCTGTAATGGAAAAGAAGCTAAAACAACAAGATAGATGAAAAATAACAACAAAAAATAAACAATTAAAAAAATAACTTGAATTTCACCAAATAAGATTTACATATGGCCAATAAGCACATGAAAAGACACTCAAAACCACTAATTATTAATACAAATCAAAACCACAATAAGATACTATCTCATATCTATTAGAAACATTATTTTCAAAAACAATGACAACAACAACAATCTCTGAAAATAACAGCTCTTAGTAAGGGAGAAATTAAAACTCTAGTTCCTCACTAGTGGCAATGTAAAATGGTGCATCCTATAGTAAACAGTAAGGCAATTCTTCAGAAGTTTAAAAATAGAATTACCATAAGTGACTAAGTGTTAGTCACTTAGTCATGACTGACTCTTTGTGACCCCACAGACTATAGCCCACCAGTCTCCTCTATTCATAGAATTCTCCAAGCAAGAATACTGGAATGGGTAGCCACTCCCTTCTCCAGGGGATCTTCCCAATCCAGGGACTAAACCTAGATCTCCTGCACTGTAGGTGGATTCTTTTCTGTCTGAGCCACCAGAAAGTCCATATGATCTAGCAACTTAACTTCTGGATATATAATCAAAAGAACTGAAAGCATGGATGCAAAAAGATATGTGTACACGATACTCATAGCAGTCTTATTCACAATACCAAAATCTGAAAGCAACTCAAGTGTTCATGAAATGAATAGATTTTTAAAATGAGGTATATACATACAATGGAATATTGTGTGTATTGTGTGCTAAATTGCTTTAGTCGTGTCCAACTGTTTGAGACCCTATAGACTGTAGCCTGCCAGACTCCTCCATCCATGGGGTTTTCCAGGCTAGAATACTGGAGTCGGTTGTTATTTTCTTTTCCAGAGGAGCTTCCTGACCCAGGGATCAAACCCACGTCTCTTACATTTCCTGCAGGGGTAGGCAGGTTCCTTACCACTAGCGCCACCTGGGAAGCAATGGAATATTATTCAGCCCTAAAATGGAAGGTGATTTTGACATATTCTACTACATGAATGAACTTTGAAGACATTATAACTGAAATAAGCCAGACAAGAATGGACAAGTATTATATAATTTCACTTACACAAGGTACCTGAGATAGTCAAATTGATACAGTCAAAAAGCAAAAGAGCGGTTGCCTGGTGCTGAGGGGAGATGAGAATGGGGAATTATTGTTCAGTGGGTATAGTTCAGTTTGAGAAAACTGAAAAAAAAAATAAGTTTTGGAGATGGACACTGGTGAGGGTTGCCCAATAGTGTGAATATACTCACTGCTCATCAAGGGCATTCTTATGAATGGAAAAATGGTGAACTTTTTATGTTATGTGTATTTTATCACAAACAAAGAATACTTAAAACAAAAAAACAACTTCACCTTCCCTTCAGATAGCTGGAGAATCGCTGAATTTCAGAGGCTGATGGTAGGAAAAGGACAAGGTGAGAGGGAGTTAGATGAACTTTCTACCATGGTTCAAGATGACAAGCAGGAGCCTGCCAGACCTCCCAGGTACTTCCAGCCTGAGAACCAAAATGGAGCCTGCCATCATGGCTTTTTAAAAAATCATCTGTGTTCCTATTCAATTAGTAGTAAAACCTTTAACAAAAGTCTATGTGGAGGGCTTCCAGGAAAGCAGAATCGTGTGAGGCTGTTTTCTATAGTACATTTTACAAAGGTACTTCAATAAATTGGGGAGAAAATGGTTAAAAAGAGGGGGAAAAAAAGCAATTAGTCTGAAGGGGGAAAGAGGGACAATCAGCCCAGGACATATTGCTTATCATGAAAAAAGAGAATGTTATTGAATAATATGTATAACAAGATCCTATTCCCAAATACATGGGGAAAAAACTATATATATATATATATATATGTATATATATACACATATATATATATATATATTTCTATGTATATATGCATTAAAAAAAATTCCCTGCAAGACTATAAGTCAAAATAACATTATGGTAATATCACATGTATACCCATAAATGTATATATGCTGGCTTATGTATATATGTGGGTTTCCAGGTGTGCTAGTGGTAAAGAAGCCACATGCCAGTGCAGGAGACACAAGAGATGGAGGTTTAATCCCTGTGTCAGGAAAATCTCCTGGAGGAGGAAATGGCCACCTAGTCCAGTATCCTTGCCTGGAAAATTCCATGGACAGAGAGGCCTGGTGGGCTAAAGTCCATAGGGTCGCAAAGAGCTGGACACAACTGAGCACATGTGTACATGTACAGATATATATGTACAGTCAATTTGTAAATTAAAATATCTCTATGGCACACAACAACAACTAACTCATAACTCAATGAAGAAAGGGGGGGGAATGAGAATGGGGAATTATTGTTCAGTGGGTATAGTTCAGTTTGAGAAAACTGAAAAAATAAGTTTTGGAGATGGACACTGGTGAGGGTTGCCCAATAGTGTGAATATACTCACTGCTCATCAAGGGCATTCTTATGAATGGAAAAATGGTGAACTTTTTATGTTATGTGTATTTTATCACAAACAAAGAATACTTAAAACAAAAAAACAACTTCACCTTCCCTTCAGATAGCTGGAGAATCGCTGAATTTCAGAGGCTGATGGTAGGAAAAGGACAAGGTGAGAGGGAGTTAGATGAACTTTCTACCATGGTTCAAGATGACAAGCAGGAGCCTGCCAGACCTCCCAGGTACTTCCAGCCTGAGAACCAAAATGGAGCCTGCCATCATGGCTTTTTAAAAAATCATCTGTGTTCCTATTCAATTAGTAGTAAAACCTTTAACAAAAGTCTATGTGGAGGGCTTCCAGGAAAGCAGAATCGTGTGAGGCTGTTTTCTATAGTACATTTTACAAAGGTACTTCAATAAATTGGGGAGAAAATGGTTAAAAAGAGGGGGAAAAAAAGCAATTAGTCTGAAGGGGGAAAGAGGGACAATCAGCCCAGGACATATTGCTTATCATGAAAAAAGAGAATGTTATTGAATAATATGTATAACAAGATCCTATTCCCAAATACATGGGGAAAAAACTATATATATATATATATATACACATATATATATATATATATATTTCTATGTATATATGCATTAAAAAAAATTCCCTGCAAGACTATAAGTCAAAATAACATTATGGTAATATCACATGTATACCCATAAATGTATATATGCTGGCTTATGTATATATGTGGGTTTCCAGGTGTGCTAGTGGTAAAGAAGCCACATGCCAGTGCAGGAGACACAAGAGATGGAGGTTTAATCCCTGTGTCAGGAAAATCTCCTGGAGGAGGAAATGGCCACCTAGTCCAGTATCCTTGCCTGGAAAATTCCATGGACAGAGAGGCCTGGTGGGCTAAAGTCCATAGGGTCGCAAAGAGCTGGACACAACTGAGCACATGTGTACATGTACAGATATATATGTACAGTCAATTTGTAAATTAAAATATCTCTATGGCACACAACAACAACTAACTCATACAACATTGCTTATATCTGTGTGGTTGAATCATGGGTGGTTTCTGTTGGTTCACAATGGCTAGGTAAATCTTTCATAATCAGGTCAAGAAAGCAATTTTTATTTAAATATTAGGAAAGGACTATTGGGAAATGTTGTGTGGTCTAGGACTGAGATACCTTTGTTTTGGAGATTTATGCATAAATTACTCTGTTTCATTACTTCTCATTTTGTTTTTGTTTTTAATTTTACAGATCAGCAACAATGCTTAACATCCTTCCATGCCAGAAATGTATTTCATTTAGATCAGATAAGATTAGAGTAATTAAGGTCACTGGACTTTGCCATTTAACAAATCCTTAAATCCAATTCTAATCTCATTCATTCATGCCACAAATAAAAGGGTTAATTGCTAACATATAATGTTTCAGACTTACTCTGACACAAATGTTATAATATTATTAATAGACGTCATTAATGCCTGCTGTCTGACTTTAGAAAAGGGCTGATGTATTCAGTACTTAAAGAGTTACAGATTTATCGGTTCTGAAGAGGTTATCCCTGGGCTAACTCATTATCACTGTATAAGCACGGAATGTTCTGTGACAGGGGAACGTCTAAAATGAAACAAGCCAATTAGTCAAGATGGGGCCTGCACGTGGTGGCTCTGCAGTATGAGCAGATGCTGTCAGCTCCTGAGCTGGCACCATGCAGTCTCGTGGACGAGGCCAGGTTCAAGCCCAGAACAGGTTGGCGACTCATGTGGGGACTCTGAGAGCCTGTTGCCACATCAGATTCATGCCGGGTTGCTTCACTCCAGCTCTGACCCAGCTGAAAGGAATAATCCTGCAGTCCTGTGAGTCTCCCACACCAAACCTTTTACCACTTTAAAAGAGAAACAAACAAACTGATTGAATCTTAAGCTCTCTCTCTTTTTTTTCTTTCTCCAGTTCTGACAAAAGTATAACAAGGGGGAAAGAAAATTCTTCAAGGTGTTCTTGAAAGGTCAGCCTGTAACCAAAGGTGCTATCTCAATGTCTGGAGTCATTAAAAACGATACCGTTAAACTGTTTTTAAAGACATGGGAATGTGTGTGTTTCATGTTGTTACTGTGAAAAGAGCAGCAATTTTGTAAGCTAAAAAGATCTAAAAGATTAAAAAAATAAACCCTAACATCAGCATTAAAAGGGATGATTACAGGTCAGTTGTTCTTTTGTTTTGCTAAATATTTTGCCTATCCACTTTCCTATATTTTCCAAATTTCTAGAATAGAAATATATTGCTTTCTAAAGAATTTAAAAAGACTACCAACAACTGTAATTTTTAAGGTTGTTCTCTAGTTAATGAGAGGGTAGTTTCTATCTTCTGATATCAACTCAATAACAACAGATACTTTTCTGTAAATCTTCATCTTGCTATGTTGAGATGAGGTTTAAACAGAAATGGTTCAACTATGCCAAATTTTTCTCAAACCAAAATCTTCCATATACACTGACCTTCTTTATCACAAATTTAGAAAACATATCCAGAAGGGGAAAAAGACACTGCCCAATCAGATCTGCATGTTCCCAAAGCTTCTATAGGAAGATTTAATAAAGAGGCTGCCTTGGTCCAAGGGCTTATTTCCTTTGGAAATGCTTCTCTCTCTCTTTGTCCTGATACCAGGATGGAAAAAGATAGCAGTTGGCATTCATACTATACTCAGAATGTTAAAAGTACTTTCACAAGTAATAAAAAGAATGCAAAGAGAAACTCTCTCCAAAACTATCGATGGCCTAATGACAAACACCCACTTATCTAAGCACATTCTAACTTGGGTTACAAGTAGCAGAAAGGGGATCCCAGAGCCACAGGATAAGGGAACTCACTATGTCATAGAGCTGACTCTAGGTCAGGCACTGTTCTCATCACTTGACACACAGTTTGTAGTCTTTATGACCACACTGGTGAGACCAGAAGAAAGGGACAGGACACAATCATTAAAAAAAAAAAAATGACATAACCATTTAGAAGAACAAGATATGACAAGACTGGTTAGAACCTACAGGCCCAAGATGGCCGAATATTCAACTTTCAGTAGCCCTGGAGCCTCATTATACAGTCATCATAGTACATTAGCATATACTAAATTGCACAGCCACAGGTGCCATGAGGCTGAACCATGAAAGACCAAAATATGGACTGTAGCCCAATTACTGGAAGCACCCACCCTTTCTCCAAGGTAGAATATTCTTTCCACTCATTGACATATGCAATCATTCTGCCCATAAAAATTAACCACACTCGCACTCTGGTCTCTCTCCTTCTGAGACAGCTCACACTCTGCCTATGGAGTGTATATACCTGTAAATAAACTTGTAAAATAAACTTGCTTTCACTTGACTATAGCTCACTCCTGAATCCTTCTTGCTTGAAGGCCAAGACCCTCACATTGCAGCCTGTACAAGAGACCCACTGTGACCCAGGACATGCCCAGTCTCTCATGCCCCATTTTTCCTACATCACTGGGATAAAGTTGTCATTGTCCATATCAGGGTTCAACAGAGTATAACCTATAGGTTAATTTGAGCCAATGGATTGTTTTTGTAAATGAAGTTGTATTGGAATACAACTACTCCCATTTGCTTTTTGTCTATGACTATTCTCCTAGCCAGTTTGCAGAATTGAGTATTTACAACAGAGATCATTTTTCCTGCAAAGCCTAAAGTATTTATTATTTTGTCCTTCACAGAAAACATTTGCCAACCCCTGATCTACATGAAACTGAGAAGAAAAATGAAGCTCAAGGAAGTTCAAGAATACCTCAGTGTTGCTCAGCTAATTGCTTCCAGAATCAAGACCCAAACACATATCTGCCTTACTTTAAGCCCATGTTCTTTTCATTTCTCCTAATTATAATTCAAAAAACAAGACCCAGGGCTTCCCTGGTGGTCCACTGAGTAAAGAGTCCACCTTGCAGTGCAACGGGCACCAGTTTGATCCCTGGTCTGGGAAGATCCCACATGCCTCAGAGTGGCTAGACTGGTGTGCCCAATTAGGAGCCAGTGCTCTGGAGCACTTGCACTCAGAGCTGGTGCTCTGCAATGAGAGAGGCCACTGTGATGGGAGGTGCACATAGAGCAAAGAACAAAGATCAATGAAAATAAATGAATGAAAGATCAATTAAAAGAGGCCAAAACTAAAAAAACAAAAAAAGTAAGACCCAAACCTCCAACAAAGTATATCATACATATGGCATATTACAAGCTAATGTTTCAGCATTTGGAGGAATGTGATGTAGGTAAATAGTAATTGTACACACCCATAGCTGGGCACCAAGGCAGACAAACTGTAGAGAGATGTCCACAACATGATCCTTCTAGTGATCATGGATTTGTCTTTTCAGTACACTCTTGCATCATAATGGTAGAGACTCCATTTTCACACTGACAATAATAATTTATTTACTAGCCAGTGAGATTGAAAATATGGCTCAGACTCTTAGTTTCAGTCTCTATTTTGCTGAGACCTGACCCAACTTTTGGACATCACTGAGAAGTATAATATGGATAAAATAACCCTAAAAGAACAAATCATATCCATATCCTGTATCTAGCACGAACCTATTCCTTATCCAACACAGTTTGATTACTGGTTTTCCCAGTGCTTTATGTGATAATACTCTACCCCCCGCCCCCCAAAAAAGTTAGGTTAAAATAATTCCTCTTGGAACTGAATCATCAGTCGAAACACAGGCAAAATTTCATGCTCTTTGTAGGAATTTTGCCGTATGCCTCTGTCTGTATTATAACACGTAAATTCAAACATCATCAGTCCATATTCCTAGAGGCAAGTGCTTTGCTTTCCATTTCTTTTCCTAGTAAAATTTTCCAAAAAACACCAATGATCGACATGAAACTGAGAAGACAAAGGAAGCACAAGGAAGTTCAAGAATACCACAGTGTTGCACAGCTAATTGCTTCCAGAATCAAGACCCAAACACATATCTGCCTTACTTTAAGCCCATGTTCTTTTCATTTCTCCGAATGATCATTCAAACAACAAGACCCAGGGCTTCCCTGGTGGTCCACTGAGTAAAGAGTCCACCTTGCAGTGCAACGGGCACCAGTTTGATCCCTGGTCTGGGAAGATCCCACATGCCTCAGAGTGGCTAGACTGGTGTGCCCAATTAGGAGCCAGTGCTCTGGAGCACTTGCACTCAGAGCTGGTGCTCTGCAATGAGAGAGGCCACTGTGATGGGAGGTGCACATAGAGCAAAGAACAAAGATCAATGAAAATAAATGAATGAAAGATCAATTAAAAGAGGCCAAAACTAAAAAAACAAAAAAAGTAAGACCCAAACCTCCAACAAAGTATATCATACATATGGCATATTACAAGCTAATGTTTCAGCATTTGGAGGAATGTGATGTAGGTAAATAGTAATTGTACACACCCATAGCTGGGCACCAAGGCAGACAAACTGTAGAGAGATGTCCACAACATGATCCTTCTAGTGATCATGGATTTGTCTTTTCAGTACACTCTTGCATCATAATGGTAGAGACTCCATTTTCACACTGACAATAATAATTTATTTACTAGCCAGTGAGATTGAAAATATGGCTCAGACTCTTAGTTTCAGTCTCTATTTTGCTGAGACCTGACCCAACTTTTGGACATCACTGAGAAGTATAATATGGATAAAATAACCCTAAAAGAACAAATCATATCCATATCCTGTATCTAGCACGAACCTATTCCTTATCCAACACAGTTTGATTACTGGTTTTCCCAGTGCTTTATGTGATAATACTCTACCCCCCTCCCCCCAAAAAAGTTAGGTTAAAATAATTCCTCTTGGAACTGAATCATCAGTCGAAACACAGGCAAAATTTCATGCTCTTTGTAGGAATTTTGCCGTATGCCTCTGTCTGTATTATAACACGTAAATTCAAACATCATCAGTCCATATTCCTAGAGGCAAGTAAACCTGGTGCCACAAAAGAACACTTAACCAGGAGTCAGATGATTTGGCTTTAAGCTCATAAGATCCAACAAAAACCAAAACCCACAGAACAAATACAGAGAGGTGGACCTGAGAAGGGGTAAGGATACTGGAGTCTTTGGAGTCAGAGGAGAAGGGTGGTGGTGGGGGCGGGGGAGGGGGCTGTGAATGAGGACAGAAAAGGTCACAAGTACTTAGACGTTTCATGTAAGTGAGCTCTGAGAGGCAGAATGAGTGAGGGGTGTGGGCTCTGCCATTGAGAGAGATACGAGTTTCTCACTCTATCACTTCCTGATTGTGTTACACTAGTTTGTTGTTGTTGTTTTTAATGATAGTTCTCCTGACTTTCTCTTTCTTAAAATTGGGATGATAATAATGCCTGCCACATATGACTTTTGTGTGGCTGAAATTATGTCACACAAATGTACAAACATCTTATAAATATGCCTGGGATATGAAGGAAAAATCAGATAACATTATCACTGAGGTCACCTCATTCATTGAACAAATACTCACTGAGCACCTCCTATGTGCTAACACCGTTCCAGGCACTTAGAGTGTATTAGTGAACAAAACAGGAAAATTTCTTCCTTCATGGTGCTGACAGTCTATGAGAGGCGAGGAACAGTGAACATAAAAAACTGAATAATTGCTACAAGATGATCAGAAGTAGTTAAGTATTCAGAAGGAGAGAAATGGAGCAAGGAAGCTGTCAAGGAAATGGAGAGCATCATGGTGGTTCAGTTATAACAAAGGGAATGGTCAGCTGAGACCTGACCCAACTTTTGGACATCACTGAGAAGTATAATATGGATAAAATAACCCTAAAAGAACAAATCATATCCATATCCTGTATCTAGCACGAACCTATTCCTTATCCAACACAGTTTGATTACTGGTTTTCCCAGTGCTTTATGTGATAATACTCTACCCCCCTCCCCCCAAAAAAGTTAGGTTAAAATAATTCCTCTTGGAACTGAATCATCAGTCGAAACACAGGCAAAATTTCATGCTCTTTGTAGGAATTTTGCCGTATGCCTCTGTCTGTATTATAACACGTAAATTCAAACATCATCAGTCCATATTCCTAGAGGCAAGTAAACCTGGTGCCACAAAAGAACACTTAACCAGGAGTCAGATGATTTGGCTTTAAGCTCATAAGATCCAACAAAAACCAAAACCCACAGAACAAATACAGAGAGGTGGACCTGAGAAGGGGTAAGGATACTGGAGTCTTTGGAGTCAGAGGAGAAGGGTGGTGGTGGGGGCGGGGGAGGGGGCTGTGAATGAGGACAGAAAAGGTCACAAGTACTTAGACGTTTCATGTAAGTGAGCTCTGAGAGGCAGAATGAGTGAGGGGTGTGGGCTCTGCCATTGAGAGAGATACGAGTTTCTCACTCTATCACTTCCTGATTGTGTTACACTAGTTTGTTGTTGTTGTTTTTAATGATAGTTCTCCTGACTTTCTCTTTCTTAAAATTGGGATGATAATAATGCCTGCCACATATGACTTTTGTGTGGCTGAAATTATGTCACACAAATGTACAAACATCTTATAAATATGCCTGGGATATGAAGGAAAAATCAGATAACATTATCACTGAGGTCACCTCATTCATTGAACAAATACTCACTGAGCACCTCCTATGTGCTAACACCGTTCCAGGCACTTAGAGTGTATTAGTGAACAAAACAGGAAAATTTCTTCCTTCATGGTGCTGACAGTCTATGAGAGGCGAGGAACAGTGAACATAAAAAACTGAATAATTGCTACAAGATGATCAGAAGTAGTTAAGTATTCAGAAGGAGAGAAATGGAGCAAGGAAGCTGTCAAGGAAATGGAGAGCATCATGGTGGTTCAGTTATAACAAAGGGAATGGTCAGGGAAGGCTTCATTTAAAAGGTGACAGTTAAGGAAAGAGGAAACGAGAAAGGCAGTTGACTAAAAGGGAAGAACATTCCAGGGAGAGGCAACAGCAGTGTGAGGCACTGTGGGAGCAGCATATCTGGAGAAATAAAGAGGAAGGAGGGATTCAGTGGAGGAGAAGACGGAAGAGGTTAAGGCCCAGGTGATTAGAGCTTTGTGGTTCCTATTGACAACCTGGGCTTCTACACTGAGTGAAATGGGAGCCATTGGAGGGTTGGCATGGAGAAGCAACTCAATCCAATTTATGTCTGAAAGGCTCCTCTGGGTATTACGAGGGTGGCTGTTGCATTAATGCAGGGGCAAGTGATGTTAGCTCAAACCTAGGGTAGTGACAGAGGAAGTGAGGAAAAGTGTTCTGAAGGTAGTACGTTTGAGGATTTAGGGTAAGAATTTGATGTACTAAACTGGCCAAAAAGTTGATTCAGTTTTTTTTTTTTTTTTGTCTGTAAGATGTTATGGAAAACTCTGAATGAACTTTTTGGACAATGCAATAGACTGTAAGAGCAAGTGAAGGATCAGGATGACATGGAGCTGCTCAACCTGAGTAATGGGAAGGTTGCACTTGCCATCAGTGAGACAGGATTCAGGCTTTAGGAGTTCCATTTGAGGCAGGATAAGCTAGACATGTTTACTAGTCACATCTATTCATTTTTTGTGATGTCCAAATAAAGCATATTATCTGGGTGAATCCTTAAGCTGTAAGGAGGAAGCAAATGGGGTAGGCTGTTCAGGGAGACCGGGCCTGCAGGAAATCCACCTCTGGGCCAGACCAGGTGAGGTCACTGCTTCAGTCCCGTTGCCTATTACCTGCTTCCTCTCTCTGTTGTCACTGTTCACGCTTCAAGTACTGTAAAAGTTATGCGTAGTTCCAGACTTTATTTCTACTTTTTCTATTACATTTCATTCAAAATGTTCATTCTCACTATATTTCCAAATACAAAAGGTGCAACAGTACAGCTTCACTACCGCCTGACAGTCAGTGGGGGTCTTGGACCACCTGATAGCTCACCCCAAGTCATCATTATAAACACCATCACATGCTTGCTTTCCACCTGGACAGAAGAAGGCCCTGTAATACAAGACCATTTCCTTTCTTTTGCCCCTTCCTTGTGCCTGAAGCACCCTCCTATGTTCTGCTGGGTCTACTCTGGTGCAGGGTCCCACTTTAGCAATCTTGTGAAGAGGCCCACCCTGGGCAACTGTCCAAGGATGTAGAGCAAACGGTCTTGTCTGCAAGAAGGAAGCCTTGAACAGCATATTAGACGAGCAACCCCATGTCCTATCAACCACGCAGATAATTTGAAAAGGTGACCAGTCAGGTCTGTGGTTTCCAACCAAGGGAAGCACTAACAATGGCACATATGATGTCTCCCATACATGTCAGAAGTGCTGATACCAAGTTGCCACTGAGCCTTGTTTTATTGGGGAAGCATATGTATATCTTTAAGATTTTTAACATCAAGAACCAAGGCAAAGACCTCCTGTCTCTCTGTTGTATTGTGATGTTCTCCTCCTATAAACTATGTCTCTGAAGAGCAGATCGCAGGCTCTAAGGACCCAGGGAAGGTATGATCCCATGCTTTATTTCCCCTTAAGATACTTTGTTCTCTGAAAAGCCGATTTTGGACTCTTGGATTGTTTTTTGTTGTTGTTCTTTTGCCAATCTATCAATAAAAAGAAAAAAAACAGAAAAGGTTTTAACACTCTTCATAAGATAGAAGAAATGTGATAAAAGTCAGAACGAAGTTTACCCTGAGATTCAAAAGAAATGAGTAAATACCATTCCCAACTCAAAAACCAAGCTGTTCTTTTGAAATCTTTTGGGGAAAGGGGATGGAGAACATCGGTATTCTGCATCAGTGCCTTAGTACTTAAAAGGGGTATATGGGGCTCTAGAATTTCACTGCCAAATGTGACATTCATATCCATCTGGACATTTTTAAAAGGATCCTTGAGCCAGTCAGAATTGGCAGCTAGCTGTGTAATCACACCTGCATATGGCATGGGCAACAGTTAGAGCATGAAAGTATTGCACGATATGTCTTCGTTGAGAACCCACACTTAAACATGTTTGCACATGTGAGCAATTATATTTTAAAGCTCTCTGTTAACAAGCCTTTGTTTTTTATTTTCTACAAACCAAATTAGTTGGAGACCCAGTTCATTTTGAGATTATTTGGAAAATGCTTTGGTGTTCTCAAATTTCCTTTGTACCAAAGTTTTGCAAAGTTAAAAGGCAAGCCACAAACCTCCACAAGCAGTGAAAGAAGAATGCATTAAACCAACAACAAATTAAATATGATAAACACTCACACAATTAGGAGACTGTAAGTTAAGTTTGAGTCTCTAAATACATGTCACTCTCCATGTGGGATTTAGTTCCGACTCACTGCACACGAAGAGAGTCTTTAATGCTTACATAATACATTCAGGGAGCGTGACTTCAGCAAGTCCAACTTAGGCTGCCAGGTCTCTCTTTTTACCATCCCTGTGAGTGTACGTCTAACTGCACCTCGCTCAGCACCATCTGGGAGTGAAGCTGTGGTACAATGGGGGATACTTTTTAAGATGATTTTCAGGGAACCATCAAAGGCAATGGGAAAGGGAGCCTCCACACTTGGGAAAGTCCAAGTAAGGACCTATCTTCAACTACCTATCCTGCTTCCTTTAGTGGAGCTCAGTTTGGGAAAGGCAATGAGATAATCTACAAAAAGCTCTCAGAATGGTCTTCTTGAGGAGGGGCCGCTGACTCTGGCTATTCTGCCTCTTTAAAATATGGTCACTGTGTGAGAATCCTATACAGAACAGTCACTCATCTTATGTGGGAAATTCCATAACACAGTTTTGGGGGAATGATTTAACAACTTCCAACCAAAATGGAAGATGACATCCAAGACACATGAAAAATTTAAAAAAAAAAAAGTATTTAAAATGCAGGGTGAGGAATTGTTGCCTGTATTTAACTACTAACACACATGTGCAGAGAATCTGTGACTTCTTTGGCTGTGCTGAGGGTTTCCTCTTCTTCAGCCTCCCCCTCACCCACTCCTTTTGTGCTTTGTAGCTTCCTATTTGTCCCCTGAATGGACCATCCATTTCTGACATCAAAAGCCACATTCACCCTTTTTTTTGTGTAGAAAGCCCTTGAAAACTCAGAGCTGCCTAACACAAAAGACTATAGTTATCACAAACATTATTTGAAAATGAAATCATGTTTCTTACTAAATTTGATTCTTTGGGGTTGATAGAAAGCAGATATATGAATTTATAGGATAAAACTCAAGCTTGATCTGGTGTATCCTTATGGCTGATTCTTGCTGATACTTGACAGAAAACAACAAAATTCTATAAACCAATTATCCTTTGAATGAAAAAATAATAAATGTAAAAGAAAAATGAAGTCCTGAAACAAGTGAAAAAAAAAATCACTTTCTGTTTCTTAGTCAGGGTGAAAACTAAGATGGGGCAAGTGGCAGCACACAAGATGGTATCATCATCACAAACATGACCTGAACACTCAGGTCTCAGAGGGCTGTGCCCTGGTGGGAAGGGTGAGGATAACATTTAGGAAGAGTTGTTCTCCACAGGATTACAAGTTTGGACTGTGTAGTAGCTTTCCTATGACTGATTTCTGGTTTGGGTTGACAAAAACCTAATTCTTAAATAAGGAAAGAAAGGCACTTGTATTAACCAAACATGACTCTTCAGCTACTTTATGAACAATCCACAATTGACATGGACATGAATTTATATCTCATACAAACGGATTAGTCAGAATTCAGATAACAAAACCACGTTAGATGTTTTAAGTGGAAGAGAATTGAAAAGGAATTAAATACTTATGAAACGGAGAGGAGGGCTCTCAGCTGATTTCTGCTTGAGCGATTTAGAGAATAACGCTGCTGCAGAACCTGCTCTTGGGGGACATGATTCTCCATTATGGCCAGGTACCAGGAAGTCAGGGAGCTTCTGGTCCAACTGCAGGCTCTGGTTCCAGCTCAGCAAAATGGTACAGAGGACAGTGGTGATAAACACTGGGACCCTAAAATGTTTCCACAGGAAAACCACAACAGTGCACTAACACAGAATGAGGCTCTGCCTCACGTGTGGCTCCTAAGTCATCCTCAGATACATTTACTTGAAGGACAGGAGATCATTTGAAGACATAAGATAGATGGAAAACAAAATACTTAGTTTTCTAGTTACTATATGACGTAGAGTGGTGGGTCTCAGACTTTGTTGCATATGAGAACTCCCTGGAAAGAGTTTAGAATCCACACACTCAGGCTATCCCTCTTTAAGAGTCGGTTTAAGCCTCTGGGACGTTGTATGCTTTTTAATCCAAAGCATCACAGACAATGGCAATGTGCAGCTAGCACTGAACCACAAACAGAAAGCATGGCTTCTCCAACTTCACGTGAAGTATCTGGGTATTTTGTAAAAATGCAGAATCTGATTAGGTTGGTCTGAGTTAGTTCAAGACTCCACATTTCTAATAAGCTCTCAGGTGATGCCAAGGTTGATGCAGAGGAAGTTTTGAGTGGTAGAAAGGTACCATATAGTTCCCAGATTTTAGTGTATGTCAGAGCCACACTGACTCTGGAGGGTTTGTTAAAGCACAGATTGCTAAGGCCCCCTTCCATAATTTCTGATGCCTAGGGTGAGGATAACATTTAGGAAGAGTTGTTCTCCACAGGATTACAAGTTTGGACTGTGTAGTAGCTTTCCTATGACTGATTTCTGGTTTGGGTTGACAAAACCTAATTCTTAAATAAGGAAAGAAAGGCACTTGTATTAACCAAACATGACTCTTCAGCTACTTTATGAACAATCCACAATTGACATGGACATGAATTTATATCTCATACAAACGGATTAGTCAGAATTCAGATAACAAAACCACGTTAGATGTTTTAAGTGGAAGAGAATTGAAAAGGAATTAAATACTTATGAAACGGAGAGGAGGGCTCTCAGCTGATTTCTGCTTGAGCGATTTAGAGAATAACGCTGCTGCAGAACCTGCTCTTGGGGGACATGATTCTCCATTATGGCCAGGTACCAGGAAGTCAGGGAGCTTCTGGTCCAACTGCAGGCTCTGGTTCCAGCTCAGCAAAATGGTACAGAGGACAGTGGTGATAAACACTGGGACCCTAAAATGTTTCCACAGGAAAACCACAACAGTGCACTAACACAGAATGAGGCTCTGCCTCACGTGTGGCTCCTAAGTCATCCTCAGATACATTTACTTGAAGGACAGGAGATCATTTGAAGACATAAGATAGATGGAAAACAAAATACTTAGTTTTCTAGTTACTATATGACGTAGAGTGGTGGATCTCAGACTTTGTTGCATATGAGAACTCCCTGGAAAGAGTTTAGAATCCACACACTCAGGCTATCCCTCTTTAAGAGTCGGTTTAAGCCTCTGGGACGTTGTATGCTTTTTAATCCAAAGCATCACAGACAATGGCAATGTGCAGCTAGCACTGAACCACAAACAGAAAGCATGGCTTCTCCAACTTCACGTGAAGTATCTGGGTATTTTGTAAAAATGCAGAATCTGATTAGGTTGGTCTGAGTTAGTTCAAGACTCCACATTTCTAATAAGCTCTCAGGTGATGCCAAGGTTGATGCAGAGGAAGTTTTGAGTGGTAGAAAGGTACCATATAGTTCCCAGATTTTAGTGTATGTCAGAGCCACACTGACTCTGGAGGGTTTGTTAAAGCACAGATTGCTAAGGCCCCCTTCCATAATTTCTGATGCAGTAGGTCTGCAGTAGGACTGGGAAATCTGTATCTCTAACATGTTCTTGGGTGATGCTGAAGCTGCCTGTTCTACAGACACACACAGTGACACAAAGCATGCTACAAGAGGGCTGGAGCGATGTTGAGTGAGCCCAGTTGCTGTATCTGCAACAGATGGCCACCATGTGGAGTTTCTAATGAATTCAAAGAGTTTATATTCCACTTGGATCTAACAGATAGAAAGGGACTCAGAGGATAAAGTGAAATGCAATTACTTATGCCAAATCCAGTTACCTTTATCTATCTTCCTTCCATACATGGAAAATTGCTGAAAAGTTCACTGGGGAGACCTCACAAGAACATATAGCTGGGTGGCAGAAACAAGGAAAAGGAAAGAGAATATTAGTTTTCTATCTCAGTAAACAGACAGGACTGTTTATCTCCATATTTTACTCTTTGGATAATCAAGGGAAAATATCTGAACATTAGATGGATGGCAAAGATAAACAGTCTGTGGCCCATGTGGTTCCCATGGGAAGAGATTTCAAGTGGCATCCTGCTTACTGCTAGTTCATTAGACACACATCAGATGTTGGGTATTGTGTTTTCACTGCAGTGCACTCTGTGGGAAATTTTTCTGAATACATCTTCAACTGAAAGCTTTTAAAAATTTTTATCATAAGCTAGGCAAATAAAATTGGTATAAGGCAACAACAGTCTTCAAACAATACACTTCATTGTAATTTGCTATGTCAGGTAGAGTTTCACTCAAAATTATGACTTGGGACCATTACTCAACATCTTAGTAGGGCACCTACTACCTCCGCATTTTCACCTCTTCCACTTACTTTCACAGGGCACTGGACTCCCAGAATGGAGATCTAACATCTAACTCATGGTTACTACATAGACCAAAAACTGAGACACTGCACCTGAAAATGCAGAATCTGATTAGGTTGCATGCAAAAAAGTCCGGATAAGTTTTTTGAGTGGTAGAAAGGTACCATATAGTTCCCAGATTTTAGTGTATGTCAGAGCCACACTGACTCTGGAGGGTTTGTTAAAGCACAGATTGCTAAGGCCCCCTTCCATAATTTCTGATGCAGTAGGTCTGCAGTAGGACTGGGAAATCTGTATCTCTAACATGTTCTTGGGTGATGCTGAAGCTGCCTGTTCTACAGACACACACAGTGACACAAAGCATGCTACAAGAGGGCTGGAGCGATGTTGAGTGAGCCCAGTTGCTGTATCTGCAACAGATGGCCACCATGTGGAGTTTCTAATGAATTCAAAGAGTTTATATTCCACTTGGATCTAACAGATAGAAAGGGACTCAGAGGATAAAGTGAAATGCAATTACTTATGCCAAATCCAGTTACCTTTATCTATCTTCCTTCCATACATGGAAAATTGCTGAAAAGTTCACTGGGGAGACCTCACAAGAACATATAGCTGGGTGGCAGAAACAAGGAAAAGGAAAGAGAATATTAGTTTTCTATCTCAGTAAACAGACAGGACTGTTTATCTCCATATTTTACTCTTTGGATAATCAAGGGAAAATATCTGAACATTAGATGGATGGCAAAGATAAACAGTCTGTGGCCCATGTGGTTCCCATGGGAAGAGATTTCAAGTGGCATCCTGCTTACTGCTAGTTCATTAGACACACATCAGATGTTGGGTATTGTGTTTTCACTGCAGTGCACTCTGTGGGAAATTTTTCTGAATACATCTTCAACTGAAAGCTTTTAAAAATTTTTATCATAAGCTAGGCAAATAAAATTGGTATAAGGCAACAACAGTCTTCAAACAATACACTTCATTGTAATTTGCTATGTCAGGTAGAGTTTCACTCAAAATTATGACTTGGGACCATTACTCAACATCTTAGTAGGGCACCTACTACCTCCGCATTTTCACCTCTTCCACTTACTTTCACAGGGCACTGGACTCCCAGAATGGAGATCTAACATCTAACTCATGGTTACTACATAGACCAAATGAACCTGAGAACACTGACTATCTGAGGCTCCATGACCTCCACCTATTGAAAACTTGAGACAGCTAAGCACCTGAACTTAAAATACAACAGTCGTCAGTAATAGAGAATGAAAGAAATGAAAGAAGAAAGAAATGTGAGTAGAAAGCATGACTAGTCGTCTCTGACACTTCTCTTGAGTTTCAACTCAAAATGTCCACAAAGTCATCCCCTACCTAGCCCCTAGTGGTTTCAAAGTTTTCTCTCTCACTAGTAGAAGGTCTATCCAAAGCACTGAAATGTGACACTCAGGAAAGCAAAGACATATGACAGTGAGTTCTTTTGACGCTCAGTACTTGACACCAAACAAGAGGGCCTGTGTGTGTGTGTGTGCACGTGTGTTTCCCTCATAGCAACCAATTCTGATTCCAAATACAAAGTGGGATATCAGTTCAGTTTTGACACTAGCTGCCCAGAGTTAGCGTAGATACAAGCGCACTTCAACCCATGACACTTTGCACAGGATGTGAAGGAGCGGAGAAGTCCTTGTGCAGTCCATGATAAGATCCTGGAGTTCTGAGAGACCTGCAGAGTGGTGAAAGAACAAGGAGGGGTAAAGATGCCTCTGTGAACAGGAAATACAACATGGCAGAACGTAGACAGGGCCTTGATTGTTGGAAGAATATTCCAAAAAGCAGACAGAACCAGTCACACTTCAGGAGGAACTAATCAAATGGGCAACCCATTCTGGCCACTTGTCACAAAGGTCAGCAAAATCCAAAGATCTCTCTCTCTCTCTCTCTCTCTCTCTCTCACACACACACACACACACACATTTAGTTAGGAAAATAATTTCAAAAAGTTCAGAGAAAAATGATAAGAGCATTCTATGATTCTAAGAGAAAATGCAGTTGTGTATGTAGATAAGGGGTTCATCCCTATAAGAGCAACACCTGAAGTCACACTGATGAATGAAATCTTTGAGGTACAGTGTCATATGTGCCAATCATGTGGGCAAAAGGAGGGTGGCTGTCAGAGACAGAGGGGTGACCACGGTAAACTTTCACTCCTCTGTTTTATAGTAGAAAGTTAGGCTCAAAGGCAGGAACAGCAGTTTGGAACTTACAACGATGTTATTGAAAGTGATTTCTAATGCTACCCCAAATCTGCTGCCAAATCACTATTCACACATCAGATGCTGGAAGCTGTGTTATCAACACCATGTGGCCAAAAATTTCAGTTAAAAAAAAGTTCTGAATTCTAGCGGTGTATCACAGTTAATGATTATTAAAGTGTGATAACAGAGCAGCTTCAGAGGTAGGTGAATGCACACATAGCAGGCGAGTAAGAAGAGTGATTTATGAAAAAGTCTGTATAGTCAGTGCTATTGAATGACTGGTGTAGCCTGAAACAGAAGAACGCAGAATTTTAAAAATAGGGGTGGAGAAGGACAGAGAGAAGACATTTTCACTCATATGTGAGAAATCTACAGTGAAAAGAGGGTGTATTTCAAAGGATAAAGATAAGAATTTTTGAGTCACAGTCATTAAATATCTATATTGGAGATGCCTAAAAAGTTAGAAAGACCTTGTCCATATTTATAGACAAAGGGCAAAAGAGGAATTACAAGAGGAGTAATGATGGATGAAAGAGAAATGGAGGCTGTATGAAAGAGTAGTCTTAGAAGCAGAAAGAAGGGCTCCAAAATGTAGGCAGGGTGTGCAGGACAACATGGAAGAATTCCAGGCCAAGAACTGTGGACAAAGTAAGGTGTGATCAGTGCTTGATTGTTGGAAGAATATTCCAAAAAGCAGACAGAACCAGTCACACTTCAGGAGGAACTAATCAAATGGGCAACTCATTCTGGCCACTTGTCACAAAGGTCAGCAAAATCCAAAGATCTCTCTCTCTCTCTCTCTCTCTCTCTCTCTCTCTCACACACACACACACACACACACATTTAGTTAGGAAAATAATTTCAAAAAGTTCAGAGAAAAATGATAAGAGCATTCTATGATTCTAAGAGAAAATGCAGTTGTGTATGTAGATAAGGGGTTCATCCCTATAAGAGCAACACCTGAAGTCACACTGATGAATGAAATCTTTGAGGTACAGTGTCATATGTGCCAATCATGTGGGCAAAAGGAGGGTGGCTGTCAGAGACAGAGGGGTGACCACGGTAAACTTTCACTCCTCTGTTTTATAGTAGAAAGTTAGGCTCAAAGGCAGGAACAGCAGTTTGGAACTTACAACGATGTTATTGAAAGTGATTTCTAATGCTACCCCAAATCTGCTGCCAAATCACTATTCACACATCAGATGCTGGAAGCTGTGTTATCAACACCATGCGGCCAAACATTTCAGTTAACAAAAAGTTCTGAATTCTAGCGGTGTATCACAGTTAATGATTATTAAAGTGTGATAACAGAGCAGCTTCAGAGGTAGGTGAATGCACACATAGCAGGCGAGTAAGAAGAGTGATTTATGAAAAAGTCTGTATAGTCAGTGCTATTGAATGACTGGTGTAGCCTGAAACAGAAGAACGCAGAATTTTAAAAATAGGGGTGGAGAAGGACAGAGAGAAGACATTTTCACTCATATGTGAGAAATCTACAGTGAAAAGAGGGTGTATTTCAAAGGATAAAGATAAGAATTTTTGAGTCACAGTCATTAAATATCTATATTGGAGATGCCTAAAAAGTTAGAAAGACCTTGTCCATATTTATAGACAAAGGGCAAAAGAGGAATTACAAGAGGAGTAATGATGGATGAAAGAGAAATGGAGGCTGTATGAAAGAGTAGTCTTAGAAGCAGAAAGAAGGGCTCCAAAATGTAGGCAGGGTGTGCAGGACAACATGGAAGAATTCCAGGCCAAGAACTGTGGACAAAGTAAGGTGTGATCAGTGCTTACAGGCACTGGTAGTATGTTGGGGTGGATAGCTCTGTGTTGTGGGGGGCTGCTCTGTAAATGTTGTTTAGCAGCATCTCTGACTTCAACACATTGGATTCTGATAGCAAGCCTCCAGGTGTGAGGATCAGAAGGTCTCCAAATATTTCCAAATGTCTCCTGGGGGAGACCAAGGCAAAATTACCCTTGGTGGAGAACCACTGGCTTAGAGAGACTGTGGGGAGGCACCAAGGTGAGGAGACTGTTCCCGTATCAGAGGACCTCAAAACTCTTAAGAGGCAAAACCATCACAGAGAAAGAAATGCACAGGATCCTGGTATAAGCCTGAGCCAGGGGTTATGAATGACAGAGAAGGGGCTAAATCCTATTAGAAAAACGTTCTTCTCTCTTCAGTGGCCTCTTAAAGCAGCAAGGAGATAAAAGAGTCTGGCTAGAATCTACCTTTCTCTACCTTTTCTGAAAGGCAGCCATAATCTTGCAAAATTCTTGTCAGCGGTGGAGACGCTGCAGTAGCTGAGGTTTATAGTTGACATATCTCTGCCTTTGAAATATTACATAATCAGTTTCTCAGGTTCAACAGTCTTGTAGGCTGTCTATAGTAAATTATTGTAGCCACTGCCTTTCAAAACTGCACGTGAAGTGGGTGAAGGAGGCCACACCCTGGCACACAGGGGGTTCTCACAACCTCTTCAAAACCCCAGGGTCACCTGTCTCACACTGCGGGACAGGGAGTGTGGTCATAAGGCGAAGTGGATGAGTGTAGCTATGCTCTGTGTCCTCAGGCAAGTTCTAAGGGATAGAGGTGAGTTCTGAATCAAACTGGAAAGAATAAGCTTACCCTTTGGAGGTGGGTAAGCTTGGGGACATAAAAAATGACATCTGTAGGTATTAAAGATAAGAAATTTTTGAGTCACAGTAAAAATTTTGAGAGCCTAAAAGTTAGAAAGACCTTGTCCATATTTATAGACAAAGGGCAAAGAGGAATTACAAGAGGAGTAATGATGGATGAAAGAGAAATGGAGGCTGTATGAAAGAGTAGTCTTAGAAGCAGAAAGAAGGGCTCCAAAATGTAGGCAGGGTGTGCAGGACAACATGGAAGAATTCCAGGCCAAGAACTGTGGACAAAGTAAGGTGTGATCAGTGCTTACAGGCACTGGTAGTATGTTGGGGTGGATAGCTCTGTGTTGTGGGGGGCTGCTCTGTAAATGTTGTTTAGCAGCATCTCTGACTTCAACACATTGGATTCTGATAGCAAGCCTCCAGGTGTGAGGATCAGAAGGTCTCCAAATATTTCCAAATGTCTCCTGGGGGAGACCAAGGCAAAATTACCCTTGGTGGAGAACCACTGGCTTAGAGAGACTGTGGGGAGGCACCAAGGTGAGGAGACTGTTCCCGTATCAGAGGACCTCAAAACTCTTAAGAGGCAAAACCATCACAGAGAAAGAAATGCACAGGATCCTGGTATAAGCCTGAGCCAGGGGTTATGAATGACAGAGAAGGGGCTAAATCCTATTAGAAAAACGTTCTTCTCTCTTCAGTGGCCTCTTAAAGCAGCAAGGAGATAAAAGAGTCTGGCTAGAATCTACCTTTCTCTACCTTTTCTGAAAGGCAGCCATAATCTTGCAAAATTCTTGTCAGCGGTGGAGACGCTGCAGTAGCTGAGGTTTATAGTTGACATATCTCTGCCTTTGAAATATTACATAATCAGTTTCTCAGGTTCAACAGTCTTGTAGGCTGTCTATAGTAAATTATTGTAGCCACTGCCTTTCAAAACTGCACGTGAAGTGGGTGAAGGAGGCCACACCCTGGCACACAGGGGGTTCTCACAACCTCTTCAAAACCCCAGGGTCACCTGTCTCACACTGCGGGACAGGGAGTGTGGTCATAAGGCGAAGTGGATGAGTGTAGCTATGCTCTGTGTCCTCAGGCAAGTTCTAAGGGATAGAGGTGAGTTCTGAATCAAACTGGAAAGAATAAGCTTACCCTTTGGAGGTGTAAGCTTGGGGACATAAATGACTCTGTGGCAAGGATCCATCTCCCCAGAGGGAGACCAAATCCTCCCAAGTTCTGGTCTCTGCAGCCACAAAGTGACTGGTGGCAATGACAACTGGGCTCTCATTTCTTCACCATAGATATCTCCAGTAGCAAAGCTATAAGTAGGTATCCCACCTCAGTATCACATAAAATAAGACTAGAAAACTTCTCCTGGTGCTGGACAAAGCCACACTTGCTACTGTTCTGTTAAGACACATGGTTGCACAGTGCTTCTCAAGCCAATGGCACAGATAAAGACATGTATTAAGAAGAACAAAGCTGCCTTCTCTCTCCTCGTGGTTCTGGTCAAGGGAAGTTCCCCTTGTCAACTTGTTCCAAGAAAATGAAATCGAATTCCAGAGTGGAAAAAAATGGCTCTTTGCTTCCACCAAGCTTAAGAAAAGAATTTATATTTTTGCCACTTAGGAAAATAATTGATCTTTCCAGAATCCTCATTGTGTTATCCTTTTCAGAGCTTGAAAACAGCCTCTTCTGATGATATGTGGAAGCATGATGCCAAAGAAATAATGCTGAATTCATTTATTTGTTTATTCATTTGACCTATATTGATTAAGCCCCTAAACACTGTCTTCAGATCTGTGGATAGTGAACAGGACCTGAAATGTTCCTGCCCTGGTAGATTGTGATGGGAAGGTGTAGTGCTAATCACTCTGCTTCAAAAAGGTGCTGGTATTTAGGCTTCTTTTGTCCATAAAATAAAGGGTAAGGACTTCAGTCTAAAGCTTATTCTATCTTTAGCACTCACAGTTGATGAGTCAGTCAAAGCAGTGGGCTAAAACAATTGGTCTATGCTATGAGGTGAACTGTGCACCTCTTGAGAAAAAACATTCATGTTTAAGTCCTATCCTTCAGTACATCATAATGTGCATATTTGGAAATAGGGTTTTAAAGAAGTAACTAAGTAACATGCCGTTATGCCGGCAGACTGTGCACCAGTAAGCCTGGCGTAGTAGAAGAATTTGGAAACACAGAAGCACAGAAGTTCTGAAGTCAACTGGAAAGAATAAGCTTACCCTTTGGAGGTGTAAGTTTGGGGACATAAATGACTCTGTGGCAAGGATCCATCTCCCCAGAGGGAGACCAAATCCTCCCAAGTTCTGGTCTCTGCAGCCACAAAGTGACTGGTGGCAATGACAACTGGGCTCTCATTTCTTCACCATAGATATCTCCAGTAGCAAAGCTATAAGTAGGTATCCCACCTCAGTATCACATAAAATAAGACTAGAAAACTTCTCCTGGTGCTGGACAAAGCCACACTTGCTACTGTTCTGTTAAGACACATGGTTGCACAGTGCTTCTCAAGCCAATGGCACAGATAAAGACATGTATTAAGAAGAACAAAGCTGCCTTCTCTCTCCTCGTGGTTCTGGTCAAGGGAAGTTCCCCTTGTCAACTTGTTCCAAGAAAATGAAATCGAATTCCAGAGTGGAAAAAAATGGCTCTTTGCTTCCACCAAGCTTAAGAAAAGAATTTATATTTTTGCCACTTAGGAAAATAATTGATCTTTCCAGAATCCTCATTGTGTTATCCTTTTCAGAGCTTGAAAACAGCCTCTTCTGATGATATGTGGAAGCATGATGCCAAAGAAATAATGCTGAATTCATTTATTTGTTTATTCATTTGACCTATATTGATTAAGCCCCTAAACACTGTCTTCAGATCTGTGGATAGTGAACAGGACCTGAAATGTTCCTGCCCTGGTAGATTGTGATGGGAAGGTGTAGTGCTAATCACTCTGCTTCAAAAAGGTGCTGGTATTTAGGCTTCTTTTGTCCATAAAATAAAGGGTAAGGACTTCAGTCTAAAGCTTATTCTATCTTTAGCACTCACAGTTGATGAGTCAGTCAAAGCAGTGGGCTAAAACAATTGGTCTATGCTATGAGGTGAACTGTGCACCTCTTGAGAAAAAACATTCATGTTTAAGTCCTATCCTTCAGTACATCAGAATGTGCGCATATTTGGAAATAGGGTTTTAAAGAAGTAATTAAGTAAAATGAGGTTATGCAGGCAGACTGTGCACCAGTAATACTGGCGTAGTAGAAGAATTTGGAAACACAGAAGCACAGAAGAAGGCTATGTAAAGACACAGGGAGAAGGCAGCCATTTGCAAGCCAACGAAGGAGGGCTTAGAAAGAGCCAACCCTATCCACACCTTGGTTTCGAACTTAGAGCCTCCAACACTGTGAGAAAATAAGCTTCTATAGTTTAAGTCATCCACTCTGGTATTTTGTAGTGGCAGCCTTAGCAAACTAACACAGTCTCTATTAAAACTCACTCTGAAACACGTCTTTAAAGATCCACAAGCCTGATTTTAACTCACCAAACAGTGAGAATGCCCAGACATTAGGGCCCTGCCATGCCAAGAAATATTAGAAGACACACACATCTGCTGTCACAAAACCAGAGATCCACTGGTCTAGTGAGGCATCAATTTGGTCACCCAATCAATATCCTCAATCTTTTCAGAGAAGTTAACAAAACTTTCAGGAGACATTTACTGAACCTTTGCTTCACATTAGATGCTATGTGAGACCCAGAAACAAAGAGGTTCGCTCTCCTGAGCATCCACTGTCACGCCCTCCTTGCTTCCTAAGGATGTTTTGAAATTTAATTACTAAATGCTCGTTAAAGCTCTCCATGAAGCCTTTTGATGAAACAAACTCTCTAACTATAAAGTGTGGTTTAATATGGAGGACCAGCCTGAAGGCACTGCAGGCTCCAGACAGACCTAGCTGCTTTTTTATGAAAATTAAGTATCTTAATCTACCTGGCAAATTACTGAGCCAGCAGCAAGCTTAGGTCAGGGGCTCTATGGATGTCCTTGCTACTTCCTCCCAATTCCTTGCTACTTTTTCACCTCAATTATCTCTAATTTTCCATTAGAAAACCCCACTGGTATCATTTCACATAAATGACCTTCTTGATACCCATATGTTATTCTGGTTGGATAATGCTGTGCTGACTTATTAGTTTGATAGAACTAATTGGCTTTATGGCTGTTATAATCACTGTCCTCTTCTCAGAGAGCCCTAAGGGAATAAATATGCATAGTGAGTGGGCTATGCAGAATTGAAAGGAGTTAGAGAAAGTTCTGTAGAAGTCACAACTACCTAGAAGCCACAGGGGAGGGCAGTACCCATCCCTCTGCCTGGCTGTACAGTGAAAGGACCTCCTTATCGTTGAGGTAGTTTGCATTTCGCACTGATGTCCTCAAGAGAGAGAATGTAAGCACCAGAGATATGAGTGAATCAGAGCTTTCCAACAGATGTGCAGAAAAATTCATACAGGTGTGCTGAAATGCCTTGATTATTGATTCTCCTTGGCCCTAGGAGAAGTCTTCCTGGCCTGGAAAAACCAATCCCCAGACCTGTCCCCTCCAACAGCTGGAAATCTAATCAGGGGATTTAAATTCCTTCAATCTAACCAATATGTAGAAGAACATAAACTTTTTTCACATATTCTACACTGGGGAAAATCTCAGGAACAACAGGAGTAATGACCTTCCAGAGGATCTTCCACTTTCCCTGCTTCCTCTCTCTCCCCTCTTCAGTTTAGTCTCCACACACAACCAGGTGGAGCCTGCTAAAAGGCCCTGTCTGAGTTCAAATCCTTTCAAAATAGTCCATTGTTCTTAGGATAAACCCCTTAGTATGACTAACAAATTTCAGAGGTTCGCTCTCCTGAGCATCCACTGTCACGCCCTCCTTGCTTCCTAAGGATGTTTTGAAATTTAATTACTAAATGCTCGTTAAAGCTCTCCATGAAGCCTTTTGATGAAACAAACTCTCTAACTATAAAGTGTGGTTTAATATGGAGGACCAGCCTGAAGGCACTGCAGGCTCCAGACAGACCTAGCTGCTTTTTTATGAAAATTAAGTATCTTAATCTACCTGGCAAATTACTGAGCCAGCAGGAAGCTTAGGTCAGGGGCTCTATGGATGTCCTTGCTACTTCCTCCCAATTCCTTGCTACTTTTTCACCTCAATTATCTCTAATTTTCCATTAGAAAACCCCACTGGTATCATTTCACATAAATGACCTTCTTGATACCCATATGTTATTCTGGTTGGATAATGCTGTGCTGACTTATTAGTTTGATAGAACTAATTGGCTTTATGGCTGTTATAATCACTGTCCTCTTCTCAGAGAGCCCTAAGGGAATAAATATGCATAGTGAGTGGGCTATGCAGAATTGAAAGGAGTTAGAGAAAGTTCTGTAGAAGTCACAACTACCTAGAAGCCACAGGGGAGGGCAGTACCCATCCCTCTGCCTGGCTGTACAGTGAAAGGACCTCCTTATCGTTGAGGTAGTTTGCATTTCGCACTGATGTCCTCAAGAGAGAGAATGTAAGCACCAGAGATATGAGTGAATCAGAGCTTTCCAACAGATGTGCAGAAAAATTCATACAGGTGTGCTGAAATGCCTTGATTATTGATTCTCCTTGGCCCTAGGAGAAGTCTTCCTGGCCTGGAAAAACCAATCCCCAGACCTGTCCCCTCCAACAGCTGGAAATCTAATCAGGGGATTTAAATTCCTTCAATCTAACCAATATGTAGAAGAACATAAACTTTTTTCACATATTCTACACTGGGGAAAATCTCAGGAACAACAGGAGTAATGACCTTCCAGAGGATCTTCCACTTTCCCTGCTTCCTCTCTCTCCCCTCTTCAGTTTAGTCTCCACACACAACCAGGTGGAGCCTGCTAAAAGGCCCTGTCTGAGTTCAAATCCTTTCAAAATAGTCCATTGTTCTTAGGATAAACCCCTTAGTATGACTAACAAAGCTCTTCATGATCTGCCTGGATGTACACTGTACCTCACAATTTCCCACTTCATTCTCTGCTTTGACCAAGCTGAACTGTTTTTAATTCCTCCAAGTCATGTAGACTCTCAATTTCAGATTTTTACACATGATAGTCCCCCTGTCTGGAACATCACGGTCCACTTCCAAAACACACACACACTGGGCAACTCCTTCTTAATGTGGGGAGGAATCATATCTGTTTTGTTTACCATTAGTCTCTAGAGCCTAGCACACAATTTCACATATAGCAGTACATACTGGGTGGGTGGATGGATGCTGCATGAGTTTCTTTCATACTGCAGAGTCAAGAGTTTTCTTGCTTTTAACTTTCTTTGTTTGAGGTTTTTTTTTTTTTAATTCTATATGAGGACTGAAAATAAAATAACTTTCTCCTCAATGAACCTCCTCAAATGGGGTTCCACCATTCCTGGACACATTGTATACATAAACTTTCACAAAATCAGGGCTCTGTTAGTGAAGAAGACTGGGAAATAAATATTGGATAAGAAACTACTCATGTCTTCTGCAATGTTCAGGAGAGGGAATGAAGAGAAGGAAGGAAGTAATACAGAAAGGACTATAATTCAAACAAAACGGAGTGCCTGTAGTACCCTGGACATGGTACTAAGAATTAGGGAGAGGACAGTGTATCAGATACAAGGTTTCCCTCCTCAGAGATCTCGGCCTCTAGCCGAGACCATATACTAAAACAATTCCCATATACTAAAGCAATTCCATTTTGAAGAAGGTATTAAGAAGAGAAGCATAGATGCCATGGGAAAATAGAGTGAGCCCATTTAATCTAACTTACTAGCAAAGTTCCCCTTAATGGATCACAGTCTTCTGTGGCAAAGGTACTTGCATAACTCAATGAAGCCATGAGCAATGCTTTGCAGGGCCATTCAAGATGACGGGTCACATCTGACAAAACATGGTCCATGATAAAATGGCAAACCGCCCCAGGATTATTGATGTAAGAACACCAAGAACAGTGTGGAAAGGCAAAAAATTATGACACTAGAACATGAGCCCCCCAGATTGGAAGGTGTTCAATATGCTACTGGGGAAGAGTGGAGGGAAATTACTAATAACTCTAGAAAGAATGAAGTGGCTGGGCCAAAGCAGAAATGATGCTAAGTTGTGGATGTGTCTGCTGGTGAAAATTTGATGCTGTAAAGAAAAATACTGCATAGGAATCTGGAAGGTTAGGTGCATGAATCAAGATATGTAAACTGAATGTGTTCAAGCAGGAGATTGCAAGAGTGAACACTGACATCCTAGTGAACCAAAATGGATGGGAATATGTGAATTTAATCCAGATGACCACTATAATACTACTGGAGGCAAGAATCTCTTAGTAGAAAAAGAGTAGCCCTCATAGACAACAAAAGAATCTGAAGCGCAGTATGTGGGTGCAGTCTCAAAAACAAAAGAATGATTCGGTTCATTTTCAAGGCAAACCATTCAACATCACAGTAATCAAAGTCCATGGCCCAACCACTAACACCGAAGAAGGTGAAGTTGAACGATTCTATGAAGACCTACAAGAACTTGTATAACTAATGCCAAAAACAGATATCCTTTTCATCATATGGGGTTTGAAATACAAAAGTAGGAAGTCAAGAGATACGTGGAGAAACAAGCAAGTTTGGCCGTGGAGTACAAAATGAAGCAAGGCAAAGTTTTGTACAGAGTTCTGTCAGGAGAATATATAGATCATAGCAAACACCCTTTTCCAACAACACTAAAGACGGTTCTACAAGTGAACATCTCTTAATGGTCAATACCAAAACCAGACTGATAATAAAAAGATGGAGAAGCTCTATACAGTCAGAAAAGACAAGACTTGGGGCTGACTGTGGCTCAGATCATGAGCGTTTTATTGCACAAGTCAGGCTTAAATTGAAGAATGTAGGAAAAACCACTAACCATTCAGGTATGACCTAGATCAAAAACTTTATAATTATAAAGCAGAAGTGATAAATAGATTCAAAGGATTAGATCTGGTAGATGGACTGCCTAAAGAACTATGGACAGAGGTTTGTAATATTGCACAGGAGGCAGTGACCAAAATCACCCCAAGAAAAAGAAATGTAAGAAGACAAAGTGCTTGTTTGAGGAGGTCTGACAATCAGCTGAGAAAAGAAGAGAAGTAAAAGGCAAGGGAAAAAGCAAAGATATATATACCCAACTGAATGCAGAGTTCCAGAGAATAGCAAGGAATAAGGAAGTCTTCTTTTAAGTGAACAATGCAATGTAATAGAGCAAAACAATAGAATGGGAAAGACTATAGAGATCTCTTCGGGAAAACTGGAGATACCAGGGAACCATTACATACAAGGATGGGAAACAATAAAGGATAGAAATGGTAAGGATGTAATAGAAGCAGAAGAGATTAAAAAGAGGTGGCAAGAGCATCCAAGAGAACTGTACAAGAAAGGTCTTAATGGACCCGGATAACCATGACGGTGTAATCACTCACTAGACCCAGAAATCCTAGAGCATCAAGTCAAGTGGCCCTTTGGAAGCATTACAATGAACAAAGCTAGTGGACGTGATGAAATTCCAGCTGAGCTATTTAAAATCCAAAAGATGATGCTGTCAAAGTGCTGCACTCAATATGTCAACAAACTCGGAAAACTCAGCAATGGCCATAGGACTGGGAAAAGTCAGTTCTCATTCTAGTCTTAGAGAAGGGTAATGCCAAAGAATGAAATTCCAAAACTACTATTTGGGCCGTGGAGAAACAAGCAAGTTTGGCCGTGGAGTACAAAATGAAGCAAGGCAAAGTTTTGTACAGAGTTCTGTCAGGAGAATATATAGATCATAGCAAACACCCTTTTCCAACAACACTAAAGACGGTTCTACAAGTGAACATCTCTTAATGGTCAATACCAAAACCAGACTGATAATAAAAAGATGGAGAAGCTCTATACAGTCAGAAAAGACAAGACTTGGGGCTGACTGTGGCTCAGATCATGAGCGTTTTATTGCACAAGTCAGGCTTAAATTGAAGAATGTAGGAAAAACCACTAACCATTCAGGTATGACCTAGATCAAAAACTTTATAATTATAAAGCAGAAGTGATAAATAGATTCAAAGGATTAGATCTGGTAGATGGACTGCCTAAAGAACTATGGACAGAGGTTTGTAATATTGCACAGGAGGCAGTGACCAAAATCACCCCAAGAAAAAGAAATGTAAGAAGACAAAGTGCTTGTTTGAGGAGGTCTGACAATCAGCTGAGAAAAGAAGAGAAGTAAAAGGAAAGGGGAAAAAAGCAAAGATATATATACCCAACTGAATGCAGAGTTCCAGAGAATAGCAAGGAATAAGGAAGTCTTCTTTTAAGTGAACAATGCAATGTAATAGAGCAAAACAATAGAATGGGAAAGACTATAGAGATCTCTTCGGGAAAACTGGAGATACCAGGGAACCATTACATACAAGGATGGGAAACAATAAAGGATAGAAATGGTAAGGATGTAATAGAAGCAGAAGAGATTAAAAAGAGGTGGCAAGAGCATCCAAGAGAACTGTACAAGAAAGGTCTTAATGGACCCGGATAACCATGACGGTGTAATCACTCACTAGACCCAGAAATCCTAGAGCATCAAGTCAAGTGGCCCTTTGGAAGCATTACAATGAACAAAGCTAGTGGACGTGATGAAATTCCAGCTGAGCTATTTAAAATCCAAAAGATGATGCTGTCAAAGTGCTGCACTCAATATGTCAACAAACTCGGAAAACTCAGCAATGGCCATAGGACTGGGAAAAGTCAGTTCTCATTCTAGTCCTAGAGAAGGTTAATGCCAAAGAATGTTCAAATTACCCTATAATTACACTCATTTCATATGCTAGTAAGGTTATGCTCAAAATCCTTCAAGCTAGGCCTCAGTTGTATGTGAACTGAGAACTTCCAGACATACAAACTGAATTTAGAAAAGGCAGAGGCACCAGAGATCAAATTGCCAACACTTGTTGGATCATAGAAAAAGCAAGGGAAATACAAAAACATCTACTTCTGCCTCTTTGACTATGCAAAAGCCTTAGACTGCATGGGATCACAACAAACTGTGGAAAATTGAAAAGACAGGACTATCAAGCTGCCTTACTATCTCCTGAGAAACCTATATGCAGGACAAGAAGAAACAGAACTGGACATGGAATAACAGCCTGGTTCAAAATTGGGAAAGGAGTATGACAAGGCTGTCTATATTCACTGTATTTATTTAGCATACATGCAAAGTACATCATGACAAATGCCAGGCTGGATGAGGCACATGCTGAAGTCAAGATTTTCTGGAGAAATATCAACAACTTCAAATATGCAGATGATACCAACCTAATGGCAGAAAGTGAAGAGGAACTGAAGTGCCTCTTGATGAGTGTGAAAGAGGAGAGTGGAAAAAGTTAGCTTAAAACTCAACATTCAAGAAACTAAGCTTATGGCATCTGGTCCCATAACCCCATGGCAAATAGAAGGAGAAAAAGTGGAAGCACTGACATATACCATTATCTTGGGCTCCAAAATCACTGAGGATGGTAATTGCCATCTTAAAATTAAAAGATTCTTGCTCCCTTGGAAGGAAAACTATGACAAACTTAGAGGGTGTATTAAAAAGCAGAGACATCACTTTCCCAACAAAGGTCCGTATAGTCAAAACTATGATTTTTACATGGGGTCACAAAGTGTTGGATACAACTGAAGTGACTGAGCTTGGACCATAGCCAATCTATGATGAACAGGAATAAAAAAACATTGGATGAAAGGAAATAAACTAGCACAAAGGATATACTAGATCTGCACTACCCTGGGTAGGAAATTATTCTATTTTCTTCTACTTTGCTGACCAAACTAGATTGATTCATAACCTATCATTGGCTTGTTGGATATCTCAGTGATGGCTCTTTCTTTCAATAAGTTTCCCTTTCAGTTTTTCTTGAACCAATTTCATCCACTGCTACAGACATCTTAAAATACAGCCCCGTAACTGCTCTTCAGTTAAAAAGCTTCAGTGGTCACAGGGGTCTACTTAAATTCCACGCTCCTTAGCTGGCTGTCAAGGCTGTTTGCACCTACCTGTCTTTAGCCCCTTCTCACACCTATGCTCAAGTCCAATTGAGCTGGCCATCAATCCCAGAACATGCTTGGCATTTGCCCACCCTAGAGGGGTGTATCTCTTTTCCTTTCTCCTCCATCCATACTCTGTTTTCCACTGTTGACATCCTATACAGAGTCCAACTTCAGTGACATTATCAGGCAGCATGGCACTGGGGCTGGCCTATGTACACATGTATGCATATTAAGTTGCTTTAGTCATGTCCAACTCTGTGCAACACTGTGAATTGTAGCCTGCCTCTGTCCATGGGATTCTTCAGGCAAGAATATTGGAGTAGGTCGCCATGCCCTCATGCAGGGGTGTCTTCCTGACTCAGGGATTGAACCCTCATCTCTTATGCCTCCTGCGTTGGCAGGGAGGTTCTTTATCACTGGTACTGCCGGGAAGCCCCTGTCCTATACACACCTCTTCCCAACTCCTCATTCAGTGACTTCATATTGGTAGCTTGAAATCAGCCATGGAGGTAATAATTATCCCATAGAAATGGGCAGCTATTACAAATCAGGCTTCCCCCTTCTACTCCCAGATATCTGGTTATTAAATATTTGTTGTTGTTCAGTCACCAAGTCATGTCCAATTTTTTGCAACCCTGTGGACTTCAGCACACCAGGCTTTCCTGTTCCTCATCATCTCCTGGAGTTTTTCCAAGCTCATGTCCACTGCATTGGTGATACTATCCAACCATCTCATTCTCTATCATCCACTTCTTCTTCTGCCTTCAAACCTTCCCAGCATCAGGGTCTCTACTGCTAGAAAGGAACACACAAACTATGGGACAAATTCTGACTGCTGAATGTTTTTGTAGTATTGGCACACAGCCACACTCAACTGTTGATGTGTTGTCTACAGTCTCTTCAGCACTACAATGACAGAATACAGCAGTTGCAAAAGAGACTCTATAGCTTGCAAAGCCTAAAATATTATCTGGACCTTTCTGGAAAAGTATGCCAATCCCTTCTGAGTATTGTATATTCACTATTTATTGCACAATTTTTAAAAATAATTACTAGGGTACAATGAAATATTCTGAAAATAATACTTGGAAGTTAGAAAATGTGGCTAAAGTCTCTATTAGCTCACTATGAATCTTGGTCAATTTACTTAACCTTGCTGAACTTGAACTTTTTCTCATCTGAAAAAGAATGCCCTACCTGACAGCAATACTGTGAAATCAAACATCTGTGGCAATACCCTGTATATTACTAAGCACCCATGCCAATATAAGATAACGCCATGGTAACTCATGTGCAGATTTTCTTCCTCTGCTAGACTTCCCCAAGATAGGTTCCACATCTCCGCTATGTTTACCTCCATCACAGGTAGCATCTTGCATGCAGGTGGTGTCTATTACATTACTGTCGAATGGAGGATGAATGGTCAAGATTCTTTTTCTCAAGTTCTAATGGTCAAGTGGTCTCCCAGCAGCAATAACAAGATTAACCTAAACAAAAACACTGTGAGGTGATCCCATGGCCTTCTTGCTCCCCTAACTGCCTCATTCTCTACCACTGCTGCTGCAAAGTTTTCCTATCTGAGCTTCCTTCCTTCTGGGAATCCACTTTGTGTCCATGAAATGCTTCTGTCAACTGAACTGTGTGTGCTGACAAAAGTAGGTAAATGGTTTTTTGAACAGTAAACTCCTTGGGATATAATCATGAGACAACATTCTTGTATTCTAGGCTCCCTTATAGATCAAAAGTCACCAAGTCATGTCCAATTTTTTGCAACCCTGTGGACTTCAGCACACCAGGCTTTCCTGTTCCTCATCATCTCCTGGAGTTTTTCCAAGCTCATGTCCACTGCATTGGTGATACTATCCAACCATCTCATTCTCTATCATCCACTTCTTCTTCTGCCTTCAAACCTTCCCAGCATCAGGGTCTCTACTGCTAGAAAGGAACACACAAACTATGGGACAAATTCTGACTGCTGAATGTTTTTGTAGTATTGGCACACAGCCACACTCAACTGTTGATGTGTTGTCTACAGTCTCTTCAGCACTACAATGACAGAATACAGCAGTTGCAAAAGAGACTCTATAGCTTGCAAAGCCTAAAATATTATCTGGACCTTTCTGGAAAAGTATGCCAATCCCTTCTGAGTATTGTATATTCACTATTTATTGCACAATTTTTAAAAATAATTACTAGGGTACAATGAAATATTCTGAAAATAATACTTGGAAGTTAGAAAATGTGGCTAAAGTCTCTATTAGCTCACTATGAATCTTGGTCAATTTACTTAACCTTGCTGAACTTGAACTTTTTCTCATCTGAAAAAGAATGCCCTACCTGACAGCAATACTGTGAAATCAAACATCTGTGGCAATACCCTGTATATTACTAAGCACCCATGCCAATATAAGATAACGCCATGGTAACTCATGTGCAGATTTTCTTCCTCTGCTAGACTTCCCCAAGATAGGTTCCACATCTCCGCTATGTTTACCTCCATCACAGGTAGCATCTTGCATGCAGGTGGTGTCTATTACATTACTGTCGAATGGAGGATGAATGGTCAAGATTCTTTTTCTCAAGTTCTAATGGTCAAGTGGTCTCCCAGCAGCAATAACAAGATTAACCTAAACAAAAACACTGTGAGGTGATCCCATGGCCTTCTTGCTCCCCTAACTGCCTCATTCTCTACCACTGCTGCTGCAAAGTTTTCCTATCTGAGCTTCCTTCCTTCTGGGAATCCACTTTGTGTCCATGAAATGCTTCTGTCAACTGAACTGTGTGTGCTGACAAAAGTAGGTAAATGGTTTTTTGAACAGTAAACTCCTTGGGATATAATCATGAGACAACATTCTTGTATTCCCATAAATATTACCCACTAGATGGGCTTTGTTGAGTCTTTTTCCCCACTGGTAGCGGTTCCTTTAAGGATCTATTTCCTAGTTTCTATAATTCTCCTATCACTTGCTTGTGTCACTTCTCTCTGAATCTTTTATTTATTTCACTGATAAAATGCACCTCAAGCAATCCTGACATATAATAGGTAACCAACAAATATTTGTGGAATGAATGAATGGCTTTCAACATTTAATACTGAGCCCTCTGAATTTTAAAACTAAAATGTCAAACTCAATGCTGGGGCATTTTCCCTCTCTGCTGTATTAGTCAGGCCTGTCTTGGAGAAAGGGATCTGGTAGGCTGTTCCTACAATTCCTCTTGCTCTTCTCAGCTCTTTCCCTTAGGTATAGAAGCCAGGAGGAAAAAATAGGGGAGGCCATTTTCCTTAGGGGACTATTGTAGTAAGGCTGAAATCTCCTTCAAGGTCAACTGCTGTGTGTTCACATGGCAACTGTCAACTTGCTGCCTGTCTCCTAAGCCAAACCCATATGTTCCTCAGGGAAAACAGCTGGGGTCTCCTCAGTGCATAATTTATGATGAGAAGATTCAGCCGTGACTTAACCTTTCTCCTCGAACCCTCATTCAGCTCTCACTTTGAAAGTCTATGACCTACTGGTGATATCTTTCTGCCACTCAGCCTGTTCTTCTTGGTAGGACAATAGCAGCTAAACTGTCTTTTGTTGATCCACTCTATAGTCATGTACAGTTGTGAGAGTTGGACCATAGAGAAGACTGAGCACCAAAGAATTGATGCTATCAAGCTGTGGTGCTGGGGAAAACCCTTGAGAGTCCCTTGAACTGCAAGGAGATCAAAGCAATCAATCCTAAAGGAAATCAATCCTGAATATTCACTGGAAGGACTGATGCTGGAGCTGAAGCTCCAATACTTTGGCCACCTGATGTGACGAGCTGTCTCATTGGAAAGATTGAGGACAGGAGGAGAAGGGAGTGACAGAAGATGAGATGGCTGGAATGCATCATCAACTCAATGGACATGAGTTTGGGAAAACTCCAGGAAATAGCGAAAAACAGGGAAGCCTGGTGTGCTGTAGTTCATGGGGTCACAAAGAACTGGACACAACTGAGAAACTGAACAACAAAATCTGAAAGCAATTTGTACATTTTTGTCATGCTAAGTGGTAGGAGTACAGGCTGCCTGGCCTTTACCTCAGTCCCCCCAATAGACTGTGGCCCCACAGTCTATTTTCAACTCTTCCTCTACTTCACTGGTTACACAGCTGCCTATCAGGGTAATGAAAGAGCAGCACCTCCAATTTGACTGGTGATTCTCCGTACAATATCCTGAATTAGCTTTAGGGAAACCAAAGCCCTACTTTACTGCCATTGTGTGAAAATAAACAAGCTAACAATGTCAAACTCAATGGGATTTCCTCTCTGCTGTAGTCAGGCCTGTCTTGGAGAAAGGGATCTGGTAGGCTGTTCCTACAATTCCTCTTGCTCTTCTCAGCTCTTTCCCTTAGGTATAGAAGCCAGGAGGAAAAAATAGGGGAGGCCATTTTCCTTAGGGGACTATTGTAGTAAGGCTGAAATCTCCTTCAAGGTCAACTGCTGTGTGTTCACATGGCAACTGTCAACTTGCTGCCTGTCTCCTAAGCCAAACCCATATGTTCCTCAGGGAAAACAGCTGGGGTCTCCTCAGTGCATAATTTATGATGAGAAGATTCAGCCGTGACTTAACCTTTCTCCTCGAACCCTCATTCAGCTCTCACTTTGAAAGTCTATGACCTACTGGTGATATCTTTCTGCCACTCAGCCTGTTCTTCTTGGTAGGACAATAGCAGCTAAACTGTCTTTTGTTGATCCACTCTATAGTCATGTACAGTTGTGAGAGTTGGACCATAGAGAAGACTGAGCACCAAAGAATTGATGCTATCAAGCTGTGGTGCTGGGGAAAACCCTTGAGAGTCCCTTGAACTGCAAGGAGATCAAAGCAATCAATCCTAAAGGAAATCAATCCTGAATATTCACTGGAAGGACTGATGCTGGAGCTGAAGCTCCAATACTTTGGCCACCTGATGTGACGAGCTGTCTCATTGGAAAGATTGAGGACAGGAGGAGAAGGGAGTGACAGAAGATGAGATGGCTGGAATGCATCATCAACTCAATGGACATGAGTTTGGGAAAACTCCAGGAAATAGCGAAAAACAGGGAAGCCTGGTGTGCTGTAGTTCATGGGGTCACAAAGAACTGGACACAACTGAGAAACTGAACAACAAAATCTGAAAGCAATTTGTACATTTTTGTCATGCTAAGTGGTAGGAGTACAGGCTGCCTGGCCTTTACCTCAGTCCCCCCAATAGACTGTGGCCCCACAGTCTATTTTCAACTCTTCCTCTACTTCACTGGTTACACAGCTGCCTATCAGGGTAATGAAAGAGCAGCACCTCCAATTTGACTGGTGATTCTCCGTACAATATCCTGAATTAGCTTTAGGGAAACCAAAGCCCTACTTTACTGCCATTGTGTGAAAATAAACAAGCTTCTCCTCAAGAACACTATGCTTCCTACAAGTGACTGGGCTCTTCCACCAGTCCTCTGGCTGTAATGATCAGAGGGGAAGAAGGATGAGTGTCTGGATTAATGGAGATGATTCTGGGGCCACCTTTTAGGCCGAGAGGACAGCTGTACATGCTGGGAGCTCTCTCAACTTTTCAAACTGGGTTCTTGATTTGGGTGTCCACTTTTGGCCTTGGCCACAATTGGGACCTTTAAAATTCTTCAAGATGCAAAAGCTAAAGTAATTATTGGTGATAGAAGGGTTGGTAGATGGATCAAGGGTTAAAAGATCCCATGAGAAGTGGCCATCCTCACCTTCACACAAGTGGCCTGTACTTCAACAACACAATATAAGAAGATTCTGTCTCTAAAGTTCTAAGGTTGTCTAAGGACTGTACTTCCAACTTAGTCAATTTCTGGCCATCAAGGCCTAAACTTACTGTACCAGGGAGCTGCAATCCAGGAAGACTGTGGAAGGGGCAACAGATAGAAGCAGATAAAAGTGAAGCAATGCCAACTAAGGCCCAAGATTACTGTGATGGATCTGGAGGAACGAAACGTTGGATTTCTCTGGAAAAGGCTATATGGCATCTGAATTATAAATCTTGGCAACCCGTAACTAAAATCAAGTCAAATAACTTTTTGGAACTTTTGAGGAGAACTACTGCAAAGTCTTTAAATTTGAGAAATTGTCATTTTTTCATTGTCTTTCTTATTTTTCTTCCAATTAAAGACATCTTGAACAATGTTTAAAACTCCAGGAAATAGCGAAAAACAGGGAAGCCTGGTGTGCTGTAGTTCATGGGGTCACAAAGAACTGGACACAACTGAGAAACTGAACAACAAAATCTGAAAGCAATTTGTACATTTTTGTCATGCTAAGTGGTAGGAGTACAGGCTGCCTGGCCTTTACCTCAGTCCCCCCAATAGACTGTGGCCCCACAGTCTATTTTCAACTCTTCCTCTACTTCACTGGTTACACAGCTGCCTATCAGGGTAATGAAAGAGCAGCACCTCCAATTTGACTGGTGATTCTCCGTACAATATCCTGAATTAGCTTTAGGGAAACCAAAGCCCTACTTTACTGCCATTGTGTGAAAATAAACAAGCTTCTCCTCAAGAACACTATGCTTCCTACAAGTGACTGGGCTCTCTCCACCAGTCCTCTGGCTGTAATGATCAGAGGGGAAGAAGGATGAGTGTCTGGATTAATGGAGATGATTCTGGGGCCACCTTTTAGGCCGAGAGGACAGCTGTACATGCTGGGAGCTCTCTCAACTTTTCAAACTGGGTTCTTGATTTGGGTGTCCACTTTTGGCCTTGGCCACAATTGGGACCTTTAAAATTCTTCAAGATGCAAAAGCTAAAGTAATTATTGGTGATAGAAGGGTTGGTAGATGGATCAAGGGTTAAAAGATCCCATGAGAAGTGGCCATCCTCACCTTCACACAAGTGGCCTGTACTTCAACAACACAATATAAGAAGATTCTGTCTCTAAAGTTCTAAGGTTGTCTAAGGACTGTACTTCCAACTTAGTCAATTTCTGGCCATCAAGGCCTAAACTTACTGTACCGGGGAGTCTGCAATCCAGGAAGACTGTGGAAGGGGCAACAGATAGAAGCAGATAAAAGTGAAGCAATGCCAACTAAGGCCCAAGATTACTGTGATGGATCTGGAGGAACGAAACGTTGGATTTCTCTGGAAAAGGCTATATGGCATCTGAATTATAAATCTTGGCAACCCGTAACTAAAATCAAGTCAAATAACTTTTTGGAACTTTTGAGGAGAACTACTGCAAAGTCTTTAAATTTGAGAAATTGTCATTTTTTCATTGTCTTTCTTATTTTTCTTCCAATTAAAGACATCTTGAACAATGTTTAATAGCTGTTTTCTGATAGAATATTTCTTTCTCACAAAAAGCCTACGCGACAGAAATCAGTGAATAATCCGTTAAGTGCTCTCAAATGATAAAAGGGATGGAAATGGAAACATAATAGTGTGTCTTGCACCTGCCTCCCAAAATTCATTAGCAGCTTATGGTACTCTCAAATCCTCACTGAGGACATTAAAAACAATCAGACGATTATTCTGCCTCCTCCTGTGTTTTATAATTCCAGCACTTAAGTGGCACAGACGCCGTGGCAGGTTTTGGATACATAGCCTGTTTTCAGACACAGAATAGATTTTCACATGCCCTTAATGCTGAATTCTCACCACTTCTCAGAGGCACCTGTTTTTGCTTCATGGAGTCATACCAACTTGAAACTAGCAAATTAAGTAGCCCGTGAGGCAAGGAGAAGTCTGAGAACTGATCGTACTTTCTAGAGTAAGTTCACAAGCAGAAGTCTTGAATCAGTAGCTCCTTAAGTGCTATAATTAATTTTAGAAGAAATACTTTATTTTCTTAACATAGAAATACCAGACAAAGTGAGGGTCTAGGTGAACAAGTAGGAGAATCTTTCTCCTTCTCGAATCTCACTCAGCTGATGCTCCTCAAGTACAGCACGTATGACCACCAACCCTGACAGTAACAGAGCCTCCTCTCACGCAGTACTGTTTTCACAGGGATTCTGCAGGGTGTCTCATCCATTTTATGCCCCACAGTCATCCTGCAAGCTTTCCACAGCAACATTTTCACTGAAAAGGAATCTCGCTTCTCCACTCACTATTCCCTTGTCTTCTTGGTTATAGCTGTTTGTGGATAGCTGTCTCTAGAAGAGGAACCGGCCATCATTCCCACCTTTCATTAAGCATCTACTCTGTAGTGCTGTGGGCTTCCCTGTGGTTCAGCGGTGCCGAATCTGTCTGCCAAGCAGGAGACGTGAGTTCAACCCCTGAGTCTCAAAGGTCCCCTGGAGAAGGAAATGGCAACTCATGCCAGTATTCTTATCTGGGAAATCCCACGGATAGAGGAGCCTGGTGGGATATAGTCCATGGAGTCACAGAGTGGAACACAACTGAGCACTTAACGACAACAGCAATGTAGTGCTGCACTACATTATTGATAGTTTTCGTTCACATCAGTTCAGAAAAGTGTCTTTTTAGCACATCAGTGGAGAGCTGAGGCTCAGAGAGATTGTGACTGGCCAAAGACCTCCAATCTCTTTCTGAAAGAGGTTTTGTCTCAGTAAAAATGGTTAAAAGACCATAACTTCATCCCACATATTTGAGGGGTGAAACTAGATTGTTTCAAGAGTTCAGGTAAGTCTGGTCAATTCATCAGAGGTTGGTTTGAAACCCCAATTATCCCAGGGGCTGAGAGGGAAATAGAGAAAGTACATGAGGGCATCCTGCTGCCCTCAGGAATATACATTGTATCTACCGGCAGAGATCAGCCAGGGATAAAGAGAATCAGATATGAAACCAGTGGGCTAAGAGGCAGAAGTCGGAAGAGGGAATTCTCACCACTTCTCAGAGGCACCTGTTTTTGCTTCATGGAGTCATACCAACTTGAAACTAGCAAATTAAGTAGCCCGTGAGGCAAGGAGAAGTCTGAGAACTGATCGTACTTTCTAGAGTAAGTTCACAAGCAGAAGTCTTGAATCAGTAGCTCCTTAAGTGCTATAATTAATTTTAGAAGAAATACTTTATTTTCTTAACATAGAAATACCAGACAAAGTGAGGGTCTAGGTGAACAAGTAGGAGAATCTTTCTCCTTCTCGAATCTCACTCAGCTGATGCTCCTCAAGTACAGCACGTATGACCACCAACCCTGACAGTAACAGAGCCTCCTCTCACGCAGTACTGTTTTCACAGGGATTCTGCAGGGTGTCTCATCCATTTTATGCCCCACAGTCATCCTGCAAGCTTTCCACAGCAACATTTTCACTGAAAAGGAATCTCGCTTCTCCACTCACTATTCCCTTGTCTTCTTGGTTATAGCTGTTTGTGGATAGCTGTCTCTAGAAGAGGAACCGGCCATCATTCCCACCTTTCATTAAGCATCTACTCTGTAGTGCTGTGGGCTTCCTGTGGTTCAGCGGTCCCGAATCTGTCTGCCAAGCAGGAGACGTGAGTTCAACCCCTGAGTCTCAAAGGTCCCCTGGAGAAGGAAATGGCAACTCATGCCAGTATTCTTATCTGGGAAATCCCACGGATAGAGGAGCCTGGTGGGATATAGTCCATGGAGTCACAGAGTGGAACACAACTGAGCACTTAACGACAACAGCAATGTAGTGCTGCACTACATTATTGATAGTTTTCGTTCACATCAGTTCAGAAAAGTGTCTTTTTAGCACATCAGTGGAGAGCTGAGGCTCAGAGAGATTGTGACTGGCCAAAGACCTCCAATCTCTTTCTGAAAGAGGTTTTGTCTCAGTAAAAATGGTTAAAAGACCATAACTTCATCCCACATATTTGAGGGGTGAAACTAGATTGTTTCAAGAGTTCAGGTAAGTCTGGTCAATTCATCAGAGGTTGGTTTGAAACCCCAATTATCCCAGGGGCTGAGAGGGAAATAGAGAAAGTACATGAGGGCATCCTGCTGCCCTCAGGAATATACATTGTATCTACCGGCAGAGATCAGCCAGGGATAAAGAGAATCAGATATGACAGCACCTTCAGGAAGTGAAAGACTGTGCTGCAGACAAAAGGTGTTAAAGAGGCCAGAGCAAAGATTTCAATTTCAGGAAGAGGGAACTGAGATGGGTGTGCAAAACTCATCATGATTTCAACACAGGGGGAAGAAGGCACATGCATTTTCAGATCAAATGTCAGCCTGTTGCTGCTTAATCAAACTCACAAACACACACACATATCACATGCACACACACACTCAAGTGATTAACTTAAAATACAATGATCCTTACCATTTCGAGGATCCATTCCTACAGGTCTGACTACATGCTGCTTCCTCCGACTTTCTTATCTTCAATCTTACACCCCCATTCTCTCCTGATGAGTATTTAAATATAAGCATTAGCTAGATTAGTAGTCATACACCAGAGGTTCTGTTTAAAGTTGCTATTAAAGATGCTACATCTACTGCAGAGGTTGTGATCAGCATTATCACTGACTTGTAGGGGAAGAACTGATGCCTCAAATGAGGATATAGTAAGGGTCACTAGTCCTGTATTGTTTCCATCTTTGAGACTGCACTAATTCCACTCATTCTGCTGAAGAGGCAGCACTGTTCTTTGTTCATTAGTTGATTTTTAATTTATAATCTAGGCCAGGAAGGGAAATATTTTCAGGGAAGGACTAAGATGTTTCCATAGGTTGAACAATAAAGGTGAAGACTAGACATGTTCATCTTAACTACGAATTTGAGAAATGGAAGAACTGCCAGGTGGATACATGGATTCAGTGGTCTTACCATAAGACAGACCTAGGAAAGACTGGACTTACCATCTTCAATGGTCCCTGTCTCATTGCAGTTACTGGCTCTAGTGGACTACCTCCAATCGCGTTCGGAAATAGGTTTTGTCTCAGTAAAAATGGTTAAAAGACCATAACTTCATCCCACATATTTGAGGGGTGAAACTAGATTGTTTCAAGAGTTCAGGTAAGTCTGGTCAATTCATCAGAGGTTGGTTTGAAACCCCAATTATCCCAGGGGCTGAGAGGGAAATAGAGAAAGTACATGAGGGCATCCTGCTGCCCTCAGGAATATACATTGTATCTACCGGCAGAGATCAGCCAGGGATAAAGAGAATCAGATATGACAGCACCTTCAGGAAGTGAAAGACTGTGCTGCAGACAAAAGGTGTTAAAGAGGCCAGAGCAAAGATTTCAATTTCAGGAAGAGGGAACTGAGATGGGTGTGCAAAACTCATCATGATTTCAACACAGGGGGAAGAAGGCACATGCATTTTCAGATCAAATGTCAGCCTGTTGCTGCTTAATCAAACTCACAAACACACACACATATCACATGCACACACACACTCAAGTGATTAACTTAAAATACAATGATCCTTACCATTTCGAGGATCCATTCCTACAGGTCTGACTACATGCTGCTTCCTCCGACTTTCTTATCTTCAATCTTACACCCCCATTCTCTCCTGATGAGTATTTAAATATAAGCATTAGCTAGATTAGTAGTCATACACCAGAGGTTCTGTTTAAAGTTGCTATTAAAGATGCTACATCTACTGCAGAGGTTGTGATCAGCATTATCACTGACTTGTAGGGGAAGAACTGATGCCTCAAATGAGGATATAGTAAGGGTCACTAGTCCTGTATTGTTTCCATCTTTGAGACTGCACTAATTCCACTCATTCTGCTGAAGAGGCAGCACTGTTCTTTGTTCATTAGTTGATTTTTAATTTATAATCTAGGCCAGGAAGGGAAATATTTTCAGGGAAGGACTAAGATGTTTCCATAGGTTGAACAATAAAGGTGAAGACTAGACATGTTCATCTTAACTACGAATTTGAGAAATGGAAGAACTGCCAGGTGGATACATGGATTCAGTGGTCTTACCATAAGACAGACCTAGGAAAGACTGGACTTACCATCTTCAATGGTCCCTGTCTCATTGCAGTTACTGGCTCTAGTGGACTACCTCCAATTACCACTGTGCATGTTTATGAAACAGAAGCGAGAGTTTTCTACTATAGACTCATAATGCTATTATGATGGAAGGTTTAGAGGTCCCAATGCTTTTTTTTATATCTTTTCATGCATTAGAGATTAGCAGTAACCACAAATACATATTTGATCAGGGTGAATTTTCTTTACTTGTCTCTCTCACTAGATTACTGGTTCCTTGACACTGTTCTATGTGCTGTTTGATGTTCCTACAAAGCCTAAATGCTAATAATCAGTCAATAAGTATATGTTAAAGGAACCATATCCTTTGTAGGTTTTCTATACTTATGAGTCTGTAAATGACTCACAGTAGTTTTTCAATAAAAGTAAATAAAAGTGATTTTAAAATATATCTGGCACTCTATCACTGTGTGATATCAGTCTCCATGCTTGGAAATAATGTGATTTGTCTGGTACCACATGTTGACTCCAATCTCTTAGCAGAGCCCATTTCTCAACAAAGAGCAGTAGACATAGCCATTAACTGAACCAACTTGAATAACATACAGTCTCCACCACTTGACAAGAGCTGACCCATGCTCACTCTCAAGTTGGAGAAAACCTAATGAAGTTTATGGTTGACCAATTTCAGATAAGTGCACTAAAGTAAGTCATTTAACCTCACAAAACTCAAGGCTCTGAGAGCAGAGGGGTAGGCTCATATCAAAGTGTGGAAGCTCCTTCTGAACTACTCATTGGAGTAGGAATAAGAGGCACTTCTAGAAGAAATGGCAATGGTGAGATGAGTATAAATAGACATCCAGCATCTCCAGTAATAAATGCAAAGAAGAAAATTCTGTATTATTTTCTATGAACAAAAATCAGATATCTTGGGCTTCCCTGGTGGTCCAGTGGGTAAAGAGTCCACCTTGCAATGCAAGGGGTGCTGGTTCAATCCCTGGCCGGGGAAGATCCCATATGCCGCAGAGTGGCTGAATGAGTGTATTCAATTACCAGCCAGAGCTCTAGAGCGCATGCGCCCAGAGCTGGTGCTCTGCAACGAGAGAGGCCACTGCAATGGGAGGCCCACATATGACAAACAATAAAAAGATAAATGAAAATAAATATAAATAAAGGAGGCATGATGGGGGATAAGAAAAAAAAAATCAGGTATCTTGAAAATGGAAAGTCAGCACCACTGGGATACTGTACTAATCTACTATCACATTAAAAAGTTCACATTTTCACAAATGACTTTTTTTAAAATTTTGGCCTCTTTTTATTGATTATTTATTTATTTATTTTTGAGCCATCTTTATTCTTCAGTCTGTGTGGGCCTCCCATTGCAGTGGCCTCTCTGGTTGCAGAGCACTGGCCCCGGGCACATGCACTCTAGAGCGCTGGCTCATGACTGGACACACTGGTCCAGCTGTTGTGCAGCACTTGGGATCTTCCCCGGCCAGGGATTGAACCAGCGCCCCTGCACTGCAAGGAGGACTCTTTACTCACTGGACCATCAGGGAAGCCCGCAAATGGCTCTTAACAAAGAAATTAAAATATATTTTTTCTCTTTTTGTATTTTTAGGCAGTAAAGTCATCAGTTTACTGACAGTCCATGGCAGCCACCTCTTCATACACAGTGTGAAGTAGTGCTAGATTTTTGGCAGTAGAATCAGGACAATATTAATCGACTCTCTCATTTTTGTTCAAAATAAAACGTCCCACAAACCTGGCCCATCGTTTCCAACTGGCAAGAATATAAATAGCTGATGCACTTTACTATGTATAAAGCCAAACAAAGACCAAAAAGATGTTGTCTAAAGGTGATTAGAACGTGTGTGTTTATGGGATCAAGATGTGGCCACCCTCTAGAGCTTAGAGTCCATCTGATTTGGTCTGTTTATAAATAGAATTCCAAAGCAAGTGAACCCACTTCCTGCAGGTCTCTCTCGATCTCATATTTTCCTCTAAAGCATAAATTTAATGTCTTGCATTATTTGGAAGTAGAAAATGCTGTTTGTCATTTATCAAAATCTAAACAGCTACAATCCAACAATGTTCATTCAATTTTAACAGTAAGTAAATAAATGTGAGCAATGATTACATTATAGAAACATGTGGATCTAAGGTTCTAATTCAATGAATTTTACTTCACAAGCTTTCAGATTTTCTTAAGCTCCTTTCAGGTTTACCAACTTTGCTAGATTAGAGTGGACAGCATATTATGTAGAAATAATTTCCTAACTCACTCTCAAACCATAGTGCTTAGCCTGTTTAGATATGAAGATTTTTTTTCCTCTTGAAAATTCAAAACAATTTACTTTGAGAGAAAGAGTGAGTGATCTGAAAATATGCTGACTTGATAACTGAGGAGCAATTAAAAGCATCATTATGCTTTCCAGATCAGGTGTAAAATGGATAGAGAAAACATGAACATTTCTCTGTAATTCCATCCATGCGGCTCACACTTAACCCACAGTAATTGTGTACTTAAGACTGGTTTCACTATTTAGCCAGCCATTTCAATGTACTTGTGCTCCAGATCAAAGTTTGGGTCATTTCAGAGTTTTATAGACTTGAGATGATTAAGGCTATCCAATGTACATCCTTCAAAAAGGAAAGGTAACACCAGTCAGAATGGCCACCATTAAAAAACTTACAGATAATAAATGCAGGAGAGGGTGCAGAGAAAAGGGAGCACCCCTGCTTTGTTGGTGGGAGTGTAAATTGATACAACCACTATGGAAGACAGTATGGAGATACCTTAAAAAACTAACAATAGAAGCACCATATGACCCAGCAATCCCATTATTAGGCATATATCCTGATGAAATCAAAATTGAAAAAGACATCTGTACCCCAATGTTCATTGCAGCACTCTATACAATAGCTGGAAAATGGAAGCAATCTAGATGTCCGTCAATAAATGAATGGATAAAGAAACTATTGTACGTATATACAATGGAATACTTCTCATCCATAAAAAGAAATGCAGAAGAATCAGTCCTAATGAGGTGGATGAACCTAGAACCTATTATACAAAGTATAGAACCAAACTAACATACTAATCTCAAAAATTAAAGTTTGGGCTTTCCTGGTTGTCCAGTGGGAAAAGAGTCTGCCTTGCAGTGCAAGGGGCACTAGTTCCATCCTTGGCCCAGGAAGATCCCACGTGCTGAGGAATAGCTGGGCTGGTGTGTCGAATTACGAGCCAGTGCTCTCAAGTGCAGACACCCAGAGCCGGGGCTCTGCAACGAGAGAGGCCACTGCGATGGGAGGCCCACACATGCCAAATAATAAAGATGGATGAAAAATAGATGATAACTTGGAGGCAAAGGAGAAAAAGAAAATTAAAGTTCTATTTTCTGTTGGAGGATATGTAAGTATAGAACATAATTTGGAGAGACACCTACACTAACTTAAAATTTGAATAAATAAATTCTTCTCTCCCAACTAGGAATATTTTAATCAAAGGATTTTCTGAAGTTGACTAACATACCTATATAATACCTATCGGGTCATTATTATTTGTTTATGAATTTCCAAGAATATTCACCACAGCAGATGGTCCAAACTTTCTTTAGCTTTCTTAAGGCCAAAATCTGATATTATGCCTCTATTCTCAGAGACCAGAAGGGAGTAAAACTTTCTCTTTTAGCTTATGTGTTGTTAGACCATGAGAAATTATACCATGATATAGTAGAGAGAAGGATCTACAACCCAGAAATAGTGAACTTCCAGCTGGATGCAGTGATAGCATGAGATTTTGGGAAGCATCACCCTGGAGGAAGTGTAAATTGATACAACCACTATGGAAGACAGTATGGAGATACCTTAAAAAACTAACAATAGAAGCACCATATGACCCAGCAATCCCATTATTAGGCATATATCCTGATGAAATCAAAATTGAAAAAGACATCTGTACCCCAATGTTCATTGCAGCACTCTATACAATAGCTGGAAAATGGAAGCAATCTAGATGTCCGTCAATAAATGAATGGATAAAGAAACTATTGTACGTATATACAATGGAATACTTCTCATCCATAAAAAGAAATGCAGAAGAATCAGTCCTAATGAGGTGGATGAACCTAGAACCTATTATACAAAGTATAGAACCAAACTAACATACTAATCTCAAAAATTAAAGTTTGGGCTTTCCTGGTTGTCCAGTGGGAAAAGAGTCTGCCTTGCAGTGCAAGGGGCACTAGTTCCATCCTTGGCCCAGGAAGATCCCACGTGCTGAGGAATAGCTGGGCTGGTGTGTCGAATTACGAGCCAGTGCTCTCAAGTGTAGACACCCAGAGCCGGGGCTCTGCAACGAGAGAGGCCACTGCGATGGGAGGCCCACACATGCCAAATAATAAAGATGGATGAAAAATAGATGATAACTTGGAGGCAAAGGAGAAAAAGAAAATTAAAGTTCTATTTTCTGTTGGAGGATATGTAAGTATAGAACATAATTTGGAGAGACACCTACACTAACTTAAAATTTGAATAAATAAATTCTTCTCTCCCAACTAGGAATATTTTAATCAAAGGATTTTCTGAAGTTGACTAACATACCTATATAATACCTATCGGGTCATTATTATTTGTTTCTAAATTTCCAAGAATATTCACCACAGCAGATGGTCCAAACTTTCTTTAGCTTTCTTAAGGCCAAAATCTGATATTATGCCTCTATTCTCAGAGACCAGAAGGGAGTAAAACTTTCTCTTTTAGCTTATGTGTTGTTAGACCATGAGAAATTATACCATGATATAGTAGAGAGAAGGATCTACAACCCAGAAATAGTGAACTTCCAGCTGGATGCAGTGATAGCATGAGATTTTGGGAAGCATCACCCCTGGAGGGGGAAGTTAGTGCATTCTATGCAAAACATAGGTATGGGAGTACTTCTCTTTACAGCCATGGTGGACTAACAGATTTACCTTTCTGCCTTTAGTAGCTAGAACACTGAACCAGTTTTCCAACAATAGACAATAGGCCTCATAGGAGCACAGTGCTTAGGAGGACAGAAACAAAGAAAATGGACTTCTAGGACTGCCCCATATCACAATCTTAAGAAAATTTCCAGGCTGAAGAACATAGAAGAAGTACCAAATCAGAATCTACTTGTTTTCTGTATTAGGGAGACAGAGTTGGGAGTTCAGTAGGTGGTTTGAGTGTGCAAGACAGAAAGAGAAGAAAGATGTTCACAGGTGAAGAAAAAGCCTCAAAGCCCTACAGAGGATAAGCTCAAGTTTTTGCTTCAGTATGAACTTGTGAATACATGTGGGGTAACTAAGGAGAAGTCACTAGAAAGAAATAAGTGAAATAATCCCTGCAACTGACACAAAGCTAGGATCAGTTTATTTTTCCAACACCCAGAGACAAAGGATCTAATAACACATAGGATATTGAGCAGTGTCCTAATAGTACTGAGGGATAATGAGGCTCAGAGTAAAGTCTGTTCTGGACCCACCCTAATACAGCTCAAAAGAAGAATCAAACTGATTCCAAGGAACTTAACTTCATCTCAGAACAAAATGTCTAAATATTTAACAAAGCACACAAATTTTTAAAATAGAGAAAACACAGTACCTAACAATGTAAAATTACAACTCTTACAAGTAACATTCCACATGCCAACGAAAGTAGAAGAAAGTCCAAGAAAGGTGAGAGAAGTGTTGGATATAAAAAAGACCCAAATCAAACTTCTAGAGATGGAAAATATACTGAGGTAAAAATTCACTGAATATCATTAACATGAGCTTATATTTTCCAGAAGAAAGATCTGTAAATGTGAAGACAGAACAACAGAATCTACCCAAAATAGAATACAGAGAGGAAAAAAGTTACCTAACATCGATGAGCTGTGAAATGATGCCAAGTGGCATCCCCCTAAAAGAGAGGGGAAGGGCGATGGAGCAGAAAAAGTATTTGAAAATATAATGGTTACTAATTTTCCAAATGGAATGTAACCTGTATGCCACAGATCCAAGAAAAGCATCAAATTCCAGGCAGAATAAACATTAAGAAAAGCACACCTAGGCACATCATAATCAACTGCTAAAAAACGGATGAAAAGAAAAAAAATCTTAAAAGCAACCAGAGGAAAATAAAAAACACTACAGAAGAATAAAAATAAGAATAATAGCAGACTCCAAAGTTAGAAACAGTGCAGACTAGAAGACAGGAAAAACATCCTTTATAAAGAAAGAAGTAGAAGAAGCAGCTTTTGCAAAGTAGAAGCTTTTGCATTGAGCCTTTCTTTCTATGCTAAGGAAGCATGAGGATGTGATGTCTAGGACACTGTCCCAACCTGGGCACCAAAAAAGGCTTTTCTGTATTAGGGAGACAGAGTTGGGAGTTCAGTAGGTGGTTTGAGTGTGCAAGACAGAAAGAGAAGAAAGATTTCAAGTAAAAGCTCACCTAGAAAGAATTTTTGCTTCAGTATGAACTTGTGAATACATGTGGGGTAACTAAGGAGAAGTCACTAGAAAGAAATAAGTGAAATAATCCCTGCAACTGACACAAAGCTAGGATCCGTTTATTTTTCCAACACCCAGAGACAAAGGATCTAATAACACATAGGATATTGAGCAGTGTCCTAATAGTACTGAGGGATAATGAGGCTCAGAGTAAAGTCTGTTCTGGACCCACCCTAATACAGCTCAAAAGAAGAATCAAACTGATTCCAAGGAACTTAACTTCATCTCAGAACAAAATGTCTAAATATTTAACAAAGCACACAAATTTTTAAAATAGAGAAACACAGTACCTAACAATGTAAAATTACAACTCTTACAAGTAACATTCCACATGCCAACGAAAGTAGAAGAAAGTCCAAGAAAGGTGAGAGAAGTGTTGGATATAAAAAAGACCCAAATCAAACTTCTAGAGATGGAAAATATACTGAGGTAAAAATTCACTGAATATCATTAACATGAGCTTATATTTTCCAGAAGAAAGATCTGTAAATGTGAAGACAGAACAACAGAATCTACCCAAAATAGAATACAGAGAGGAAAAAGTTACCTAACATCGATGAGCTGTGAAATGATGCCAAGTGGCATCCCCCTAAAAGAGAGGGGAAGGGCGATGGAGCAGAAAAAGTATTTGAAAATATAATGGTTACTAATTTTCCAAATGGAATGTAACCTGTATGCCACAGATCCAAGAAAAGCATCAAATTCCAGGCAGAATAAACATTAAGAAAAGCACACCTAGGCACATCATAATCAACTGCTAAAAAACGGATGAAAAGAAAAAAAATCTTAAAAGCAACCAGAGGAAAATAAAAAACACTACAGAAGAATAAAAATAAGAATAATAGCAGACTCCAAAGTTAGAAACAGTGCAGACTAGAAGACAGGAAAAACATCCTTTATAAAGAAAGAAGTAGAAGAAGCAGCTTTTGCAAAGTAGAAGCTTTTGCATTGAGCCTTTCTTTCTATGCTAAGGAAGCATGAGGATGTGATGTCTAGGACACTGTCAACCTGACACCACAGGCAATAGCTTGGGGACCAAAAAGAAGATCGTTCTAAGGAGAGCAGAGTAGAAAGACAGAACTTGGTCTGAGCCATTTTTGAGTTGCAAATCCTTCTTGAAACCTGTTCACTCTGGATTATGTAAAAACTACATAAGAAACATACTTGTGTTTGAGGCCACAGGTCTGCAAGTTCCTATTGTGTGCAGCCAAATGGCAACCATGGCCTTGAGCCTATCATCTCCACTAGGAAGAAAAAAGTCATTTAGCATCAAGTCCCTCATCTAGCCTCCTCTCTGTCTCTGGCATGCTCTAGCACATAGCTTTGCATCTAGTCTTAGAGGGGGAATACCTCATTATTTTGTTGACTAAGGCAAAGATGTCCATTTGGGCTCTGTGCCACTTTTCTTTCATTTTCTCCAGCAACTTGTGTCTTCTAATATTTTCAGCAACTATCTTTCCATTACTTTTATGAGTGCTTCCTTTCTGCTTAATTCAGTTCACTCCTCACTGGATAGAATTCATAATTTTTTATCTGGAACCTCAAGTTAGAGGTTGAGGCTCGTTGTTCTATATTCCCTTCCCTGCAACTTACTCCTCACTCTGTAATAATCAATTTCTCCCTTTATTCTATTATAATTCTTTAAAATACTTCCCAGTATTTACTTGTCATATTTGATTTTTCCTCCATGTGCATTCTCCTTGACTTTACAATGTGCAATTTTTCATCTAAAACTCTTCAATGTTGACTTTCATGACATACATTATTCTGAATCTTCCCCATGTCTCTAACTGCCTTCCACTGTTGTCAAGAATATAACATCCTTCTATTCTCTGCCTATGGCTTTTATCCCAAATTCAAAATTCCTGGTGTTCTCTTTCTCCTTTTCTATAAAAACTGATCCCTTATGGTTTTTATCATTATACAAATGCAGGTAATTTCCAGATTTTTACCTCCAGCCCCCTAGTCTCACAAACTCTCAGTGTCTTATCTCCAGTTGCATTCTAGACAATCATTACTCTACTCAATTTATCAAATACCCAATTCATCCTTAACTCCAATCCAGGTCTCCTTCATTATTTACTATACCTACTGGTGGCTATACTATTATGCTAGTGACCAAACTTGACATTTTAAATTCACCTTCAACAATCCTTCTCTATCCTTTATTTAAAACTGTTCATAGGGCTTCCCCTGGTGGTCCAGTGGGTAAAGACACCGCCTTGCAGTGCAAGGGGCACCGGTTCGATCCCTGGCCTGGGAAGATCCCACGTGCCACGGAGTGGCCGGACCGATGTGTCCAATTACTGAGCCAGAGCTCTGGAGCAAATGCGCCCAGAGCCGGTGCTCTGCAACGACAGACGCCACCGCGATGAGAGGCCCACAGGAGCCAAAGAACAAAGGCGGGTGAAAATAGAGAAATGAAAGACCAATAGAAGTGGCCCACCTGCTCCCCTCCCTCCCCAACCTGACCCCCGCCCAAAATAAATAAATAAATAAATCTTAAAAAAAAAAAAAAAAAACTTCATAAATTATGATCAAATCTTGTTGTGGACAGTATCACCCTAGCTTACATCTTTATCATATTCCACTTTCAAAGATCAATAGTTTTCATTCTCTGACCTTCAAACTCCTCTTCCTTCAATGAATTTACACCTATACTCCACTATAAGCATAGTGCCAAAGCAGTCTTGCCAATCAGCTTACATTTAAAATGGCTTCATATTGCCCACTAGGTTTCTGAATCCAAAACGCTTTTAAGGACTTAAAACCTGCCACAACAGGAAACTTCTAGAACCCCACTGGAGCAGAGGCCCAAGATTGTTACGCATTTTGTATTACTATAGGATGCAACCTGCAGGAACCAGAGCTATAGCAACAATTAATTACAAGTGTGGTTGGACTGTGAGCCACAGGTAATAAAGGTGAAGCTTGATTTCCTCAACTTTACATAGTTATTTGAGAAGGGTTTCTTGATTTCTGGCTTGTATGCTATCAACAGATGACCTTAGTAGTAAACACTCAAGTAACCTTCTTCCTATGCAGAACCGTAACTGCTAAATCAAGCTCTATACATTTGGACTGAATTGATGTTTCAAAGCCCACATTCAGATGCAATGTATTTTTCACCGCTTTCAGTTCTGTGGTTTGATCCCCTATTTCTTCCTAATGTACAGTAAGTGTAAACTGTTGGAGAAGGAATGGCAACCACTCTAGTATTGCCCAGAGAATTGCATGAACAGAGGAGACTGGCAGGCTATGTAGCCCGTGGGGTCTCAGAGAATAGGACACAACTGAGCAACTGAGCACACACTCCAGTGCAAAATCTAATTTTTTTTCATTTTTCCTTGCAGTTTCCATGATATAATCTCCACAGACCACACAAGCTGTAAAAAATGAGTAATGAACAATATTAATTGTGCATATATACAAACATTAAGGCTTAATTAATAAAATATTAACCAAAGCCCTTAAGTGCAACCATAAAAATGATGACTGCACTCTAAAATGATGAGGAATATGCTAATACGTCTAACAGGAACATGTATGCAACGCATGCCTTTTCCCACTTTGGAATAAGGTTATAGCCCTTGACTAGATCAGATCAAAAAGACACACTCCCTGTCTCTGTGTTCCACTGTCAAAGATAGAAAACAATTGTCTCAAGGCTTTCTAAGTTTGTAATCCAGATAATGTTTATGGTCTCTGATCCTGGAATTCATTCTGATTTTATTGACTTGGTTTATATTTTCCAAACCATTCTTTTGCCTTTTATAAATAGTAACAACTTTTAATTTGTAACACAATTGAATTTCGAGGGTGGTTTCTAGGCTCAGAAGGTAGTTTGTAGGGGATGATGACAGATTTATTTCAAGGGTAGACAATTTAGAATGAAAGGAACTGGGGATGAGAAGTATAGAGTCCTGAGTCTTTCTTAGAGTTCTGGCTTGTATGCTATCAACAGATGACCTTAGTAGTAAACACTCAAGTAACCTTCTTCCTATGCAGAACCGTAACTGCTAAATCAAGCTCTATACATTTGGACTGAATTGATGTTTCAAAGCCCACATTCAGATGCAATGTATTTTTCACCGCTTTCAGTTCTGTGGTTTGATCCCCTATTTCTTCCTAATGTACAGTAAGTGTAAACTGTTGGAGAAGGAATGGCAACCACTCTAGTATTGCCCAGAGAATTGCATGAACAGAGGAGACTGGCAGGCTATGTAGCCCGTGGGGTCTCAGAGAATAGGACACAACTGAGCAACTGAGCACACACTCCAGTGCAAAATCTAATTTTTTTTCATTTTTCCTTGCAGTTTCCATGATATAATCTCCACAGACCACACAAGCTGTAAAAAATGAGTAATGAACAATTTTAATTGTGCATATATAAAAAGATTTAGGCTTAATTAATAAAATATTAACCAAAGCCCTTAAGTGCAACCATAAAAATGATGACTGCACTCTAAAATGATGAGGAATATGCTAATACGTCTAACAGGAACATGTATGCAACGCATGCCTTTTCCCACTTTGGAATAAGGTTATAGCCCTTGACTAGATCAGATCAAAAAGACACACTCCCTGTCTCTGTGTTCCACTGTCAAAGATAGAAAACAATTGTCTCAAGGCTTTCTAAGTTTGTAATCCAGATAATGTTTATGGTCTCTGATCCTGGAATTCATTCTGATTTTATTGACTTGGTTTATATTTTCCAAACCATTCTTTTGCCTTTTATAAATAGTAACAACTTTTAATTTGTAACACAATTGAATTTCGAGGGTGGTTTCTAGGCTCAGAAGGTAGTTTGTAGGGGATGATGACAGATTTATTTCAAGGGTAGACAATTTAGAATGAAAGGAACTGGGGATGAGAAGTATAGAGTCCTGAGTCTTTCTTAGAGTTCTGTGAGTAATCAACATTCTGATGTAAGCCAATATTTTCCCAGCATGCACAGAATTACTTGTAATAGGTGATCCAATGCAGCTTATGGCACTCCATTTCTAAGGATTTTGTTGTTGTTTTGTTGTGAGTATCTCTAGATTGGGGATCAGAAATTTGCATATTAAGCAAGTTCCCCAGGAACTGAGACATATATTCTAACTACACAATAAGAATCACTGCCGGGCTTCCCCTGGTGGTCCAGTGGGTAAGGACACCGCTTTGCAGTGCAAGGGGCGCCGGTTCAATCCCTGGCCTGGGAAGATCCCACGTGCCGCGGAGCGGCTGGACTGATGTGTCCAATCGCCGAGCCAGAGCTCTGGAGCGCATGCGCCCAGAGCCGGCGCTCTGCGACGACAGACGCCACCGCGATGGGAGGCCCACATGGGCCGGAGAGCAAAGATGGATGAAAATGGACAAATGAAAGACCAATAGAAGTGGCCCGCCCACTCCCCTCCCTCCCCAACACGACCCCCGCCCAAAATAAAATGAATGAATAAATCTTAAAAAAAAAAAAAAAAAGAATCACTGCCTTAGGCAAGTCAACTCCTCTGGGCTTCAGTTTCCATATCTGTAAAATGACAGAGCTGGATTAGACGGCAGCTGGGGATACTGTCAGCTCTTAATATTTTATGAATCAATTAAAGCATTTTCCTATTTCTCCAATACAGCCTTGATCAATTCAATATAGGTGGCACTCAAGTGACCAGACATCTATTCTTTGATTAGTGTATTGCCTAAAGGAATATTTTTTTTCTCTCCCAGGTGTCTCAGTGGGTAAAGAATCTGCCTGCAGGGTTTCCCATGGTGGTCCAGTGGGTAAGGACACTGCCTTGCAGTGCAAGGGGCGCCAGTTCGATCCCTGGCCTGGCAAGATCCCACATGCCACGGAGCAGCTGGACTGATGCGTCCAATTACCGAGCTGGAGCTCTGGGGCACATGCGCCCAGAGCCAGTGCTCTGCAACAACAGAGGCCACCGCGATGGGAGGCCCACAGGAACCAAAGAACAAAGACAGATGAAAATAGAGAAATGGAAGACAAATAGAAGTGGCCCGCCCGTCCCCCTCCCCCCCCCCCCCCCCCCCCCAAAGATAAAAAAAAAAAAAAAACAAACAAAAAAGAATCTGCCTGCAGTGCAAGAGACACAGATTCAACCCTTGTGTGGGGAAGATCACCTGGAGGAGGGCACGGCAAACCACTCCAGTGTTCTTGCTTAGAGAAACCCATGGACAGAGGAGCCTGGCTGAATACAGTATCTAGGGTTGCAAAGAGTCAAACAGGACGGAAGTGACTATCCACATTACCTCAAAGGTAAACTTTCATGACTGATCCCAACCACTGCCCATCATGGAGCCTGACCAGAGAAGAAGCAATAGAGACTATCAAATACAGCTACATCCCTCATTAAAATCCCAAATAGAGGTCATTCAGCCCATGCTTCTTTACTTCCATTATTGGGAACTCACTATCTTGAAACATGGAAACATTTACCTTTTCTCAAATAAAAAGCTTTCTCATCAGAGTTTCTATCCATACGTTGTGGCTCTGAACTATGGTTCAACATAGATAAGCATAACTCCTCATCCATGTGACAAGCCTTTGAGCACTACAATCTTCACTCCATATGCAGTTTCAGCTCTCATTACAGTTTATGTTTAGTTTTCCCATCAGTGGGTCTCGTCTAAAGTATGTGCCCAACTATTGTCTGGTTAGGACCATGTAAGACTAAAGGAAGGGGGGCACATTTGAAACTTATATCCTAGAAGAAAGGCACTATCTCCCTAAATTAAGACATTGCTCTCATTTAGCTATATGCTAACTCTGACCCATATAATTATCTGCTTCCCAGGTGTCTCAGTGGGTAAAGAATCTGCCTGCAGGGTTTCCCATGGTGGTCCAGTGGGTAAGGACACTGCCTTGCAGTGCAAGGGGCGCCAGTTCGATCCCTGGCCTGGCAAGATCCCACATGCCACGGAGCAGCTGGACTGATGCGTCCAATTACCGAGCTGGAGCTCTGGGGCACATGCGCCCAGAGCCAGTGCTCTGCAACAACAGAGGCCACCGCGATGGGAGGCCCACAGGAACCAAAGAACAAAGACAGATGAAAATAGAGAAATGGAAGACAAATAGAAGTGGCCCGCCCGTCCCCCTCCCTCCCCACCCCACTCCCCAAAAGATAAATAAATAAAACAAACAAACAAAAAAGAATCTGCCTGCAGTGCAAGAGACACAGATTCAATCCTTGTGTGGGGAAGATCACCTGGAGGAGGGCACGGCAAACCACTCCAGTGTTCTTGCTTAGAGAAACCCATGGACAGAGGAGCCTGGCTGAATACAGTATCTAGGGTTGCAAAGAGTCAAACAGGACGGAAGTGACTATCCACATTACCTCAAAGGTAAACTTTCATGACTGATCCCAACCACTGCCCATCATGGAGCCTGACCAGAGAAGAAGCAATAGAGACTATCAAATACAGCTACATCCCTCATTAAAATCCCAAATAGAGGTCATTCAGCCCATGCTTCTTTACTTCCATTATTGGGAACTCACTATCTTGAAACATGGAAACATTTACCTTTTCTCAAATAAAAAGCTTTCTCATCAGAGTTTCTATCCATACGTTGTGGCTCTGAACTATGGTTCAACATAGATAAGCATAACTCCTCATCCATGTGACAAGCCTTTGAGCACTACAATCTTCACTCCATATGCAGTTTCAGCTCTCATTACAGTTTATGTTTAGTTTTCCCATCAGTGGGTCTCGTCTAAAGTATGTGCCCAACTATTGTCTGGTTAGGACCATGTAAGACTAAAGGAAGGGGGGCACATTTGAAACTTATATCCTAGAAGAAAGGCACTATCTCCCTAAATTAAGACATTGCTCTCATTTAGCTATATGCTAACTCTGACCCATATAATTATCTGCTTCCCTCCTGGGAGCCCTAGAAAATGTTCTTATTATTCCTAAGCTCATAGATATTTTCATCATCTCCGTACACTCAAAGGGCTCAGTGTAGCTGCTGATCCAGGTTTCTCTTGCTGCTCATAGGAATTCCCTTCTCATCCTCATCCCTGCCCATATCCACACCACTTTTTTCCTTCCAAGGGACTTCTTCCTGGCCACTGGGACCACTTAGCCTGCTGAACCTAGATAGTGGCTATTCCCCACCAAGAGGACACAGAAGTTGATCAATAATGTTTTCTTTTTCCTTTCATCATCACAATGACTGCCCCACCAGATAGCCAAAAATAAAGAAATTATTATCTTCAGATGAACAACAAAAATATTAGAACTGTTGTTTTAACATAAACAATGGGAGACAGAAGGCAATGGAATAAAAGTTTTAGACTTTGAAAGGGGAGGAAAACTGTCAGACAGGAACGATGTATCTAATAAAAATATTCTTTAAAAACAATGGTTAAAGAGAGACATTTTTTTTTTTTAAGATTTATTTATTTATTTATTTTTGGGCGGAGGTCAGGTTGGGGAGGGACGGGAGCAGGCGGGCCACTTCTATTGGTCTTTCGTTTCTCTCTGTTCATCCGTCTTTGTTCTTTGGCTCCTGTGGGCCTCCCATCACGGTGGCGTCTGTCGTTGCAGAGCGCCAGCTCTGGGCGCATGCGCTCCAGAGCTCCGGCTTGGTAATTGGACACATCAGTCCAGCTGCTCCGCGGCACGTGGGATCTTCCCAGGCCAGGGCTCGAACCGGCGGCCCTTGCACTGCAAGGTGGTGCCCTTACCCACTGGACCACCAGGGTAAGCCCGAGAGAGACATTTTCAGACAAGAAAAGATGAAAATAATTGTTGCCAGTAGAGCCATATTCTAAGACATATTAAATGAATAGACATAAGAGTAAAAGAAAATCACCCCATATGGAAGCGCAACATTGCAGAAAGCAATAAAAAAAAATGCAAAGACTAAAGGAAGGGGCACATAATTTTCAAAACCCTAAATTAAGACATTGCTCTCATTTAGCTATATGCTAACTCTGACCCATATAATTATCTGCTTCCCTCCTGGGAGCCCTAGAAAATGTTCTTATTATTCCTAAGCTCATAGATATTTTCATCATCTCCGTACACTCAAAGGGCTCAGTGTAGCTGCTGATCCAGGTTTCTCTTGCTGCTCATAGGAATTCCCTTCTCATCCTCATCCCTGCCCATATCCACACCACTTTTTTCCTTCCAAGGGACTTCTTCCTGGCCACTGGGACCACTTAGCCTGCTGAACCTAGATAGTGGCTATTCCCCACCAAGAGGACACAGAAGTTGATCAATAATGTTTTCTTTTTCCTTTCATCATCACAATGACTGCCCCACCAGATAGCCAAAAATAAAGAAATTATTATCTTCAGATGAACAACAAAAATATTAGAACTGTTGTTTTAACATAAACAATGGGAGACAGAAGGCAATGGAATAAAAGTTTTAGACTTTGAAAGGGGAGGAAAACTGTCAGACAGGAACGATGTATCTAATAAAAATATTCTTTAAAAACAATGGTTAAAGAAAACATTTTTTTTAAAGATTTATTTATTTATTTTTGGGCGGAGGTCAGGTTGGGGAGGGACGGGAGCAGGCGGGCCACTTCTATTGGTCTTTCGTTTCTCTCTGTTCATCCGTCTTTGTTCTTTGGCTCCTGTGGGCCTCCCATCACGGTGGCGTCTGTCGTTGCAGAGCGCCAGCTCTGGGCGCATGCGCTCCAGAGCTCCAGCTTGGTAATTGGACACATCAGTCCAGCTGCTCCGCGGCACGTGGGATCTTCCCAGGCCAGGGCTCGAACCGGCGGCCCTTGCACTGCAAGGTGGTGCCCTTACCCACTGGACCACCAGGGTAAGCCCGAGAGAGACATTTTCAGACAAGAAAAGATGAAAATAATTGTTGCCAGTAGAGCCATATTCTAAGACATATTAAATGAATAGACATAAGAGTAAAAGAAAATCACCCCATATGGAAGCGCAACATTGCAGAAAGATACAAACAGAATTAAAAAGAATACATGTATAGGTATATATGAAACAAAAATTTTTACTTTGCAATAAAGAATTTTTAAAACAAAAGCAATATTTTTGTGGAATTTATAGTATATATAAAATTAAATTACATGAGAACAATAGCAAAAATAACAGGTGGGGTTGAAAGCTTCTTACATTATTTGTGAAGTGGCAAAATTTTAAATCAAGGTCTTATTAAATCAAGGATACATGCTAGAGCTTCCCTGGTGGCCCAGTGGGTAAAGAGTCCACTGGCTTGCACTGCAAGGGTCGCTGGTTCGATTCCTGGTGGGGAAAGATCCCACATGCCGGGGAGTGGCTGGACCAGTGTGTTCAATTACGAGCCAGCGCTCTGGAGCGCATGTGCTCAGAGCCGGTGCTCTGCTACAGGAGAGGCCACTGCAGTGGGAGGCCCATACAGGTCAGAAAACAAAAGACCAATAAAAATGGCCAAAATTTTTTTAAAAAAAGAAGGATACATACTTTAATATTTAGTATAAACACTAACGTGAAATACAGAACTATATTAAAAAGCCAACAAAACACATAAAATAGAATAACGGGGTTTCCCTGGTGTCTCAGTGGTAAAGAATCCACTGGTTGATGAAGGAGACGTGGGTTCAGTCCCTGGTCCAGGAAAATTCTGCATGCACCACAACTGCCAAGCCTGTGCTCTAGAGCCCAGGAGCCACAACTACTGAGACCACACACCACAATTATTGAAGCCCACGTGCACCCTATAGCCCATGCTCCACAAAAAGAGAAGCCACTGCACTACAACAAAGAATAGTCCCTGCTTTCAGAAACCAGAGAAAGCCCACACAGCCACAAAGACCCAGTCCAGCCAAAATAAAGCAAGCAAGAAAGAAGAATTAGGGCTTCCCTGGTGGTCCAGTGGGTATGGACACCGCCTTGCAGTGCAAGGGGCGCCGATTCGATCCCTGGCCTGGGAAGATCCCACGTGCCGCGGAGCAGCTGGACCTATGTGTCCAATTACCGAGCCGGAGCTCTGGAGCGCATGCACCCAGAGCCGGTGCTCTGTGACAACAGGGGCCACCGCGATGGGAGACCCACATGGACCAATGAACAAAGATGGATGAAAATGGACAAATGAAAGACCAATAGAAGTGGCCCGCCTGCTCCCCTCCCTCCCCACGCCCTACCAAAATAAATAAATAAACAAATCTTTAAAAAAAAAAAAAAAAGAAAGAATTAACACACTTGTAATAATCCAAAAGAAGGCATGAAAGAAGTAATAGAGAAATCAAGCAAGTTGGGGAAAATAGAAAACAATACAGTAGCCTTAAATACAACCATACCAATAGTTACATAAGATATCAAACAAACAAGCCTAAATACTCTAATTAATAGATGGAGGCTGTACAACAAGAACCTACTGTATAGCACATGGAACTCTGCTCAGTGTTACGTGGCAGCCTGGACAGGAGGGTTGGGGGAGAATGGATATCCATGTTTGTATGACTGAGTGCCTTCACTGTTCATCTGAAACTATTAGAATGTCATTAATTGTCTATACTCTAACATGAAATAAAAAGTTTTAAAAAAATTAACAAAGGATGGAGGTCGTAAAATGGGTATTTTTAAATCCATGACTCAATATGTGCCATCCACAAAGGAAACATAAGAAGGATATGTACCAATAGAAGGAAAGTAAGAGGATGGGAGAAATTATACTACAAAGACATAGTACTGAAGAGGGATGTTTTACAATCTTAACAGGGCCAGTTTCTCATGAAGATGTGACAAGCGTAAATGTATATGCAGCTAATATCATAGGGTAACGTATGACACAAAATTGACAGATCTAGAAGGAAAAACAGACCAACCCACCAACACAACTGGAGATTTTCACACACTACCCTCAATCAGATGTAAAGCAAGCTATTTAAAACAGCAATATATAAATGATTTGAAACTTTCTATTATCCAACTTGACCTAACTAAAATTCATATACGTTACCACCAACAAATGGAGAACACACATGTTTCAAATATGCATAAAATAATAACAATATAAACCACATATGGGTCCTTTAGATAATTCTTTGTACATTTCAAATAATTGATTTACTCAATATGTTTCTTAACCACAATGAAAATTAACTGGAGGTGAATAACAAAAAGTTACCTAAAAAGTCCTCAGCATTGAGAGATGAAAAACTCACAAGTCACAGAAACAATCACAGTGAGCATTAGAAAATATTTTGAAGTAAAAATAATGAAAATACATAAAACCATACACTAAAAGGGTGACTTTATCTGTATGTAAATTATATCTCAATAAACTTAAAATTTTTTAAATAATGAGAATATAGCATATCAAATTTGTGAGATGATGCTAAAGCAGTGCTTAAATGGACTGGATTTAAATGTTCATATTAGGAAAAATAAAGGGTAAACTTAATGATCTAAGTGGTCATCTCAACTGTTTAATAAAAGAAAAAATGTTATCAAAGGAAGAAGGAAGGAAATTGTGGTGAACTCGGAGACGTGCCACTCAGATTCTCAGACTGCCTATCAGTATCAATGAAGACAAATTATCAGCAGATAGAGTCCGGCTGTCAACTCCTTTGGGAGGTCCCTTCAATACAGAGAACCTCCTCGCTCAAGGCTATGCTCTTCGCAGGCAGGCCATATCCAGTGATTGATAGTGGTGGAAGTCTAAATTTCAGATGTTTCTGACCAATGCAGGCCACTGCTAAAAGCCTAAATACCCTTCCACCTCTCCATAGGGTTGTCTGACCTTTTCCAGGCTCCATCAGTTAGAATTCTCCATCTGACCAATGAGGTTTCAGCCTCCTCCCTTTGATGGGAGCCAGTCGCTGATAAATACCCTTCATGTGAAAATCTATCAAAGAGTTTGCTCTCAGAGACAGAATTTCAACAGTATAATTAAAATGAAAGCAGAAATCAATGAAAAAAAGAAAACAGCCCTTCAAATACAGAAAAACCAACACAACTAAAACTTGGTTCTTTCAAAGATCAAAAACATTAATAAATACTTAGCAAGACTCTTTGAGAAAAAAAAGAGCAGAACAAAACACACAACAGAAATTATTTGTTTGATACCGATACAGTCGAGACATGGAACACTTCCACACAAGAATTCCTAACATTGTCCTTTTATAGCCACATCACCTTCCTCTCCCCACTCTGATCCCAATTCCTAGCTGCTGGAAATCACTTATATTCATTCTATGATTCTATCTTATAAAGTATATTATATAAATGAAATCATCTAGTATAACTGGTATTGGGTTTATTTTTTTTCCTCAGCATAATTCCCTGGAGATTCTTCCACGTGTGTGTACATCAGTAATCCATTCTTTTCTATTGCTGAGTCATATAGGAAGTACTAAAATCTTTAACCATTTACCCATTAAAAGGCATCTGGATTGTTTCCAGTTTTTAGTTATTAGGAATGTAGCTACTATGAAAACTCATGTACAGATTTTTAGAAACATAAATTATACTTTTCCTGGAATAAACGATTGAGTACAATTGCTAGGTTATATTGTAATTGCAGGCTTCCCACGTGGTGCTAGTGGTAAAGAACCTGCCTGCTAATGCAGAAGACATGAGATGTGAGTTCAATTCCCGGGTTGGGAAGTTGCCCTGAAGAAAGCATGGCAACCCACTCCAGTATTCTTGCCTGAAGAATTCCATTGGACAGGAAGAGTTGGACACAACTGAAGTCAGAGTGGCCGGCTGTCAACTCCTTTGGGAGGTCCCTTCAATACAGAGAACCTCCTCGCTCAAGGCTATGCTCTTCGCAGGCAGGCCATATCCAGTGATTGATAGTGGTGGAAGTCTAAATTTCAGATGTTTCTGACCAATGCAGGCCACTGCTAAAAGCCTAAATACCCTTCCACCTCTCCATAGGGTTGTCTGACCTTTTCCAGGCTCCATCAGTTAGAATTCTCCATCTGACCAATGAGGTTTCAGCCTCCTCCCTTTGATGGGAGCCAGTCGCTGATAAATACCCTTCATGTGAAAATCTATCAAAGAGTTTGCTCTCAGAGACAGAATTTCAACAGTATAATTAAAATGAAAGCAGAAATCAATGAAAAAAAGAAAACAGCCCTTCAAATACAGAAAAACCAACACAACTAAAACTTGGTTCTTTCAAAGATCAAAAACATTAATAAATACTTAGCAAGACTCTTTGAGAAAAAAAAGAGCAGAACAAAACACACAACAGAAATTATTTGTTTGATACCGATACAGTCGAGACATGGAACACTTCCACACAAGAATTCCTAACATTGTCCTTTTATAGCCACATCACCTTCCTCTCCCCACTCTGATCCCAATTCCTAGCTGCTGGAAATCACTTATATTCATTCTATGATTCTATCTTATAAAGTATATTATATAAATGAAATCATCTAGTATAACTGGTATTGGGTTTATTTTTTTTCCTCAGCATAATTCCCTGGAGATTCTTCCACGTGTGTGTACATCAGTAATCCATTCTTTTCTATTGCTGAGTCATATAGGAAGTACTAAAATCTTTAACCATTTACCCATTAAAAGGCATCTGGATTGTTTCCAGTTTTTAGTTATTAGGAATGTAGCTACTATGAAAACTCATGTACAGATTTTTAGAAACATAAATTATACTTTTCCTGGAATAAACGATTGAGTACAATTGCTAGGTTATATTGTAATTGCAGGCTTCCCACGTGGTGCTAGTGGTAAAGAACCTGCCTGCTAATGCAGAAGACATGAGATGTGAGTTCAATTCCCGGGTTGGGAAGTTGCCCTGAAGAAAGCATGGCAACCCACTCCAGTATTCTTGCCTGAAGAATTCCATGGACAGAAGAGTCTGGTGGGCTATAGTCCACAGGGTCTCAAAGAGTTGGACACAACTGAAGCGACTGAGCACAGAGGCACACGTGGTAGTTGCATGATACTATAGACCAATTTCTGCTTTTCTAAAATTCGTATGTTAAAGCCCTAACCGCCAGTAACTCAGAATGTGACTTTTGGAACTAGAGAATGGAAGGAGGTAAATAAGGTAAAATGAGGTTATATGGATGGGCTTTAATCCATTACGACTAGCGTCCTGATATGAGGAAATTAGCACATGGATAACATGGAGACTGAAGAGAAATCATGTGAGGACACATCAGGAAGGTTGCCATCTGCAAGCCAAGGAGACAGGCCTCAAAAGAATGCCTGCTAACACCTTGGCCTTGAACTTCTAATCTCTAGAACTACTAGAAAATAAACTTGTTTATTTATAAGCCATTCTCTCTATGGTATGTTGTTATGGAAGCCCAAAGTAACTAATAAGCATGGCCAGTTCTATGATAAACTCCCAAACTGTTTTCCAAAATTGCTGGACCATTCCTGCCAGTAATGTATAAGTGACTAGATTCTTTGGACCCTTCTGAATTTGATGTTGTCTTTATTTTTTATTTTAGCTATTCTGACAGATGTGATAATAGCTCATTGCTGTTTTAATTATCATTTCTTAAATAGATAATTATGCTAAACTTATTTATGTGTGTTTAGTTTTCATCTGTATATTATCTTCATAAAATATCTCTTCATGCTGAAGCCCATTTTTCACTTAGATTTTTTTATTTTTCACTATTAAACTTAAGAGTTCCTCTAGAGTATACTCTAGATACTGGTCCTTAGTCAGTATAAAGGAAGTACTAAAATCTTTAACCATTTACCCATTAAAAGGCATCTGGATTGTTTCCAGTTTTTAGTTATTAGGAATGTAGCTACTATGAAAACTCATGTACAGATTTTTAGAAACATAAATTATACTTTTCCTGGAATAAACGATTGAGTACAATTGCTAGGTTATATTGTAATTGCAGGCTTCCCACGTGGTGCTAGTGGTAAAGAACCTGCCTGCTAATGCAGAAGACATGAGATGTGAGTTCAATTCCCGGGTTGGGAAGTTGCCCTGGAAGAAAGCATGGCAACCCACTCCAGTATTCTTGCCTGAAGAATTCCATGGACAGAAGAGTCTGGTGGGCTATAGTCCACAGGGTCTCAAAGAGTTGGACACAACTGAAGCGACTGAGCACAGAGGCACACGTGGTAGTTGCATGATACTATAGACCAATTTCTGCTTTTCTAAAATTCGTATGTTAAAGCCCTAACCGCCAGTAACTCAGAATGTGACTTTTTTGGAACTAGAGAATGGAAGGAGGTAAATAAGGTAAAATGAGGTTATATGGATGGGCTTTAATCCATTACGACTAGCGTCCTGATATGAGGAAATTAGCACATGGATAACATGGAGACTGAAGAGAAATCATGTGAGGACACATCAGGAAGGTTGCCATCTGCAAGCCAAGGAGACAGGCCTCAAAAGAATGCCTGCTAACACCTTGGCCTTGAACTTCTAATCTCTAGAACTACTAGAAAATAAACTTGTTTATTTATAAGCCATTCTCTCTATGGTATGTTGTTATGGAAGCCCAAAGTAACTAATAAGCATGGCCAGTTCTATGATAAACTCCCAAACTGTTTTCCAAAATTGCTGGACCATTCCTGCCAGTAATGTATAAGTGACTAGATTCTTTGGACCCTTCTGAATTTGATGTTGTCTTTATTTTTTATTTTAGCTATTCTGACAGATGTGATAATAGCTCATTGCTGTTTTAATTATCATTTCTTAAATAGATAATTATGCTAAACTTATTTATGTGTGTTTAGTTTTCATCTGTATATTATCTTCATAAAATATCTCTTCATGCTGAAGCCCATTTTTCACTTAGATTTTTTTATTTTTCACTATTAAACTTAAGAGTTCCTCTAGAGTATACTCTAGATACTGGTCCTTTGTCAGTAATTTACAGATAAGGTTTTCCTGTTCGTCACTTGTATTTTAATTCTCTTAAGTCTTTCACAGAGTAAATTTTTTAAAAATTCTGATGAACTCCAATTTATCCATTTTTTTTCATTTTATAGATCTAACTTTGGGTGCCATGTTTAACTGCAAATCCAAAAGATTTTTCTCCCATGTTTTTCTATAAGTTTTATTTTTCTTTTAACCACATGAACCATGTTGAGTTAATTTTTACACAACATCTGAGGTTCAAATCAGTTCATATATTGAAAAGGCAAGCCTTCCTCCATTGAATTGCATTGCTAGATTGTGAATGGAGTATGTGACCCCAACGAACTAAGGATAATTGTTTTCCATAAAAGAGCCTCCATAAAAGTTCCTAGACTTTATTTAGGCAAAGAAAACACACTACAAGTTTCTGTTTTATGTTACTGTCTCCAGACAATATACATGACCCTTCTTCTCTCCTCCTTAGCTGAAGATAAACCACAGCAAATGAGCATGTTCTACAATTTATGTTTTCTTTGGTGACACTTGGAGGTTCATGACACTTACTCTGCTCTAATTCATTACTATGTTTATGAGGAATTGATGCTTATTCTGTCTGAATCCCTGCATTAAGCCTCTAGCCTATCTAAAACCAAAGAACCAGCCCCAAGATTTAAGACCTGGCTTCCTCTTTTTGAATTCAGTATCTTGTCTGCTGGACCATCAGACTCTCTCAAACTGGATTCTAGCCTCTCCTGGCCACTCTATGGTTGGGTTAACCCCATGCTTTTGTGAAATTATAAGTAATATTATGGTTGGTCTTTCTTTCCCTGGAACTGGTACTGGTATTAAATCACTTGGCAGAGGAAAAGAAAATGTGTTGAATATTTTATTGCAGACTATAGACTGGGAGAGACGTCAGTTTTCTCTACTGAATACTTTTCTCTCTGGGCACAGAAGTTGTGCCATCTTATCCTTTGAAGTTCAGAAAACCATGTGACTATCTTTGATCAATAAAATATAAGCTGAAGTAACTTTTGTTGAACCCTTTAAGAATGCAAATGCTTCACCACTTCCTCCCTACACAGATTAGCAATGCTCAGCTGGTAGGGACTCCATCATCCTGCAAACCTACGTGAGAACAATATGAAACAGAACCCTAGCAACTCAGATGGACATGGAGCATGAATGAGAAATAAGCCTTGTTGTTTTAAACCACTTTTTTAGTTTTTGGTTTTTTGAATCATTGTATAATTACATCCATCCTTATGGATATAATCCTGGTAGCATTAAATTTATTTAGTTTAACTAATAAATTTATTTAGTAGTGAAAAGTCATTATGTGGAAATTGAAATTTGAACTAATCTTTAAGCCCATATGAATCTATTTATAGAAATAAATTTGATAAATGAAAAAAGTTATGGTGATACAATGTTTCTGAATTAGAGTTTTGAAAACATGGTTTCTACATGTAGATTAGTAACAGCGTTCCATAAGCTAAAACACAAGCATACCAAAATTTATTAATGGAACTGAGTCAATACTTAATATTTTTGAATAACTATAACCCACAAGACAGAGATGAAGTGATTACACAGCAGAATGCTGAGCAAAAAATAGCTAAATAAATATTTTAACTGTTTGACAATACCTTAATAACAAATGATTTAACAAAATTTTATATCCACTGAGCAAAGAGTTGAATGGATTCAAACAAAAGCAAAAACAAAAAAGAAGCCCTTTGCACTTTAGATTTTAGGTGAGAAGATACTAAATAGATATGACAGTGGAACTGTCCTCATCCTTCTTTGTGCTCCTGTTTCTATGGCAGCACAAGGAAGGGTAATGTCATGGTAACCAAGTTTATGCATCATGGCAAGAATCCATTTTCAGCTCATACCTCCATTGGAAAGTTATGCTCTTTATTAGTTAAAATTTAATCCAGAATACATGAAGGCAGAACCCAGGAGAAGCCAACCAAGAGAACACAATGTACTCAGAGTACACAGCCAGAGAAGTACAAGGTCTCCCAGCAGAGACAAGAAGTCACTCCTTGCTGAGAAGTAGAGGTGGGAAGATCAAAAGCTCACTGAGAGCAGCCAAATCTCCCAAGCAATGGAACTGATGGTGTCTAAACCTGCTTAGGTCTTGTGTGAACCCCACACAAGTTTCTCCCCTGAGGTCCTCAAGGCACTCAGACTGTGGGTATAATTGAGATCACTTATTTTAAGATGCACTAAACTAGGGTTTTTCAGCATTTTTTTACTGGGGATGGAAGGTATATCCATAGCAGTCCTTACTCTCTGCGAGTGAATCTCTTTATGCATTTGTAAACTGTAAGTTATCCTGAGCAGTTATGCTTAAGTTTATAGATAGGTCTAGAGCTTTCAACAGATAGTGGATTTATGGACTTTCCTGGTGGTCCTGTGGTTAAGAATCTGCCTGTCAATGCAGGGTACGTGGGTTTGATCCCTGGACTGGGAAGATTCCACATGTTGTAAGGCAAGAAAGCTAGAGTTCTACAAGTACTGAAGGTCACATGCCCTAGAGCCCATGCTCTGCAACAAGAGAAATCATCAGAGTGAGAAGCCTGTGCATTGCAACAAGAGACTAGCCCTGCTCTTTGCAAGTGCTCAGACAGTAACAAAGACCCAACACAGCCAAAAATAAAAAACTAATAAAATTTTTAAAAAAGATTGTGGGTTTATTCTCAACTAAATCTACTTCCATCTTCATAAAATCCTGAATAGAAGAACCATTCTAAGACATATAGAGATAGTTTGGGTTGAACTACCCTGAATATTACTGAGTGGTCAAAATGAGTTACCCAGCATTCCATACAAAGTAGCATCATAAGGCTATTTCCACATACTACACTTAAGGGAAAATGATTTGGAGATTAAGTTTTACAAAATGGTGAAAGGATTTTGGGCCAAAAAGTCTATAAAAATAAAGTATTCCTCATCCTTGCCATCGCATGTCAAATCATAATTTTCTATTTTCCAACACATGATCTTTAAGTGGGTCTAAGTGTTCTGACCCAGAAATTCCACCTCTAGAATCTAACCCTATGAAATGATTTAAGATATAAATGGAGATTTATAAGCAAAATTTATTAATTGCACAATAACATTTAAATAATATTAACATTTTAAATGCTTATAAATACTAATAAGAAATTATTATTTTTTCTAAATGGAAAGAAAAGAACACTGTATAAATCTGAGTAGTGATTCTACGTGACTAAATACAAAATTATATTCAGCTCAGCTCAAATGCCAAGGAAACTTCTGACCCCTGGCTAGTTATTAGAATGCACAGTGTTGAAACAATTTTAATCCTGGACCTCAAAAGTGCAAGCCAGGATTACCTTGGAGTTCACCTCTTAGCTTCTTCCTTTTTCTAAAAATGAACACGTCTCAAAGCAGAGAATTTCAGAAGTTGAGTCATTTTTCATGATTTTTTTCTCTTTGCCTATTCTAAAAAATCTACTTTATGAAGGTCACTGTGAACCAGAACTTTATTATCAGGTTGGCAATGAATCTTAGTGGACAATTTCCCTGTCATTAACCAAATCATCAAATAACTATTTTATTAAGTCAAGATTATGTACTTAACACTATACTAGGGCTACACTGTGCATGTAAGGACTGGGCCTTAGTCTCAGAGGACTTGCCTTCTAGCTGACAACTTACCACCCACAAAATGTGAGCCAGGAGTAAATGGCACAGGAAGAAAGCGAAGAAAGAGCTACGTCAGCATGGAGAGGCTAGGTGCCCGTTACACTGGTAGAAACTCAGCAAGGCCAACAGTGATTAGGGAGAACTTGATGGGAGAAGTGAATTTGCACTAGCTCTTGAAGGACAAATAGGATGTGTATAAGGACATTATCTAAAATTCTAGGAGTATAGCCCAATATAAAGGAAAAATGGTACAAGGGATAACTTGGTTTAGAGTCAAGGAAATTGAAACAGAAAGAAACAATGGAAAATAAAGGTGGGAGAGTACTTAAGATGTAAATAGAATAAGTCCCTCTGGGAAAGAAACAAAGAAAAAAGAAAGGCAGGCAGGCATATTTTGGCTTTTGTAAGCATATGTGTGTGTTCCTGTAACTTGGAAGGTAAAAATGCTTTAAATATTAACTATAGTCTTGATAAATCTAGTTTTAAATGTGTTCTTCGTGAATAATTTTATATTTGATTCAGTATAACAAAAAGTAACAACAAATAGCATTTTCTCTATCAAAAGAGGGTAACAGTTAGAGCCCTAGTACCCAAGTCATAATCCCTATATACTTTCTGAGTCCTCATGCATGCTTAGTTGTTAGTCATGTCCAACTCTTTGCAACCCCACAGACTGAAGCCTACCAGGCTCCTCTAAGAATACTAGAGCAGGTTGTGTATCCCTTCTCCAGGGGATCTTCCCAATCCAGGGATTGAAGCCAGGTATCCTGCATTGGCAGGCAGATTCTTTACTATTTGAGCCACCAAGGATTACCTTGGAGTTCACCTCTTAGCTTCTTCCTTTTTCTAAAAATGAACACGTCTCAAAGCAGAGAATTTCAGAAGTTGAGTCATTTTTCATGATTTTTTTCTCTTTGCCTATTCTAAAAAATCTACTTTATGAAGGTCACTGTGAACCAGAACTTTATTATCAGGTTGGCAATGAATCTTAGTGGACAATTTCCCTGTCATTAACCAAATCATCAAATAACTATTTTATTAAGTCAAGATTATGTACTTAACACTATACTAGGGCTACACTGTGCATGTAAGGACTGGGCCTTAGTCTCAGAGGACTTGCCTTCTAGCTGACAACTTACCACCCACAAAATGTGAGCCAGGAGTAAATGGCACAGGAAGAAAGCGAAGAAAGAGCTACGTCAGCATGGAGAGGCTAGGTGCCCGTTACACTGGTAGAAACTCAGCAAGGCCAACAGTGATTAGGGAGAACTTGATGGGAGAAGTGAATTTGCACTAGCTCTTGAAGGACAAATAGGATGTGTATAAGGACATTATCTAAAATTCTAGGAGTATAGCCCAATATAAAGGAAAAATGGTACAAGGGATAACTTGGTTTAGAGTCAAGGAAATTGAAACAGAAAGAAACAATGGAAAATAAAGGTGGGAGAGTACTTAAGATGTAAATAGAATAAGTCCCTCTGGGAAAGAAACAAAGAAAAAAGAAAGGCAGGCAGGCATATTTTGGCTTTTGTAAGCATATGTGTGTGTTCCTGTAACTTGGAAGGTAAAAATGCTTTAAATATTAACTATAGTCTTGATAAATCTAGTTTTAAATGTGTTCTTCGTGAATAATTTTATATTTGATTCAGTATAACAAAAAGTAACAACAAATAGCATTTTCTCTATCAAAAGAGGGTAACAGTTAGAGCCCTAGTACCCAAGTCATAATCCCTATATACTTTCTGAGTCCTCATGCATGCTTAGTTGTTAGTCATGTCCAACTCTTTGCAACCCCACAGACTGAAGCCTACCAGGCTCCTCTAAGAATACTAGAGCAGGTTGTGTATCCCTTCTCCAGGGGATCTTCCCAATCCAGGGATTGAAGCCAGGTATCCTGCATTGGCAGGCAGATTCTTTACTATTTGAGCCACCAAGGAACAAGTCCATGCATGCATGCTCAGTCATTTTAGTTGTGTCTGACTCTTTGCGACCTCATAGACTATAGCCTGACAGGTTCCTCAGTCCATGGGATTTTTCCTGGTAAGAATCCTGGAGTGCGTCACCATGCTCTCTCCAGGGGATCTTCCCAACCTAGGAACTGAATCCGCATCTCTTGCATCTCCTGCACTGCAGGTGGATTCTTTACTGCTGAGCCACTGGGGATGCCCAGGAAAGCCCAGTTATTACTCAGTGATAATGGTGGCTAAGCTGACTGCCCACCCTCTTCACCAACCTCAGCCCAGGTCCCATCAACACAGTTCTTTCACAGTTGCTTATGCAGCACCCTATCCACTGCTCAGCTCTTCCAAGTCATCTGTTTCCTTTGCACCAAAAATAGTGAGAAAAGATAAATAGAATAATAGATGGATGTAGATAGATGGGAAGCCAGGTTGATTGAGAACACATGGAAATTCAATCTCTGTCCTCAAAGAGTCCATCAGGTACCAAGTATGCAAATCAGTATAATATACAACAGATTCAGTGCAGACATACACAGTGCATGTTCAGCTAAGGCTGAATGATCACCCACGTCTGTCAGGGGGAGATAGGGAAAAGCTTCACAGAAGTATCTGAGATTAAAGACTGAAAGAATAGATGGGATTTCTTGGAGGAGGCTCAGGTGAGACTTTCCAGACAGAATCATCACATACAGAAAGATACTGTTGCATTGGAAAGTATAACATGTGTGAGAACCTACAGAGAGAGAATAGAATATTGCTGAAGAAAGGGTTAAAGGGGAGACAGGTGGGAGATGAAGCCTGACAGGGTGGCAGCAGCCACCACATGGGCAATCAGGAAAATCCTTTTTGGCATTGGCCCAGGTCATAATCCCTATATACTTTCTGAGTTCTTTACTAACTCTTTGCAACCCCACAGACTGAAGCCTACCAGGCTCCTCTAAGAATACTAGAGCAGGTTGTGTATCCCTTCTCCAGGGATCTTCCCAATCCAGGGATTGAAGCCAGGTATCCTGCATTGGCAGGCAGATTCTTTACTATTTGAGCCACCAAGGAACAAGTCCATGCATGCATGCTCAGTCATTTTAGTTGTGTCTGACTCTTTGCGACCTCATAGACTATAGCCTGACAGGTTCCTCAGTCCATGGGATTTTTCCTGGTAAGAATCCTGGAGTGCGTCACCATGCTCTCTCCAGGGGATCTTCCCAACCTAGGAACTGAATCCGCATCTCTTGCATCTCCTGCACTGCAGGTGGATTCTTTACTGCTGAGCCACTGGGGATGCCCAGGAAAGCCCAGTTATTACTCAGTGATAATGGTGGCTAAGCTGACTGCCCACCCTCTTCACCAACCTCAGCCCAGGTCCCATCAACACAGTTCTTTCACAGTTGCTTATGCAGCACCCTATCCACTGCTCAGCTCTTCCAAGTCATCTGTTTCCTTTGCACCAAAAATAGTGAGAAAAGATAAATAGAATAATAGATGGATGTAGATAGATGGGAAGCCAGGTTGATTGAGAACACATGGAAATTCAATCTCTGTCCTCAAAGAGTCCATCAGGTACCAAGTATGCAAATCAGTATAATATACAACAGATTCAGTGCAGACATACACAGTGCATGTTCAGCTAAGGCTGAATGATCACCCACGTCTGTCAGGGGGAGATAGGGAAAAGCTTCACAGAAGTATCTGAGATTAAAGACTGAAAGAATAGATGGGATTTCTTGGAGGAGGCTCAGGTGAGACTTTCCAGACAGAATCATCACATACAGAAAGATACTGTTGCATTGGAAAGTATAACATGTGTGAGAACCTACAGAGAGAGAATAGAATATTGCTGAAGAAAGGGTTAAAGGGGAGACAGGTGGGAGATGAAGCCTGACAGGGTGGCAGCAGCCACCACATGGGCAATCAGGAAAAGTCATAATGGCAGAATATGTCATAGAAAAATCTAAAAAATACTCAGTTCAGTCATAAAGGTAAAAGTATGCTTCATTTTTGTTCTTTTATTTATTATTTATATTTATACATTTTAATTTGGTTTTAATGTGCCCTCAGTAGTGGCTATATTATAAAAAACTATGTAAAATATGGGCAAAGTAATAACAATACAAATAAGGCCTATTTACCTGCTTTAGAGAAAGCAATGTTACAGGGCCAAGCCCTGTCTTTGTGCTCAGAAACAACCATTAAAGAGTTGACCCCAGGGTAGGTTGTGTTCCTTCTATTTCCTGCAGCCCTCCCTCAACTATGGATATTTAATTGACTCTTTCCTTCCCATCCTAAGCCCACTCCCTGGATGTAAAATAAATGTGCTTTTTTTCTTTTAACAGGAAGAGATGTCCCAGATTTTCTATTCTAACACCTTTATTTTACATCCGAAAGCTGAAGCATAAGCAAGTAATATCCTCTTGTTAATTAGTGCTAAATTCAGCACTAGCACCTAGAGTTCCAAATTCCAGCGCTAGTTGATCAGAATACCAAACCTGATTTTGCCTCCGGTTGAGTTACTGTCCCATCTTGTAAGAGGCCGTCACCCGTCATTTCCTTGGAACATTTGTAGTTTGAATCACAGGGAGGCTTAGGATAAAGAGCCAGCAGGAGAGGACAGTGAGAATGCAGTAAATTGCTATCCTTGTATTTGGGCAGCTTTAGGAGAGTTGTTATAACAAATTATATCTTCTCCATCTCTGCTGTAACATTTACTTTGAAGGCTTGAGGGTATATAGTTCCGGCATGTTAAACGGACTAATAATTAATCTTGCTGTCCAAGAGGTGTGTCCAATTAAAATCTGACTCACTGTCGGGCCCATTTGGAAATTTATAAACAAATTGAGATTAAAGACTGAAAGAATAGATGGGATTTCTTGGAGGAGGCTCAGGTGAGACTTTCCAGACAGAATCATCACATACAGAAAGATACTGTTGCATTGGAAAGTATAACATGTGTGAGAACCTACAGAGAGAGAATAGAATATTGCTGAAGAAAGGGTTAAAGGGGAGACAGGTGGGAGATGAAGCCTGACAGGGTGGCAGCAGCCACCACATGGGCAATCAGGAAAAGTCATAATGGCAGAATATGTCATAGAAAAATCTAAAAAATACTCAGTTCAGTCATAAAGGTAAAAGTATGCTTCATTTTTGTTCTTTTATTTATTATTTATATTTATACATTTTAATTTGGTTTTAATGTGCCCTCAGTAGTGGCTATATTATAAAAAACTATGTAAAATATGGGCAAAGTAATAACAATACAAATAAGGCCTATTTACCTGCTTTAGAGAAAGCAATGTTACAGGGCCAAGCCCTGTCTTTGTGCTCAGAAACAACCATTAAAGAGTTGACCCCAGGGTAGGTTGTGTTCCTTCTATTTCCTGCAGCCCTCCCTCAACTATGGATATTTAATTGACTCTTTCCTTCCCATCCTAAGCCCACTCCCTGGATGTAAAATAAATGTGCTTTTTTTCTTTTAACAGGAAGAGATGTCCCAGATTTTCTATTCTAACACCTTTATTTTACATCCGAAAGCTGAAGCATAAGCAAGTAATATCCTCTTGTTAATTAGTGCTAAATTCAGCACTAGCACCTAGAGTTCCAAATTCCAGTGCTAGTTGATCAGAATACCAAACCTGATTTTGCCTCCGGTTGAGTTACTGTCCCATCTTGTAAGAGGCCGTCACCCGTCATTTCCTTGGAACATTTGTAGTTTGAATCACAGGGAGGCTTAGGATAAAGAGCCAGCAGGAGAGGACAGTGAGAATGCAGTAAATTGCTATCCTTGTATTTGGGCAGCTTTAGGAGAGTTGTTATAACAAATTATATCTTCTCCATCTCTGCTGTAACATTTACTTTGAAGGCTTGAGGGTATATAGTTCCGGCATGTTAAACGGACTAATAATTAATCTTGCTGGCCAAGAGGTGTGTCCAATTAAAATCTGACTCACTAGGAGCTTCATTGAAAATTGAAAAATCCTGTTGGCTGCAGATCAAAGATGCCATTTCAAGGAACACTAAAATGAGAAAAATTAATTTTTTTTATCTTTGCTAAAGAACTCAGAATTACTACAAGAATTAAAGCATCATATATTACCATGGGGCTCTGCTCTCACACACTGGGCACAACACCTCAGAAATGTTTGTATTCTGTCTGCAAATATCTGTGTACAGACTCATTAGAAAAGACAGCTTTTGAAAGGCTTTGCATCCTAGGTATAAAAATCATTATCCATCCAGTAACTTCCAAGGTTCAAATTATTAGCTATTCTTCCTTCATCTGGATCTTATCTTTTTGTCTTTAGTCTAAAACTACAATAAGGCTGGAACAGACATCCAAAGGTCATTTAACTGTTGAGAGTTGGAGTGGAAAGGGACTTCAAAGACTGATTAACTAACCCTTTTTGTTCACAAGAAGGAAACTGAGACAAAAATATCAATATCCATTGAAGGTCACAGAAAGGTAGAACTCAGAGCATATTTCTCTCTTCTTCTTAAGAACTATTAAAAAATCAGTCATTTTAGTGGGCAACAATACAAATGGCACTTCTTGCATGAAATGATTGTCCTTGCCCAGAGATGCAGCTGGCCGAGTCTGCCCATAAACAGAGCCATAGCCCTTGACTTTTCCCTTTAGTTCCTTTCCTTTGCTCTAAAAGAGCCAGTGTCTGGGTTTCATCCCAGTTAGTTCCTGGTGGGAGGCGTAAGCCAGGTGGAGATTCTGTTATGAAATATACTTGAGAAAGGGCTTCTCTGGTAGCTCAGTGATAAGGAATCCACATGCCAATGGAGGAGACTCCTGGTCAATCCTTGGGTCAGGAAGATCCTCTGGAGAAAGAAAGGACAACCCACTCCAGTATCTTTGCCTGGGAAATCCCATGGACAGAGAAGCCTGGCAGGCTACAGTCCATGGAGTCACAAAGAGTTGGACATGACTTAGCGACTAAACAACAGCACTAGGGAAAAACTAGCATGTAGCCTATCAGTGCTTTCCAATAGGCTGCCTGACTTGGTTGAACCCAGAGTATCTCCAAATAGTTTGATCACTGTTCCCTCTCTCCTCCCTCCCTCCTTCTCTCTCTCGTTCTCTCTCTCTCTTATGTATGTATGTATATATATATGTATATACACACACTTATTTTCAGTCCACAGAATCATAGTCTGTGAAATGGAGCTCATGAATCCTACACCAGTGACCACCTTCTGCCCACTCTATTAATTCAGTTTTTCAAGAAAGGCTCCTACTCTACTTAGGTACAGAGGTAAGCAGAGATTCACTGCCTGGAGTTTTCATTTCATCATTCTTGGTACAGGATCCAAAATATCAGTTACTGTGATCCATGACCAGTCAGTGATGTTTTTTAGGAGATGTGCTATTAAGCTTCTTCTACAGGCTTTGACAGAATAAAAACATCAGATCCTTTTTATCATCCTTAAAAATACATTGTCACAAACTCTGTGTGAATATCTTTGGTTTTGTTTAGGCAAGGAACATACATTTTTTCATACTGGATCATATAACAAACAATTTAACTGATCCTTTATTGTTGTTTAGTCACTAAGTCATATCCAGCTCTTTTGCAACCCCGTGGACTACAGCCCACCCAGCTTCTCTGTCCACAGGATTTTCCAGGCAAGAATATTGGAGTGGGTTTCCATTTTCTTCTCCAGGGGACCTTCCTGACCCAAGGACTGAAACTGGGTCTCCTGTATTTGCAGGCAGATTCTTTACCACCAAGCCACATTGGAAGCCCAATTGACCCTTACAAATATCAATATTTATAGGCAAATTTAAACTCCTTTTTCAGCATCTAACTCCTTCTTGAGGGCCAGTTCTTTTGATTCGCATGTAGCCAAGAGTAAGTGTATTTAAAGAAAAACTCAATAAATAGAAATTGGAACATGAGTGTTTGAAGAAAATACTGTTTTTACTTCATGAAAGTCAACAGCGAACTTCTTGATTTTCCTCTTGCTATTAGATTCACACATCACTAGACAGTGGGTTGCTCAAAATGCCATAGTTACTGGTGACTTTTATGTTTTGATTATATATGGAAATTCCTCTCTGTGTCTAAATACCTTCTTAATGATATTCATATTGGGTCAATAACCAATACGTGATTTCAGTCCTCTTTGAATGTGTAAACTTCCCTTATTCCCCTGAAAATGTGTTTGCATGTGGGTTCTGGTCGGTGGGGGGGGGGGGGGGGCAGGGAGCAGCATTGATGATCATACTGTATCTCCCCAATGATCTCTGACAGTGTTTCAAGGATTTCTGACGACACTTGTAATTGGAGTGCAGAGATTTCGTGGTGACTGGAGAATTTTACTGCAATTTCTCATTTGATAAATGACTAGAACTGTAATAAAACTCCTAACATCTGTCATTAGTATCCTAGATGGAGCTGAAAATTTTCCCCAGAGCAAGAGTATTTCAATTGACTCACTTGCGTCAACTGAACCAGTCACTCTAAGTGATATTCAGCCCTCCTGTCTCATGTTCACAGATAGGATACAAGATGTACTGGCGTTGCAGTGGTGTTAAAAACATCTCCCCATAAGTTTAAACATGATCAAAAGTAACACTCATGTAACACCTGAAACTTTCTATCCACCCCACATGTTCTTCCCTGCCAATCTGTCTGCTGATAGAAGGGCTGGATGGCCTGAAAAATATATTTTTAGCACAAATCATCTTGTTAAAATCAGTTAACACATCAGTAAAATAAACATTTTATCCCTCCTCTTTACCCTCTCGCCATCCCCCTTTCTCTCTCACACATCCTTTGCTTTTCTAGAATGTAGTCAGTTAACTATCAATATTTATAGGCAAATTTAAACTCCTTTTTCAGCATCTAACTCCTTCTTGAGGGCCAGTTCTTTTGATTCGCATGTAGCCAAGAGTAAGTGTATTTAAAGAAAAACTCAATAAATAGAAATTGGAACATGAGTGTTTGAAGAAAATACTGTTTTTACTTCATGAAAGTCAACAGCGAACTTCTTGATTTTCCTCTTGCTATTAGATTCACACATCACTAGACAGTGGGTTGCTCAAAATGCCATAGTTACTGGTGACTTTTATGTTTTGATTATATATGGAAATTCCTCTCTGTGTCTAAATACCTTCTTAATGATATTCATATTGGGTCAATAACCAATACGTGATTTCAGTCCTCTTTGAATGTGTAAACTTCCCTTATTCCCCTGAAAATGTGTTTGCATGTGGGTTCTGGTCGGTGGGGGGGTGGGGGGGGCAGGGAGCAGCATTGATGATCATACTGTATCTCCCCAATGATCTCTGACAGTGTTTCAAGGATTTCTGATGACACTTGTAATTGGAGTGCAGAGATTTCGTGGTGACTGGAGAATTTTACTGCAATTTCTCATTTGATAAATGACTAGAACTGTAATAAAACTCCTAACATCTGTCATTAGTATCCTAGATGGAGCTGAAAATTTTCCCCAGAGCAAGAATATTTCAATTGACTCACTTGCATCAACTGAACCAGTCACTCTAAGTGATATTCAGCCCTCCTGTCTCATGTTCACAGATAGGATACAAGATGTACTGGCGTTGCAGTGGTGTTAAAAACATCTCCCCATAAGTTTAAACATGATCAAAAGTAACACTCATGTAACACCTGAAACTTTCTATCCACCCCACATGTTCTTCCCTGCCAATCTGTCTGCTGATAGAAGGGCTGGATGGCCTGAAAAATATATTTTTAGCACAAATCATCTTGTTAAAATCAGTTAACACATCAGTAAAATAAACATTTTATCCCTCCTCTGTACCCTCTCTCCATCCCCCTTTCTCTCTCACACACATCCTTTGCTTTTTCTAGAATGTGAGTTCACATGTACATTTATCTTATCTATCAAATTTCTTGCACTTTTGTAATATCTTAAAACTTTGGGTTATTTCCTTCCAAGAAATCACTGAATCTAAACAATCTTGACCCTATTCTTCAGTTTGTTCTTTGAAACACAGAATTTAAAATTCAGCTTTATGCATTCTTCCAATACTCTAAAGTAGATGTTTATGCTTCTTGGTTTTTATTAAAATCATTTCAACATAACCCATTTCAGAAATTGACTTTTTATAGATAATTCATAACTATATTTTAAATAGCCCTATGCAAAAGCTAGGCAAAACTGGTTGTCTAAGAACCTTTCTAATATATCTCCAATGACACGCTGTGTTAAATGTCCTATGTGAGCACAATAAATTCAGTGAAAGAGCAGGTTTCAAACTGATACCTGAGAAGCAGGAAATGAGTTATTCTATGATCACTATGTCCTCTGCCTTCTGCCCACAGCAAGGCCAAACAGCAGACAGAGCGACGTGCATCCAGGCCAGCATGGATGCAAAAACTCGTGCTGCCTTTTTGCTTCTGGGCATACATAAGCTGGGATAGTCTTATTTTTAATTCTCAGTGTGTCTGTGTGTGTGTGCTGGCAATTTCAGCTCATCCCTAAGACAAAGTCTATACAGAAAAACTACAAGGCTTTCAGACTGGCTCCACATGGAGTGTCTACAAAGGCCCGCAGTGCACCTTGGATGACTTTCAAGTTTTTTTTCAAAGCCATCTGGAGCCTTTTAAAGTTGTCACTGTTTAAAGAACCTGCCGAGAGAGGAGAGAGGATTTGGGGTCTCAGGAGAAAAAGGAAGAAATAAGATGTAAGGGAGCCAACAGATGTGGTAGAAAACCAGGAATGGGCCCTCCGCGGGCTCTGACTGGTACCTGCCTTCCTCCTGCTGACTCAGAGGCACTCTTCTGAGGTGGTTCCCCCTCATAAATACCACCTGCTTCAACACAGAGAGTGGCAAACTACCTTGCCTTTTTTTTTTTTTAAAACACCTAGGGTCTTCTCATTCCTTATCGGTCTCTCTGTGTCATTGAAATCTATACAACAGCTGTTCCTCTTTTATTTTTCTGCTACTGTCCTGGGCATACAGTGCCAAAACTAGTCCTGAATGTGCAACCAGATAATTTTTATTCTTGCAAGTCTCTTTATCAAGTTCTGGTGCACTGGTACTTTACTAATGGTAACTTCTCTGCTCCTCATTCCTGCTACACGCAGGTTCTTGACCCCTTCCCTATCAGAAGCTCTCCCTCTGCTCCCATCTCCTCCCAGTTCCCACTTCTACAAAATCTTGATTTGAATCTAACCATTACTCTCAGTTCCCTCTTCCACCTCTCCCTGTTTATAGTCACTATTCCTCACTCCCTGCATCTCATCTACTTCGATCAAGATGCCAATTTCTCTTTATTAACCTAGGTTATAGTTTCCTGTTTTCCTTTTTAGCATTAATTTTCTTCCCTATTCCACTCTTCCTACATGAACAAATATCAAAGAGCCATGTGAACAAAATGAATTTTTACAACATAAGAGTTCAACTGAATTTCCCTGGAAAAACACAAAATAAAAGTTAAAATCAAAGAAACGTTGACCCGGTGTGACTCAGTGATGTTCTTCAGTGAATGCAAATACAGGTGATTTACTGCCCATATGTCTATTCAGGAGCATACCCTGTCAGTATCGTGGAAACCCCATAAGCACTGTTCCAGAGGGAAAGGTACACTCTGTTCACATTCTTCCTATTTAGATAATATGGTCTTAATCAGCAAAGGCTAAAAATAGAGATCTCTGGTTCCTGGAAAAGACCGACTCCAATTTCTCTTTCCAAGGAATTGAAAATGAGATGTTGAAGGGTCTTTACCTCCTGGGAACATCCAAAAAAAAAATTCAAAACACATTTCCTCTACCAGTATTTTCCAATGTAAGAAGGTTAATGAGTATATTTAGACTTGAAAAAACTTTTCCTCTGCAACAGTTCCTGTAACAGAATTGAATATATTCATCAGCCTTGAATCCTTACAAAGTCAGTCTTAACTCTAGGAAATGCAGTCTCTTGAAATATAAAGTTTTCCTGTGAAAGCCTAATTTTCTTCTCCTTTCTGTCTTAGGAGTGACTGGAAGTAGAAGGCATATACATACAATAGACTGCCCTTATCCATCAGGATACATTCAAATCCCCTTAGTGGGTGCCTGAAACCACAGATGGTATCCAACTCTAAATATACTATTTTCCTCTCCATACATACCTAAGATAAAGTTTACTTTATAAATTAGACACAGCGGGAGATTAACAATAACCAATAAATAATTCTAACAATGCAGAATAATAAAATTATGTTAATGTGTCTCTCTCTTAAAATATCTTGTCTTACAAATATTATCCATTTTCCATCTCAGTTAACTACTTCTCACATACGAAGATGGTAACTTTTGCAGTTTGAGGTTCTACAGTAAAACAAACTCAAATATCTTTTTCTTTCTTCACACTTTGACAGATAGAAGATTTGTTCTTAACATAAATCTTAACAACCTCAACATCAGATTTTTTCTTTCCTTATTGAGACTATTCACCTTTTCACTTTAGAGGAAGCAATTTACTGTTTCTCTCTGACATATCCAAATTGCTAACATCATTATCATTTCACTTTGGGGCCTTTAGTAAAACAAGCATTGAACACTAGCAAACTTGTTCCAGTAAAATCGTTTTTCCCTTCAGTGAATGCAAATACAGGTGATTTACTGCCCATATGTCTATTCAGGAGCATACCCTGTCAGTATCGTGGAAACCCCATAAGCACTGTTCCAGAGGGAAAGGTACACTCTGTTCACATTCTTCCTATTTAGATAATATGGTCTTAATCAGCAAAGGCTAAAAATAGAGATCTCTGGTTCCTGGAAAAGACCGACTCCAATTTCTCTTTCCAAGGAATTGAAAATGAGATGTTGAAGGGTCTTTACCTCCTGGGAACATCCAAAAAAAAAATTCAAAACACATTTCCTCTACCAGTATTTTCCAATGTAAGAAGGTTAATGAGTATATTTAGACTTGAAAAAACTTTTCCTCTGCAACAGTTCCTGTAACAGAATTGAATATATTCATCAGCCTTGAATCCTTACAAAGTCAGTCTTAACTCTAGGAAATGCAGTCTCTTGAAATATAAAGTTTTCCTGTGAAAGCCTAATTTTCTTCTCCTTTCTGTCTTGGGAGTGACTGGAAGTAGAAGGCATATACATACAATAGACTGCCCTTATCCATCAGGATACATTCAAATCCCCTTAGTGGGTGCCTGAAACCACAGATGGTATCCAACTCTAAATATACTATTTTCCTCTCCATACATACCTAAGATAAAGTTTACTTTATAAATTAGACACAGCGGGAGATTAACAATAACCAATAAATAATTCTAACAATGCAGAATAATAAAATTATGTTAATGTGTCTCTCTCTTAAAATATCTTGTCTTACAAATATTATCCATTTTCCATCTCAGTTAACTACTTCTCACATACGAAGATGGTAACTTTTGCAGTTTGAGGTTCTACAGTAAAACAAACTCAAATATCTTTTTCTTTCTTCACACTTTGACAGATAGAAGATTTGTTCTTAACATAAATCTTAACAACCTCAACATCAGATTTTTTCTTTCCTTATTGAGACTATTCACCTTTTCACTTTAGAGGAAGCAATTTACTGTTTCTCTCTGACATATCCAAATTGCTAACATCATTATCATTTCACTTTGGGGCCTTTGTCGAGTAAAACAAGCATTGAACACTAGCATTGTGATGCCTTGACAATACCTGATAATTGATATGGCTAACAAGTGACTAATGGATGGAATATGCTGGACAAAGGGACTCTTTACACCCCAGGCAGAACAGACCAGATCAGTGTGAGATTTCATCACACTACTCAGAACATTATGCAATTTAAAACTCATGATGTTTTTTCTGTAATTTTCCATTTAAAGTTTTGCACTTTCATGGAAAATAAACTCCACATAAGAGGGGACTTATATATGTATTTATCTACCTATCTAATTATGTATCTACCTATGTATCTGTAATGGGTTTTAGGGGATTTAGGAGATTGTCACTGTAGTCACTGGAGTTGCAAAAAGTCTGACGTGACTATGCAACTGAGCATGTAGCACACATAATCTATCCACTAGATTATATAATAATAATTCCAAACATGGTTATTAGCATGAATACATCAACAGCAAACAATGTGTTACATTCCTTAATCCTGAACTGATTTCAATGATCACGAGTCATTCCTCTTTAGACATGTAAATTTAAAGACAACTGAAGTTCTGAATATGCATGAGTTATATGGAGAGGTGAGTTCCGTGTAGTGGTTAGAAGTCATTTCAGGTAATCTGGCACACTGATAACTGAAGAAGAAAGCTCAATAAATCTAATTAGGCTCATTCTCCCACCTCAGGCCTGAATGAATTATCTTGAGGGACTATCCACAAGGTCCTGTTTTTACTTAATGATTAATGCAGAATAATAAAATTATGTTAATGTGTCTCTCTAAAATATCTTGTCTTACAAATATTATCCATTTTCCATCTCAGTTAACTACTTCTCACATACGAAGATGGTAACTTTTGCAGTTTGAGGTTCTACAGTAAAACAAACTCAAATATCTTTTCTTTCTTCACACTTTGACAGATAGAAGATTTGTTCTTAACATAAATCTTAACAACCTCAACATCAGATTTTTTCTTTCCTTATTGAGACTATTCACCTTTTCACTTTAGAGGAAGCAATTTACTGTTTCTCTCTGACATATCCAAATTGCTAACATCATTATCATTTCACTTTGGGGCCTTTGTCGAGTAAAACAAGCATTGAACACTAGCATTGTGATGCCTTGACAATACCTGATAATTGATATGGCTAACAAGTGACTAATGGATGGAATATGCTGGACAAAGGGACTCTTTACACCCCAGGCAGAACAGACCAGATCAGTGTGAGATTTCATCACACTACTCAGAACATTATGCAATTTAAAACTCATGATGTTTTTTTCTGTAATTTTCCATTTAAAGTTTTTGCACTTTCATGGAAAATAAACTCCACATAAGAGGGGACTTATATATGTATTTATCTACCTATCTAATTATGTATCTACCTATGTATCTGTAATGGGTTTTAGGGGATTTAGGAGATTGTCACTGTAGTCACTGGAGTTGCAAAAAGTCTGACGTGACTATGCAACTGAGCATGTAGCACACATAATCTATCCACTAGATTATATAATAATAATTCCAAACATGGTTATTAGCATGAATACATCAACAGCAAACAATGTGTTACATTCCTTAATCCTGAACTGATTTCAATGATCACGAGTCATTCCTCTTTAGACATGTAAATTTAAAGACAACTGAAGTTCTGAATATGCATGAGTTATATGGAGAGGTGAGTTCCGTGTAGTGGTTAGAAGTCATTTCAGGTAATCTGGCACACTGATAACTGAAGAAGAAAGCTCAATAAATCTAATTAGGCTCATTCTCTCCCACCTCAGGCCTGAATGAATTATCTTGAGGGACTATCCACAAGGTCCTGTTTTTACTTAATGATTAGTCCATGCTACTGTGAGCTCAGAATGATCACAGTATTTCAGAACATTCAAAGTTCTAACTGGGCATTTAATTTTTTTCCTCTTCTATACAATGTCTTTATGGACAAGATTGTCTTCAGTACTATTAAAGTTGAAAAACAATAAACACCTATGGTCACAGGTTCAACAAATTTCCCTGAGAACAGGGGAAAGACATTTCATATTTTGTTATACTGATATGTAACACTGAGTCCTCTTTCTCCTGAGGGCTAAGTTCCTTCTTAGAAGTATATTCAGGGCAATGAAAAAAATTGATTTACATCTTCTTGGGCTACTTAGGGCTAGATTATTGTTAAATTGTAAGTCTCTTTTAGGAAACCAATTGTCTGCTCTATCATTAACAGTATTTGTTCATAAATTCAAAATACAAATTGAGTTGCAAATCTATCCAAAATTGTAACTGGGAGAAGTAACAAATGAATTATATTTACTTGGAAGGAGAGGAATAAAGAGATAAGATACCTAATATACTTTTAGAAAAGAATCAAGGAGAATAACATCAAGTATCATTGGCACAAAGAATCCCATCTTACATCTATTCTGCTAAGTGATAAAAGATCACATGATCTGAACAGCAAAAAGTGAGATGATGCCTCTGGCTGGATTTTTTCAAGGACAAAAGAGGTAATGCTAGGTTGTTAAACGTGCAATCACCTTTCTTATAATACTGCTGTGCAAATGTCAACATCTTCAAAAAAATGGCAGGTCACTGAAAAGCTAGCAATTAGGTCCCAGTCTTTTGGCTAGAAATCAAAAAGATGAAAATGTACCTAACATAAAAATCATTGTGATTAGCATGAATACATCAACAGCAAACAATGTGTTACATTCCTTAATCCTGAACTGATTTCAATGATCACGAGTCATTCCTCTTTAGACATGTAAATTTAAAGACAACTGAAGTTCTGAATATGCATGAGTTATATGGAGAGGTGAGTTCCGTGTAGTGGTTAGAAGTCATTTCAGGTAATCTGGCACACTGATAACTGAAGAAGAAAGCTCAATAAATCTAATTAGGCTCATTCTCTCCCACCTCAGGCCTGAATGAATTATCTTGAGGGACTATCCACAAGGTCCTGTTTTTACTTAATGATTAGTCCATGCTACTGTGAGCTCAGAATGATCACAGTATTTCAGAACATTCAAAGTTCTAACTGGGCATTTAATTTTTTTCCTCTTCTATACAATGTCTTTATGGACAAGATTGTCTTCAGTACTATTAAAGTTGAAAAACAATAAACACCTATGGTCACAGGTTCAACAAATTTCCCTGAGAACAGGGGAAAGACATTTCATATTTTGTTATACTGATATGTAACACTGAGTCCTCTTTCTCCTGAGGGCTAAGTTCCTTCTTAGAAGTATATTCAGGGCAATGAAAAAAATTGATTTACATCTTCTTGGGCTACTTAGGGCTAGATTATTGTTAAATTGTAAGTCTCTTTTAGGAAACCAATTGTCTGCTCTATCATTAACAGTATTTGTTCATAAATTCAAAATACAAATTGAGTTGCAAATCTATCCAAAATTGTAACTGGGAGAAGTAACAAATGAATTATATTTACTTGGAAGGAGAGGAATAAAGAGATAAGATACCTAATATACTTTTAGAAAAGAATCAAGGAGAATAACATCAAGTATCATTGGCACAAAGAATCCCATCTTACATCTATTCTGCTAAGTGATAAAAGATCACATGATCTGAACAGCAAAAAGTGAGATGATGCCTCTGGCTGGATTTTTTCAAGGACAAAAGAGGTAATGCTAGGTTGTTAAACGTGCAATCACCTTTCTTATAATACTGCTGTGCAAATGTCAACATCTTCAAAAAAATGGCAGGTCACTGAAAAGCTAGCAATTAGGTCCCAGTCTTTTGGCTAGAAATCAAAAAGATGAAAATGTACCTAACATAAAAATCATTGTGATTTAACTATAGGAATGAAACAGCAAATTCTAGAAATACATCAGTTTCAGCCTCTGATCTATACGAATCTTTTCCTATTTAGAACGATCTTTTGAGAGATGAAAGATAAATTGATAACATGAAATACAGAATTCCAACATTCTGGCAATTTTTTTTTTTTTTTTTTTTTTGGTAAATTAGTCTGCTATCAAAGAATGATTCTGTAATAGAAATGTAAAATTTGAAAGGCTGTGCAATTCAGCCTTTGAAGCCATGCACTCAAGTGAACAATGCCATGGGAAACAATCTTAACCTCTTTAGGTTCATTAAGTATTTAGGGTGAAATCCATGTAATATGTTCCGAGCCAAGTGAAACAAAACAGAGCCTCTACAAGATTGTTACTGAACTAATCAAGAATGTATGATGTACTTGTTTACTGTAAATAGATAAAATGCATTATATATTATTAGGAGAGGCAGTATAACATTGTAGAGTTAGAACCAATCAGATCTCTAACCAAATCCCTACTTTAATGCTTGCCAGCTATATTAACCTGAGCAAAACATTTATTAATCTGAGCCTCTATTTCTTAAATCTATAAAAGAGAGAAAATACTAGCTAATCGAATATTTACTGTGAGGATTCGTAACCATATATATAAAATATTTAATAATAATATCTAGTTTATAGAAGATGCTTGATACATATTGGGTTGGCCTAAATACAGAAAAGTTCCTTTCTTTTTTTTTCTGTAAGATGTTAGGGAAAACACTGAACAAACTTCTTGGTCAGCTCAATATTATACAATATTGATTTAACTATTATTGCATGACTGGAAATATTCAAGTTTTTTGAGTGAGAAAAGACATTTGTATTCAATTTTTTTTTTGTCTAAGAACTAGCTGAAGAATGAGAGGAATAAAAATAAAGATGAGATATTTTAGGAACAGAAAGCACCCACATTCAGTCTAATGTCCTGGCTCATTTTCTAGAACATTTCATTTAATTTACCTTTCCTAAATTCTTCACCAGACTCTTCACAGCTCATTGAAAAGAGCAGTTATGTAACCAGGGCACACATTTGATTAACTCCAAGGATCCTTTCTTGCTCCTGTTTTTGTTTGTGTGTGCTCAGTCATTCAGTCATATCTGACTCTTTGTCACCCCAATGACTATAGCCCAACAGGTTCTTCTGTCCATAGAATTTTTCAGGCAAGAATATTGGAGTGGGTCTCATTTCCTTCTCCAGGAGATCTTCCAGACTAAGGAATCACACTTGCGTCTCTTGCATCTGTGGCACTGGCAGGAGGATTCCTTACCCCTAGCACCATGTGGGAAGCCCCCTGTTTTTGTTTGGCTCTATGCACATCTTCAAAGATGTGGGCTTAAAATATACACTGAGGTCATTTGCTATTTTGCTCTGGAATTTTTTCTTATTATAAACCTAGATTTGGTGAAATTCCTAAATGAAGCTATTTTACAGATAGAGTCACAAGAGTCATTCTTTTATACCAATATGTGGCTTGGTACATTTCATCCACCCAGACTGGTTTTAGGAGAGAAAGACAAAAACAGTAGATGTTCAAAATGCTTAGAATGAAGTGCACAAATCAACACCATAGTCATGGAAAATGCACTCATCTTCAATGTGAATAAAACCTATCCTTAACTTTTATCCATCACATCTGCTTGTATTAGAAAATCCCAAGGCTAGGTCCTCCTCTACCTCATCTGAAACACCTTTTCTCCAAAAGAAATTGAATCGTGTTTCTTTTTAATTCTAAAATTAAAGTCATATGTTTGATTCTAAATGTTAGTCTGGATCTCTCATTCCAAATTAAATTAAGTCTCAAAAGCAAACCTAAATTAGAGATAACCATATGTTCTTATGTCATACACAGGCACACAAAGCTATTTCTAGGATGTTACTACATTATGTAATCATCAGTGATTTCATTTTTAGTTTTCTTTATATTATACTGACCATTGGAAAATTGAGGCTAGTAAGCATGATATCATGTATAACTCCTGGACAAGTTATATCAGTAACACCTGCAGATCTTATATAAAAACCCCAGGACAGAAGCCAGAAAAGGGCTTGGAGCACAGCCAAATGCCAGTCTCAAAGGCTACATCTAGCACAAGTGAAGCAGTGCTGAACTGAGCTTGCAGGTGATGGATGGGCCCCGGGAGAAACTGCCATATCATCAGTCATCATCCTTGTTGTCTGGAGGTGCCTTCTGGCATGACAATAAGAGTTAGGAGGAAGAGGAGACATTACCAAGTAACTGTAAAGCTGTTAGTGTCTCTGCTCACTAAATTAGTTTACTTTCTTCATTTTTAATGTTAAATGATGCACCCCAAATATCACAGCTGCTTCTGTACAGACATGAAGAAAGCCTGCATCAAGCAGAAGGAGAAACACACAGGAGCCCTTTGTGAAAAAGCAAAATACACAAAGACAGCCAAGACTATGAAGGCAAACCTTGCAGCCAAGAGGCCAAGCAGTGCTCAGAAAGAGATGTTTTATTTGGTGAAATTCCTAAATGAAGCTATTTTACAGATAGAGTCACAAGAGTCATTCTTTTTTACCAATATGTGGCTTGGTACATTTCATCCACCCAGACTGGTTTTAGGAGAGAAAGACAAAAACAGTAGATGTTCAAAATGCTTAGAATGAAGTGCACAAATCAACACCATAGTCATGGAAAATGCACTCATCTTCAATGTGAATAAAACCTATCCTTAACTTTTATCCATCACATCTGCTTGTATTAGAAAATCCCAAGGCTAGGTCCTCCTCTACCTCATCTGAAACACCTTTTCTCCAAAAGAAATTGAATCGTGTTTCTTTTTAATTCTAAAATTAAAGTCATATGTTTGATTCTAAATGTTAGTCTGGATCTCTCATTCCAAATTAAATTAAGTCTCAAAAGCAAACCTAAATTAGAGATAACCATATGTTCTTATGTCATACACAGGCACACAAAGCTATTTCTAGGATGTTACTACATTATGTAATCATCAGTGATTTCATTTTTAGTTTTCTTTATATTATACTGACCATTGGAAAATTGAGGCTAGTAAGCATGATATCATGTATAACTCCTGGACAAGTTATATCAGTAACACCTGCAGATCTTATATAAAAACCCCAGGACAGAAGCCAGAAAAGGGCTTGGAGCACAGCCAAATGCCAGTCTCAAAGGCTACATCTAGCACAAGTGAAGCAGTGCTGAACTGAGCTTGCAGGTGATGGATGGGCCCCGGGAGAAACTGCCATATCATCAGTCATCATCCTTGTTGTCTGGAGGTGCCTTCTGGCATGACAATAAGAGTTAGGAGGAAGAGGAGACATTACCAAGTAACTGTAAAGCTGTTAGTGTCTCTGCTCACTAAATTAGTTTACTTTCTTCATTTTTAATGTTAAATGATGCACCCCAAATATCACAGCTGCTTCTGTACAGACATGAAGAAAGCCTGCATCAAGCAGAAGGAGAAAACACACAGGAGCCCTTTGTGAAAAAGCAAAATACACAAAGACAGCCAAGACTATGAAGGCAAACCTTGCAGCCAAGAGGCCAAGCAGTGCTCAGAAAGAGATGTTTTTATTTGCAGAAAAATACCACAATGTTGGAGGTGATTACCTGGCTAGATTCTAATAAGAAATATCATCCTCAGATAGGCCAAAGATTTATCCAGCTCATTATTGTCTTATAGAGTAGCTCTAAGTCCTTTTTTCTGGAAGGGTCTGACTGTTGCCATTGCCAGCATCTTAATTAACAAAAACAAGAACAAAAAGGCTAGGTGTGTACCTAGACCTCCTATCTTTTTATAAAATGTATAATGTTACCCTAGAAAAGTTTAGTGGTTCCTATAGGGAATTGTAACTGGTGGGATAGAGTTTTTACTGCCTCTGCTACACTTCCAATTGAAAGGAGTTTATGTCCTAGCAAGAACAGATTCCTAATGTTTTCATTGATGGCTGGATAGAATATGGAATGGGAAGCCTATCATTCACAAGAAGAAAAAGAAAGAAAGAGCCCAGAGCATCTTTTATTTATCATTATTAGAGAAAATCAGAAACCACAGATTAAGATTAAGATTATAATAATCTTAAAGTTTGCCATCTTCTCTATGTGTTATTTTGACTTTATTCTGACTCCCTGCAAAAATCTAAAAAGACACAGGGGAACTTCTTGGTCATTTTTTGGTTGAAAGTCTATAATCAAAGGATAAGGGGAATGCTGAAGTTTCAAAAATGACTTTTGTCTGGAAATCAAGCCTTTGAATTCTGAGTCCAGAGAGACAGAGTTCAGAGGCCTGAGGTGGGGAGACCTGTAAGAGGTCTCCTCTCTATGGAGATGATCACAAGAGCCTATTTCCTCAGGTTTAAAGACCTCAACATGACCCGAGGTTCTGTTTAAGAATGAAAACTTGAAACTTTTTTTTTGCTGTCCTGCTGTTTTCACTTCAATACCGCATTGATCCTACCCAGCAAATTAAGAAATTTTAAAAGAACCTAAGAATTTGAAGGAAGGAAAACTGTCTCTGTTTGCCAACGATACGCTCAAACATAAAGTCCAAAATCATCCTATGTCAACCTTCAAATAATAGAATTTTTCAAGATCATTGGATACAAAATTCAATAGACAAAACATACAAAAGACAACTGTTTTTCTGTAAAAACAACAAAAATTAGTAAACAAACTTTTGTAAAAGAATTAGTTTACCTCAGCATCCAAAATATCAATAGAGACTCAAAGAGTAAATCTTATCAAAGGTGTACAAAACCACTAAGTGAGAAATTATAAAGCTTTACTGGAAAATGTTAAGCTCTAAATAAACAGGGGACCTGTTACATAAATAACTTGGGAGATTCTGAAAAGATGTCAATTCTCCCTAAACTGATTTACAGATTCATTGCCATAATAATCAAAATCATAGTGCACTTATGTGTGGGGCATGTTCCTGCTTTTTTTAAAGTTGATAATTCCTTAAATTTATTTAGAAAAGCATACAATATGAAACCACTAAGAATAACAGTGATACTCTTAGAGAAAAAAGAACAAGGTGGGAGAACATGTTTTACAAATGTCAAAAGATATTATAAAGCTATTACAATGAAGACATTGTGGTATTGGCAGAAAAATAGGCAAATAGATGAGGGGACAAAATAGAAAGATCAGAAAGAGACTCGGGGAATAAACGTATGCTAGATTTATAAGAGAACTGGCACCGAGGATCAGTGGGAAAAGATGAACTTTATATTGAATAGTTCCAGGATAAATGCCTGTTTGAAAAAGTTATTTAAACTGAACATCTACCTATACTGTATACACAGATCAATTTCAGTTTGACAAAAATTATAAAAGTCAAATACATATAACTGTTAGAAGACACTGTATGAAAACTTTCTTTCAACCTTGAGGTTTAAAAAGATTCATTTTATATAGCAACTTCAGGTTATAAATAACATAGCATAAAAATCATTCCTTTGACTATACAAGTCAGTGACTTTTAATGTATTCACAGAGTGGCATGACCACCATCACTACTCAGTCTTAGGTGTTAACTCCTAACTCCCCAAGTCCCCTTTATCCTTCACCTATTCCTCTTCCTCCCAGTCACTGTAACCAATAGTCTTTCTGTCTCTATGATTTTTACTTTGCTGGATATCTCATTTAAAAGGAATCGTATTTGACCTTTTGTGATTGCCCTTTTTTACTTAGCATAATGTTTTTATGTATAAAAACATTAACATATTTGCAGTAAGCATAACATAATTACAGTAAGCATGTATCAGTAATTCCTTGTTGCGAATGAATACTATTTCACTGTTTGGATATACAACATTTTGTTTATTCATTCATCAGGTAATGGAAATTTGGGTTGTTTACAATTTTTGGCTACTATGAATAATACTTTAGTGTACAATCATGTGCAAATTTTTTGTAGACTTATTTTCTTTTGTGTCTTTATTACCTAGGAGTGGAACTGTTGTATTATATGATGTAACTACATTTAACATTTGGAAGAACTGCCCAACTGCTGTCATAGTGGCTATGCCATTTTACATCCTAACCAGCCATATGAGGGTTTCAGTTTCTCCACAAACCTGTCAACACTTGGTATTATCTGTCTTTTTCCTACCATGGTTTTAATATGTATTTTTCTAACAACTAGAGGTGTTAAGAATATTTGTATGTGCTTATTAAGCATTTTTATATCTTCGTTGGACAAACATCTTATTCAAGTTCCTTATCAATATTTGTAATTGGCTTGTCTTTATTATTGATTTGTTAAGAGTCCTTTATTCATTCTGGATACAAGTTACCTATCAAATATATAATTTTCAAATATTTTCTCCCATTCCATGGGGTTTCTTTCCACTTTCATGATGGCTTCCTCTAAAGCACAAAACTTTTTAATTTAGATGGTTTAATTTATACTGGTACTTTTCTATTTAAAAAAGATTCAGAAGACACTGTATGAAAACTTTCTTTCAACCTTGAGGTTTAAAAAGATTCATTTTATATAGCAACTTCAGGTTATAAATAACATAGCATAAAAATCATTCCTTTGACTATACAAGTCAGTGACTTTTAATGTATTCACAGAGTGGCATGACCACCATCACTACTCAGTCTTAGGTGTTAACTCCTAACTCCCCAAGTCCCCTTTATCCTTCACCTATTCCTCTTCCTCCCAGTCACTGTAACCAATAGTCTTTCTGTCTCTATGATTTTTACTTTGCTGGATATCTCATTTAAAAGGAATCGTATTTGACCTTTTGTGATTGCCCTTTTTCACTTAGCATAATGTTTTTATGTATAAAAACATTAACATATTTGCAGTAAGCATAACATAATTACAGTAAGCATGTATCAGTAATTCCTTGTTGCGAATGAATACTATTTCACTGTTTGGATATACAACATTTTGTTTATTCATTCATCAGGTAATGGAAATTTGGGTTGTTTACAATTTTTGGCTACTATGAATAATACTTTAGTGTACAATCATGTGCAAATTTTTTGTAGACTTATTTTCTTTTGTGTCTTTATTACCTAGGAGTGGAACTGTTGTATTATATGATGTAACTACATTTAACATTTGGAAGAACTGCCCAACTGCTGTCATAGTGGCTATGCCATTTTACATCCTAACCAGCCATATGAGGGTTTCAGTTTCTCCACAAACCTGTCAACACTTGGTATTATCTGTCTTTTTCCTACCATGGTTTTAATATGTATTTTTCTAACAACTAGAGGTGTTAAGAATATTTGTATGTGCTTATTAAGCATTTTTATATCTTCGTTGGACAAACATCTTATTCAAGTTCCTTATCAATATTTGCAATTGGCTTGTCTTTATTATTGATTTGTTAAGAGTCCTTTATTCATTCTGGATACAAGTTACCTATCAAATATATAATTTTCAAATATTTTCTCCCATTCCATGGGGTTTCTTTCCACTTTCATGATGGCTTCCTCTAAAGCACAAAACTTTTTAATTTAGATGGTTTAATTTATACTGGTACTTTTTTTTCTTTTGTTATTTGTGCTCTTGGTAGTATATCTAAGAAACCATTGTTCAAGCTATGGTCTTAAAGATGTACTCTAAGGCTTTCTTCTGAGAGTTTTATACTTTTAGCTCTTCCACTTAGAATTGCAATCTAGTTTCAATTAATTTTCTCTGTGTGGTGTGAAATAGGACTTAAAATCAAGTTTTTCAATGTGGATATCCAGTTTCTTGGTACTATTTGTTGAAAAGAGTATTCCATCCCCATTAATTGATCTTGGTGCCCTTGCTGAAAATCAACTGATCATAAATGTTAAGGATTTATAGCTGCATGCTTAATTCTATTGCAGTGACCTATACATCTGTTCTTATAGTAGTACAATACAGTCTCAATTATTATAACTTTATAGTAAGTGTTGAAACTGAGTAGTGTAAAATCTCAAACTATGTTCTTTTTTCAAGACTGACTATTTTTGGTCCACTGTAATTCCCTATGAATTTTAGGATAAGTTTGCAGATTACTACAAAAATTGAAATTTAATAAGGATTACAATGCATGTATAGATCAGTTTAGAAAGTATTACAATCTTAATGATATTAAGACTTTTGATCTATGAACGTGGAATGTCTTTCCATTTATTTATGTCTTCTTTAATTTCTTTTAATAAGGCTTACAGATATGCATCTTATCCTTCTTTTGTTAAATCTGCCCTTAAGAGTTTTATTCTTATTTTTGGTAGTGTTACTCAAAAATTGTTTCATTAGTTTCATGTTCAGATTTTTGATTAGCAGTGTTAGAATGAATCATTTTAATATATTGATCAAATCCTGCAACCCTACTGAACTAATATTAGTTCTGTCTGTTTTCAGTGTATTTTTTAGGATTTTTCTATATACAACACCATCTCATTTGTGAGTAGAGATAATTCTACTTCTTTCTTTCCAATATTTGTATGTGCTTATTAAGCATTTTATATCTTCGTTGGACAAACATCTTATTCAAGTTCCTTATCAATATTTGTAATTGGCTTGTCTTTATTATTGATTTGTTAAGAGTCCTTTATTCATTCTGGATACAAGTTACCTATCAAATATATAATTTTCAAATATTTTCTCCCATTCCATGGGGTTTCTTTCCACTTTCATGATGGCTTCCTCTAAAGCACAAAACTTTTTAATTTAGATGGTTTAATTTATACTGGTACTTTTTTTTCTTTTGTTATTTGTGCTCTTGGTAGTATATCTAAGAAACCATTGTTCAAGCTATGGTCTTAAAGATGTACTCTAAGGCTTTCTTCTGAGAGTTTTATACTTTTAGCTCTTCCACTTAGAATTGCAATCTAGTTTCAATTAATTTTCTCTGTGTGGTGTGAAATAGGACTTAAAATCAAGTTTTTCAATGTGGATATCCAGTTTCTTGGTACTATTTGTTGAAAAGAGTATTCCATCCCCATTAATTGATCTTGGTGCCCTTGCTGAAAATCAACTGATCATAAATGTTAAGGATTTATAGCTGCATGCTTAATTCTATTGCAGTGACCTATACATCTGTTCTTATAGTAGTACAATACAGTCTCAATTATTATAACTTTATAGTAAGTGTTGAAACTGAGTAGTGTAAAATCTCAAACTATGTTCTTTTTTCAAGACTGACTATTTTTGGTCCACTGTAATTCCCTATGAATTTTAGGATAAGTTTGCAGATTACTACAAAAATTGAAATTTAATAAGGATTACAATGCATGTATAGATCAGTTTAGAAAGTATTACAATCTTAATGATATTAAGACTTTTGATCTATGAACGTGGAATGTCTTTCCATTTATTTATGTCTTCTTTAATTTCTTTTAATAAGGCTTACAGATATGCATCTTATCCTTCTTTTGTTAAATCTGCCCTTAAGAGTTTTATTCTTATTTTTGGTAGTGTTACTCAAAAATTGTTTCATTAGTTTCATGTTCAGATTTTTGATTAGCAGTGTTAGAATGAATCATTTTAATATATTGATCAAATCCTGCAACCCTACTGAACTAATATTAGTTCTGTCTGTTTTCAGTGTATTTTTTAGGATTTTTCTATATACAACACCATCTCATTTGTGAGTAGAGATAATTCTACTTCTTTCTTTCCAATTGAGATGATTTTCACTTACTTTCCTTGCCTAATTTCCCTGGCTAGACCCTCTCATGCTGAATACAAGTGACAAGAAGTGATACTTTTGTCTTATTTCCGGTATTAAGGAAAAAGCATTCTATCTTTAAACACTAAGTCTGAGGTTAGTTTGGGGTTTGTATAGGAGGCCCACATCATGTTGAGTAATTATTATTTTATTTCCCATTTGTTGAGGATTTATAGAGAAAATTTTAAAGTAGACGGACATTTTAGTGGAAAAATTTTAAAGTAAATACTAAAATTTGGCCAAGTTAAAAATTAAAACTTCTTGTCCACTGAAACATATCATAAAAAAGTGAAAAGAATCATGGAGTTGAAGAACTCTGAAACATACATTAACTAAAATGTGGCTATTTTTCAGGATATATAAGTCACACCTATAATTCAATTAGAAAAGTTTAGACAACTCAATAGAAAAATGGTTAAATGACTTAAATAGGCACCTCACTAAAGAAGAAGTCTAGCCAGTAATTCAAAGAAAATGTGCCAAACATTAGGAAAATAAAAAATTGTCATAATAAGATACTACTACTCATTCACTAAATTGAGAATAAATAGGATTTCCATGGTGGTCCAGGGGGTAAAGAGTCCTCCTGGCAGTGCAGGGGCACTGGTTTGATCCCTGGCCAGGGAAGATTCCACATGCCATAGAGCAGTTGGACTGGTATGTCCAATTACAAGCCAGCGCTCTGGAGAGCATGCGCCCAAAGCCCCGTGCTCTGCAACGAGGGAAGTTACTGCAATGGGAGGCCCACACAGGCCAAAGAATAAAGATGGATGAAACTAAATAAATGAAAGACCAATAAAAGTGGCCAAAATTAAAAAAAAAAAAAAAGACATATAAATCAATGAAACAGAAAAGTGTGCTCAAAAATAAAACCACCCATATATGGTCAATTAATTTATGACAAAGAAACCAAGAATACATAATGGGGAAAAAAGTATTTTCAATAAATGGTGTTAGAAAAATGATAGCCACATGCATAAGAATGAAATTGGAACCAAACTTAAAAATACCAAATGAGATTAAATCAACTACCCCTAGTTCTGTCTGTTTTCAGTGTATTTTTTAGGATTTTTCTATATACAACACCATCTCATTTGTGAGTAGAGATAATTCTACTTCTTTCTTTCCAATTGAGATGATTTTCACTTACTTTCCTTGCCTAATTTCCCTGGCTAGACCCTCTCATGCTGAATACAAGTGACAAGAAGTGATACTTTTGTCTTATTTCCGGTATTAAGGAAAAAGCATTCTATCTTTAAACACTAAGTCTGAGGTTAGTTTGGGGTTTGTATAGGAGGCCCACATCATGTTGAGTAATTATTATTTTATTTCCCATTTGTTGAGGATTTATAGAGAAAATTTTAAAGTAGACGGACATTTTAGTGGAAAAATTTTAAAGTAAATACTAAAATTTGGCCAAGTTAAAAATTAAAACTTCTTGTCCACTGAAACATATCATAAAAAAGTGAAAAGAATCATGGAGTTGAAGAACTCTGAAACATACATTAACTAAAATGTGGCTATTTTTCAGGATATATAAGTCACACCTATAATTCAATTAGAAAAGTTTAGACAACTCAATAGAAAAATGGTTAAATGACTTAAATAGGCACCTCACTAAAGAAGAAGTCTAGCCAGTAATTCAAAGAAAATGTGCCAAACATTAGGAAAATAAAAAATTGTCATAATAAGATACTACTACTCATTCACTAAATTGAGAATAAATAGGATTTCCATGGTGGTCCAGGGGGTAAAGAGTCCTCCTGGCAGTGCAGGGGCACTGGTTTGATCCCTGGCCAGGGAAGATTCCACATGCCATAGAGCAGTTGGACTGGTATGTCCAATTACAAGCCAGCGCTCTGGAGAGCATGCGCCCAAAGCCCCGTGCTCTGCAACGAGGGAAGTTACTGCAATGGGAGGCCCACACAGGCCAAAGAATAAAGATGGATGAAACTAAATAAATGAAAGACCAATAAAAGTGGCCAAAATTAAAAAAAAAAAAAGACATATAAATCAATGAAACAGAAAAGTGTGCTCAAAAATAAAACCACCCATATATGGTCAATTAATTTATGACAAAGAAACCAAGAATACATAATGGGGAAAAAAGTATTTTCAATAAATGGTGTTAGAAAAAATGATAGCCACATGCATAAGAATGAAATTGGACCACTATCCTATACCATATTCAAAAATTGACTCAAAATAGATGAAGGATGTGTAAGATCTAAAACTATAAAACCCCTAGAAGAAACAGAGGTGGCAAAGTCTTTGACATAGGTTTTGGTGACATAATTTTTTTTAATTGAATACTGAAAGTAACAAAAGCACAAAGAAACAAGTGAGACTATATAAAACTAAAAAGATTCTTCAGAGCAAAGAAAACCACTCACAAAAGGCAACCTACAGAGTGGGAGAAAATATTTGTATATCATATATTTGATAAAGAGTTAATATTCAAAATACAAAGAACTCATACAAAAAACCAATCTGATTAAAAAATGGGCAGAAGATTTGAGTAGAATTTTTTTCAAAGAAGACATACAAATGACCAGTGAGTACAGAAAAGATACTCAGCATCAGCATCATATATATAATATTATTTAGACATCAAAAAGAATGAAATCACAATTTGAGACCACATGGAAAGACTTCAGTGGCATTTTGTTCAGTAAATTTTCAGATAGAGAAAGACAAATGCAATAAAATTCAACGTTGTCATCACAAGAAAAACATTTCTAACTATATCAGTTTGCGGGCATTAACTAAACTTCCTGTGGTCACCACTTTGAAATGTATAGACATATTGAAACATTATATTGTATATCTGAAACTAATATAATTATATATGTCAACTATATTTCAATAAAAATATCCTTATAATAATATTGCTCATAATTACCAACTTTCTGAAAGAACCCACATACCCACTGCTAACAGAGTGGATATATAAATGCTTTATGTTCTCACAATGAGATCCTCTGATTTAAAAAACTGCCAATGGAGCCCACACAGGCCAAAGAATAAAGATGGATGAAACTAAATAAATGAAAGACCAATAAAAGTGGCCAAAATTAAAAAAAAAAAAAAAGACATATAAATCAATGAAACAGAAAAGTGTGCTCAAAAATAAAACCACCCATATATGGTCAATTAATTTATGACAAAGAAACCAAGAATACATAATGGGGAAAAAAGTATTTTCAATAAATGGTGTTAGAAAAAATGATAGCCACATGCATAAGAATGAAATTGGACCACTATCCTATACCATATTCAAAAATTGACTCAAAATAGATGAAGGATGTGTAAGATCTAAAACTATAAAACCCCTAGAAGAAACAGAGGTGGCAAAGTCTTTGACATAGGTTTTGGTGACATAATTTTTTTTAATTGAATACTGAAAGTAACAAAAGCACAAAGAAACAAGTGAGACTATATAAAACTAAAAAGATTCTTCAGAGCAAAGAAAACCACTCACAAAAGGCAACCTACAGAGTGGGAGAAAATATTTGTATATCATATATTTGATAAAGAGTTAATATTCAAAATACAAAGAACTCATACAAAAAACCAATCTGATTAAAAAATGGGCAGAAGATTTGAGTAGAATTTTTTTCAAAGAAGACATACAAATGACCAGTGAGTACAGAAAAGATACTCAGCATCAGCATCATATATATAATATTATTTAGACATCAAAAAGAATGAAATCACAATTTGAGACCACATGGAAAGACTTCAGTGGCATTTTGTTCAGTAAATTTTCAGATAGAGAAAGACAAATGCAATAAAATTCAACGTTGTCATCACAAGAAAAACATTTCTAACTATATCAGTTTGCGGGCATTAACTAAACTTCCTGTGGTCACCACTTTGAAATGTATAGACATATTGAAACATTATATTGTATATCTGAAACTAATATAATTATATATGTCAACTATATTTCAATAAAAATATCCTTATAATAATATTGCTCATAATTACCAACTTTCTGAAAGAACCCACATACCCACTGCTAACAGAGTGGATATATAAATGCTTTATGTTCTCACAATGAGATTCTACATCAAATAGATTTGAATACACTACACTACAGAAGTGTATACAAACTTTACAAATTATATTCAGGGAAAACCAAGTCATAAAATAGTAATTACAGTATTATTCTATTCACACAGTCCAAGAACAGGTAGCACTAATCTAATTTTTAAGGATGCACAGACCGGTGGGAAATAATGTAGGGAAAGGAAAAGAGAGCTACAGAGATCAGGGTCATAGTTACCTTAAGATGTCTTAAGGAGCCTTACAAAAACACAATGAAACCAGAGTGGTAAAGGATGTAAGAGAAATCGTGTAGTTTCCGAAACTGACTTGATGAAGTTATACAAGTATTGGTTCTATAAATGCACACTAACCATGGTTTTATAGACAAAAGCACCTATAGCCTTACACAATTTTCTACATATCATTTCTACATTTTACAACAAAGTTATTTAAGTCAATAAACAAACACATTACTTTTCCCTGATTAGCTATTCCTGCCTTTTATCAGAGATTGTTTTTGATTATTCATGTCCAATTCTTTGTGATCCCATGAATCCAGTCCATGGGATTTCCCAGGCAAGAATACTGAAGTGAGTTGCAATTTCCTTCTCCAGGGGATCTTCCTGACCCAGAAATTGGACCTGCGTTTCCTGCATTGGGTTGTGAATTCTTTACCACTGAGCTACCTGGGAAGCCCGGTTTATCAGAAATAGATGACTGCAAAAACTAAAGTTTGGAGAAATGATTATCTTACACTGAAATTTAAAACAGAAAATGAATCAGACCTGTCTGTTCTGTTTCTGGAGAGTGGGATCCCAGGATCATGGTTCACTCAAATCTCTTCCTTGAACATCCTTTCCCTCAACCCAGTAACTTCTTCATGAAATCGTAGATTTGCAGAGCGTGAATAGTTTGGAAACCACTATTAAAGACTCTTGTGGCAGAAAAATTGTGAATGTCATCTAATTTAAGCTTCTCATTTTCCAGAGAAGGCTTTATGATATGCCCAAGGTTATCCGTCTAGTTAATGGGAGAGTTGGCTTAAAACCTAGATTTGATTTCCAGAAGAGTATTTATTTTCCTGGCTTAGTTTTTCAATGAAGTAGCATTGAGAATCATGCATGTATAGTTTCTAATATGTCTTTCATAATATTTCTTATGGCAAATAGTTCTACTAGCAAAGCATTAGCAATAAACCAAAGTACAGCTCACAATGCTATGGGGATATATGTGTGTATATTAATAAATACAAAACCATACTATGTATCATGTATTTACTAACAAATACATTATAATGAATATTGATGTTTATATACTCTAAAAACATAAGGCCACTGCATAAAATTAAAATCATTTGGGCCATCTTAACCTCAATGAGAAATGCAAGCAAAGGAAATTATTTGTTACAGGGAGGGTAAAAATTATCTGTGTTTCTTCTCTACTAATTTAAGCCAAGATAAAATGGGTTGAAAAGAACAGGATGAGAGATTTCAAACATTATCACAAGAATTTCCTTGTATTGTGAGTGTTAAATATGGAAGTCATATGTATTATTTCTTTTAAGGAGAGTCAGTTTTTTTCTAATACTATATACAATAAGCTGGAGAAGACTCTTGAGAGTCCCTTGGACAGCAAGGAGGTCAAACCAGTCAATCCTAAAGGACATCAACCCTGAATATTCATTGGAAGGACTGATGCTGAAGCTCCAATATGTTGGCCACCAGATGCAAAGAGCCAACTTATTGGAAAAGACCCTGATGCTCAGAAAGACTAAGGGCAAGAGGAGAAGGGAGTGACAGAGAGATGGCTGAGTGGTATTACTGACCTAATGGACAAGTTTGAGGAAACTCTTTAAAATAGTGAAGGACAGGGAAACCTGAGGGCTACAGTCCATGGGGTCACAAAGAATTGGGCACAACTGAGCGACTGGACAACAATGTAAAATAGAAGAGCTTTCTATGGGAATTTCATAGTAACCGGAAAGACTAAATCTTTTCTTTGGTGGCATTTTATACGTAACAATATAAGATTCAGGCTATCATGAGGATATAGCCAGAGGGTCAATCAACCGTACCCTGTTTCCAGTCCTGTGTGTTAGCCAAGGAGGAGCACTGCCCATATCTGCCTTCAAGAAAGAACCTGTCAGTCAGCTGTAATCAGCAATATTGGTGCCAAGGTCATGCCCTTCCTGGACAGTCTTCAATGGGAGAGTTGGCTTAAAACCTAGATTTGATTTCCAGAAGAGTATTTATTTTCCTGGCTTAGTTTTTCAATGAAGTAGCATTGAGAATCATGCATGTATAGTTTCTAATATGTCTTTCATAATATTTCTTATGGCAAATAGTTCTACTAGCAAAGCATTAGCAATAAACCAAAGTACAGCTCACAATGCTATGGGGATATATGTGTGTATATTAATAAATACAAAACCATACTATGTATCATGTATTTACTAACAAATACATTATAATGAATATTGATGTTTATATACTCTAAAAACATAAGGCCACTGCATAAAATTAAAATCATTTGGGCCATCTTAACCTCAATGAGAAATGCAAGCAAAGGAAATTATTTGTTACAGGGAGGGTAAAAATTATCTGTGTTTCTTCTCTACTAATTTAAGCCAAGATAAAATGGGTTGAAAAGAACAGGATGAGAGATTTCAAACATTATCACAAGAATTTCCTTGTATTGTGAGTGTTAAATATGGAAGTCATATGTATTATTTCTTTTAAGGAGAGTCAGTTTTTTTCTAATACTATATACAATAAGCTGGAGAAGACTCTTGAGAGTCCCTTGGACAGCAAGGAGGTCAAACCAGTCAATCCTAAAGGACATCAACCCTGAATATTCATTGGAAGGACTGATGCTGAAGCTCCAATATGTTGGCCACCAGATGCAAAGAGCCAACTTATTGGAAAAGACCCTGATGCTCAGAAAGACTAAGGGCAAGAGGAGAAGGGAGTGACAGAGAGATGGCTGAGTGGTATTACTGACCTAATGGACAAGTTTGAGGAAACTCTTTAAAATAGTGAAGGACAGGGAAACCTGAGGGCTACAGTCCATGGGGTCACAAAGAATTGGGCACAACTGAGCGACTGGACAACAATGTAAAATAGAAGAGCTTTCTATGGGAATTTCATAGTAACCGGAAAGACTAAATCTTTTCTTTGGTGGCATTTTATACGTAACAATATAAGATTCAGGCTATCATGAGGATATAGCCAGAGGGTCAATCAACCGTACCCTGTTTCCAGTCCTGTGTGTTAGCCAAGGAGGAGCACTGCCCATATCTGCCTTCAAGAAAGAACCTGTCAGTCAGCTGTAATCAGCAATATTGGTGCCAAGGTCATGCCCTTCCTGGACAGTCTTCAGTTGATGTCTCAGCACATCAGAGGTCCCAGGGCACCATTTCCTAGAGTGTGGGATGGCTCTGTGTACTTTCTGTTCCACAGCATCCAGTGGACTGGCTAGGACTAGGTAGAGCTTCAGAGTCCAGTCTGAAATTCCTCCTACCTAAAGTTCTGTCCCTCCCCTTTTCTTTTTTATAGATAGCAGACCTATACCATGATCTAAAAGTTGTCCTTGCTTAATCTTGTTCTTTCATCCTTTTATCTCTCATGATCGTTACCCTTAATAAAACTCTGTACTTTGCATTCTATTCCAGGGGATCCAGTTGACATGGAGGGATGGAGAAGATTTGATCGCTTCAGTATGTACTCTTCTCTTTCCTAACGACACCATAATATGCAGGCACAGAAGAGAGCTGTTTTGCTTTTAGTGTGTGAGGTTTAGAAAAGAAACAAAAAATAATTTTAACATGAGTCCAGGAAAAAGTATGCCCATAAAAGGGTTTCTTCCCAGAAAAATATTAAAAAGATTCCTCTTTATGCCACCCCATCCATTCTTTCCCTTTTCTTTATAAAATTGAGAGAAACAAAGAAGAAATGGAGAACACAGAATTTCACTCTCCCTCCATCATAGGTTGGGAGGAAGAAACAATAGGGTGAGGTTGGTAGGATGGCTTCTGGAGAGGGATGTTTAAAAAGACCCAGGGATTTGCTTCATCTGATCTCCTGGCCCTGGCAGTCCCATGGCATGCAGTTATTCACCTCTGTGTGCTTGCTTAGGCAAGCATCAGGTTAGGGTGATCACTGACAAATCATCTCAGTCGACAAGGTCCAATTTGAACCTGATCTCTTCCTTCTAATAACCCAATCCTGGTTCCATTGATCCCAAATGAGCAGTCTATTTTTGGCCCAACTTACTTGGATTCGTATTGTTCACTTGTGTGCATAGGAAACTCTTGAGCATTAAGGATTAAGGATTCCAGAAGCTGTGGCACTGAATGTTCATGATCAGCTCACTCATGGATCCCCTTAGTTCTATTGCAAATATCTTGAACTCAGAATTAGCCTCAATTGTGACTATTTTTTCTGGGCCATCAGAGTTAATAAAAAGGAACCCATGAAGAAAAACAGTGCAAAAATTATACCTTATTTTGCTTGGAGAGAATACTGAAGAATTCTCTAATCTTGTGCATCTTTGACACTCTTTACACCCCTGCCTCCAACACACCACACATCCACACATGCATGCATGAACACACACACATGCATACACACACACATGCACACAGCTCAGGCACTCTACTCTCAAAGCTCTCCATACCCATACTTTCAGAGTGTTTTATCTCTCCTATGTGAAACATAATCACTTTGAGGGTGATTATTTTGGTCTTGTTATCTTACACATCACTGTATCCAAGCACCTACCTTAACAGAAGAATCATGGCAGGCATCAAATAACTCAAGAAGAAAGAAAGAGAGGTTCATTTAAGTTTAATATCTATCTGTACAAATGAACGCAATCAAGTAATTTGTTCCTAAAACTCAATTTTTCTCAAGGTTAAAAGAGGAATATAATGCACTTAGAATATTTCTTTTCTAGTGATAGAACTCTATATGAAAGCTAAATGTAGAATTTCTCTTCAGTCAGTAAATAATTTGTGTTCATCCAAATAAGTTAACACTTCTACATTTTAAAAAATCAAATATCAAATATCCATTTGCATTAAAATGAAAGTTTCATGGTATGAGATTACTATTCTACAATGAAATTTCATTTAATTATCACTTATCCTTCCAGCCCTTTTTTCAGCTGCACATTTTTATCTTTATTTATTTTCACTTATGTTCATCATGACAATCTGAGTTTTCTCATCTATCTGTTCAGATTAACTTAAAATACATCCAGATATTTAAAATACAACCAGATATTTTGGGGATGAAGCTATTGCACTGACCTTATAAAGTAAAATCTTCCTGAAATAAGTTGTTTAGACTTGTTTATGTGACCTATTTGTTAAATTCTCCCACATGGTTTTATGTGAGGCAGAACAATTTCTCTCCCTGTAGATTTAATCAAATATATATTGCCAGCACACAGATGTACCAAGCCCCTTTGACTCACTGAATTTAGGTATGATAAAATCATTTGGAAAACCAAACTCAAGCTGTTAACCAGTGAGAACTAATCCCATATTCAAACTCCCATGCATGAAGCTTCAGCCTCACTCATGGATCCCTTAGTTCTATTGCAAATATCTTGAACTCAGAATTAGCCTCAATTGTGACTATTTTTTCTGGGCCATCAGAGTTAATAAAAAGGAACCCATGAAGAAAAACAGTGCAAAAATTATACCTTATTTTGCTTGGAGAGAATACTGAAGAATTCTCTAATCTTGTGCATCTTTGACACTCTTTACACCCCTGCCTCCAACACACCACACATCCACACATGCATGCATGAACACACACACATGCATACACACACACATGCACACAGCTCAGGCACTCTACTCTCAAAGCTCTCCATACCCATACTTTCAGAGTGTTTTATCTCTCCTATGTGAAACATAATCACTTTGAGGGTGATTATTTTGGTCTTGTTATCTTACACATCACTGTATCCAAGCACCTACCTTAACAGAAGAATCATGGCAGGCATCAAATAACTCAAGAAGAAAGAAAGAGAGGTTCATTTAAGTTTAATATCTATCTGTACAAATGAACGCAATCAAGTAATTTGTTCCTAAAACTCAATTTTTCTCAAGGTTAAAAGAGGAATATAATGCACTTAGAATATTTCTTTTCTAGTGATAGAACTCTATATGAAAGCTAAATGTAGAATTTCTCTTCAGTCAGTAAATAATTTGTGTTCATCCAAATAAGTTAACACTTCTACATTTTAAAAAATCAAATATCAAATATCCATTTGCATTAAAATGAAAGTTTCATGGTATGAGATTACTATTCTACAATGAAATTTCATTTAATTATCACTTATCCTTCCAGCCCTTTTTTCAGCTGCACATTTTTATCTTTATTTATTTTCACTTATGTTCATCATGACAATCTGAGTTTTCTCATCTATCTGTTCAGATTAACTTAAAATACATCCAGATATTTAAAATACAACCAGATATTTTGGGGATGAAGCTATTGCACTGACCTTATAAAGTAAAATCTTCCTGAAATAAGTTGTTTAGACTTGTTTATGTGACCTATTTGTTAAATTCTCCCACATGGTTTTATGTGAGGCAGAACAATTTCTCTCCCTGTAGATTTAATCAAATATATATTGCCAGCACACAGATGTACCAAGCCACCATTGAATAGGTTGACTCACTCGAATTTAGGTATGATAAAATCATTTGGAAAACCAAACTCAAGCTGTTAACCAGTGAGAACTAATCCCATATTCAAACTCCCATGCATGAATGGGACTTTACTACTGTGGCCGTGAACATTTGGTCATGTAAATGTTCCCCTGAAGGCTCTGGATGACAAGGCTGATGAAAAGGAAGGGGGGATACTGGGCCTCCAACACTGCTCACCAAATGTGATGACTAAAGCCAACAAGCAATTCTATACAGAACTCAGAGTCTTTGGCAGCCCTCAGGGCAGCTTCTGTCTTTGGTGGCAAAACAGAGTTTGGGTTTTTTTCATTGTTTTTTGAAACGGGATGAGTATAATCATTTTTTAACATTGGCTCTTTTGTGTTACAGACAGTCTGTTAGCACACATTTTCATATCCACTTCAAAAAGGAAACAAAATAGAAGTGTGGATGCATGTTAATTATCCAAAAACATGGTGCACCAGATGGCCACCAAGGTCTGCTTCTGTCTAGTAGGTAAATAATGCTTCCCAATCCCTTTGTCCCTTCTGAAAACAAAATTGTGAATTATTTTTCCTCCAATTACTGTTAACACAGGATATAACCAAGGGTAATAAGCAAGCTGCATCTACAAGGGGACCACTGGGGGTAAAGGCAAACATGCATATGTACGTATGCAGCCTCAATATATTTACATGTATTGGGTCCAGAAGAAGTCAAAAAAAATCCACTTACAATGCCAAAAAGCATGGAGTTGGACCTTCAGTTAAAGCTCCAACACCAGAGAAAATGAGTTTATTTTTCCAAGCATGCATAACATTTCAGGCCTTGTTTGCCTCTTTGATATAGGTGTGATTTTGACTTTAAGGTTCCCCTCATTAGTCTGTGTAATAAGTCCTTTTGTATTACCCATGGAAGACTTTAAAATTCATTCAGTCATTTTATACAGTCAAAATACAACCAGATATTTTGGGGATGAAGCTATTGCACTGACCTTATAAAGTAAAATCTTCCTGAAATAAGTTGTTTAGACTTGTTTATGTGACCTATTTGTTAAATTCTCCCACATGGTTTTATGTGAGGCAGAACAATTTCTCTCCCTGTAGATTTAATCAAATATATATTGCCAGCACACAGATGTACCAAGCCACCATTGAATAGGTTGACTCACTCGAATTTAGGTATGATAAAATCATTTGGAAAAACAAACTCAAGCTGTTAACCAGTGAGAACTAATCCCATATTCAAACTCCCATGCATGAATGGGACTTTACTACTGTGGCCGTGAACATTTGGTCATGTAAATGTTCCCCTGAAGGCTCTGGATGACAAGGCTGATGAAAAGGAAGGGGGGATACTGGGCCTCCAACACTGCTCACCAAATGTGATGACTAAAGCCAACAAGCAATTCTATACAGAACTCAGAGTCTTTGGCAGCCCTCAGGGCAGCTTCTGTCTTTGGTGGCAAAACAGAGTTTGGGTTTTTTTCATTGTTTTTTGAAACGGGATGAGTATAATCATTTTTTAACATTGGCTCTTTTGTGTTACAGACAGTCTGTTAGCACACATTTTCATATCCACTTCAAAAAGGAAACAAAATAGAAGTGTGGATGCATGTTAATTATCCAAAAACATGGTGCACCAGATGGCCACCAAGGTCTGCTTCTGTCTAGTAGGTAAATAATGCTTCCCAATCCCTTTGTCCCTTCTGAAAACAAAATTGTGAATTATTTTTCCTCCAATTACTGTTAACACAGGATATAACCAAGGGTAATAAGCAAGCTGCATCTACAAGGGGACCACTGGGGGTAAAGGCAAACATGCATATGTACGTATGCAGCCTCAATATATTTACATGTATTGGGTCCAGAAGAAGTCAAAAAAAATCCACTTACAATGCCAAAAAGCATGGAGTTGGACCTTCAGTTAAAGCTCCAACACCAGAGAAAATGAGTTTATTTTTCCAAGCATGCATAACATTTCAGGCCTTGTTTGCCTCTTTGATATAGGTGTGATTTTGACTTTAAGGTTCCCCTCATTAGTCTGTGTAATAAGTCCTTTTGTATTACCCATGGAAGACTTTAAAATTCATTCAGTCATTTTATACAGTCATGGTCCATTCTAAGAAAAGCAAAACTTGTACTTTTAAAGTGGCTTTCTGTCAAGCTGGGTATATACCATAAATTCTGCATGACATTTCACTCACTACATAATCCCTCAGGGTGCTCCATGGCAGAAAGCATTACCTTCCATAATATGTCTGTAAACTTGAGGGACAGGCAGTAGATTTGTGATACTGACTTTGGTCCTTGCCTCTCTGGTAGTCCCCTTCCCTCTTTCCCTCATCAAAAAGGTAAATAGCTTTGCATTCACTGACTCAAAAGCAGGATGTGTCAGGTAGGAGAGTAGAAACAATGTGCAAGTCTTTGGTTTTTATAAAATTTAAAAAACAGAAGATCATAGAAGAACTTAGTACTTCAGGATATAGAGCAAATACTTAGGAAAATCTGGGAAGAAATCAAGGCTTCCCTACCTTAGAAAAGGAGTCCCATGTCCCAGCACACATGCAATTAGAGCAGACATCAGACAAGACAGACCATGCCCATAACAACCATGGCCTCTCAGTGAGACTGGTGATGATGAACGGTCAAGGACCAGAACAGAGCACAAACACTGCAACCACTCCTTGCATATTTAAGGACAAAAGCCCCTTCTTCCCAAGCTTCTGCATTATGTACATTTCACCTACTTATACATAATTCCAGGAAAAGGAGAGGAAAAGGAGGAGAAAGAGAGATCCTTAAAAGGATGGAGGGTATTTTTGTCCTTCCTGGGGGAATAAGGTCTCAAATAAAAATCAGGCTGAGTTTGAGGAAAATTAAAAAATTATGTTAAAGTAAAAAATTATCCTGTATAATTGAGTTTATCCCCCAAAATGTATTGGGGTCCAGAAGAAGTCAAAAAAAATCCACTTACAATGCCAAAAAGCATGGAGTTGGACCTTCAGTTAAAGCTCCAACACCAGAGAAAATGAGTTTATTTTTCCAAGCATGCATAACATTTCAGGCCTTGTTTGCCTCTTTGATATAGGTGTGATTTTGACTTTAAGGTTCCCCTCATTAGTCTGTGTAATAAGTCCTTTTGTATTACCCATGGAAGACTTTAAAATTCATTCAGTCATTTTATACAGTCATGGTCCATTCTAAGAAAAGCAAAACTTGTACTTTTAAAGTGGCTTTCTGTCAAGCTGGGTATATACCATAAATTCTGCATGACATTTCACTCACTACATAATCCCTCAGGGTGCTCCATGGCAGAAAGCATTACCTTCCATAATATGTCTGTAAACTTGAGGGACAGGCAGTAGATTTGTGATACTGACTTTGGTCCTTGCCTCTCTGGTAGTCCCCTTCCCTCTTTCCCTCATCAAAAAGGTAAATAGCTTTGCATTCACTGACTCAAAAGCAGGATGTGTCAGGTAGGAGAGTAGAAACAATGTGCAAGTCTTTGGTTTTTATAAAATTTAAAAAACAGAAGATCATAGAAGAACTTAGTACTTCAGGATATAGAGCAAATACTTAGGAAAATCTGGGAAGAAATCAAGGCTTCCCTACCTTAGAAAAGGAGTCCCATGTCCCAGCACACATGCAATTAGAGCAGACATCAGACAAGACAGACCATGCCCATAACAACCATGGCCTCTCAGTGAGACTGGTGATGATGAACGGTCAAGGACCAGAACAGAGCACAAACACTGCAACCACTCCTTGCATATTTAAGGACAAAAGCCCCTTCTTCCCAAGCTTCTGCATTATGTACATTTCACCTACTTATACATAATTCCAGGAAAAGGAGAGGAAAAGGAGGAGAAAGAGAGATCCTTAAAAGGATGGAGGGTATTTTTGTCCTTCCTGGGGGAATAAGGTCTCAAATAAAAATCAGGCTGAGTTTGAGGAAAATTAAAAAATTATGTTAAAGTAAAAAAAAATTATCCTGTATAATTGAGTTTGCTGATTAAGGGCTATAACCTTTATAGAGACAAACTTGAAGTTTGGGAGAAGATTATAAGGAATAGAAAGCCATTTCCTAAAGGAACTCGGGACAGATGAAAATAAACATATTAATAATTCTATGGAGGGAATTCTCATATTTAAGAATGTTGTCATGCCAAGTATGAGAGTTTTCTGTACACCATGAGCTCCTCCTATGTTATGTTATCCACTTGTTTTAACAGCCTTATGAAGACAGCAGGATCATTATCTCCAGTTTGCAGATTAGGAGAGTAAAGTTCATAGAAGACAATGACTTGCCTGGGATTCAAAACTAGTCTACTAGCTGCTGTGCCTTGCTCAGTTATCTCTGACTGGCTGCAACCCCAGAGACTCTAGCCAGGCTTCTCTGTCCATGGAATTTTTGAGACAAGCATACTGGAGTGGGTTGCCATTTTCTACTCCAGGGGATCTTTCTGATCCAGGGTTAAAACTTGCATCTGCTGTGTCTCCTGCATTGGCAGACAGATTCTTTATCACTGAGACACCTGGGCATCCAGCAAAACAGGGCCAGTAGGAAGCTAAAGGTGCTGAACATAGTATATTCATCTCAGTGCTTTGCTGCATCCTAAATAAGCAAGGTGGGAGAGGCCATTTAAAACATCCTCCACATCGTTCCCTCAACTGCCTTGGCTCAGAATCCAAGCAGAAGTTGGAGCTAGGACTAGTACCTTCCTAAAGCCAGAAAGTTATCGTGACCCACTGATTTCTTCTACTTCCCATTCTCTCTATGGTGTGATTAGGCTTAATTACTTGTCAATAAAATGAGCACTTTCAGTGTCTTAAAGCAAAATTCTATATAATTGGGAAAAAAGGCACAGAATTAAACCTTTCTTTCTCTTTGGAAATTTTTCACTTATCTCAAATGAAGTGGTGTGTCTGTGGGTGCGTACATGTATAATTTAATGAACACTCACTTCTTTTTTGTAAGGTCAGAAAATCATTCTTTTCTAAATATTAAGGAGGAAAGTGTCAGTTTTTACAGGAGGAAGTTTTAGGAAGAGGGATGTCTGTCTACTAAATTATAAGCTAAGGAAACAAAATAATTTTTGTGGAAAAAACTAAGGGTTATACATTGGTCAGAACTAATGAGGGAACAGAAAGAAACTTCCTTTCTTTGTATATTTTTGCTTTCCTCTCTGACATCAATGATAATTTTTCATTTTATATAAACTGACTCAGTTTTAAGTAGCACCTTCCTATAGATGGAGAATCTCATAAGAAATACAGATTCAACTACCAGATGACCAACTGGTTGGCCCAGTTTTCAGGACTGAAGCCAAGATTTGATTTAAAATAAAGAAACAGATAGTTTCTCAGCAAAGTGTGCTGCCTGATTATCCAGAGAGCCTGATCAAGCTTCCAGTTTAATTTATCCAAGGTACACTTTGTAGTTTTCCACTCATTACAGCTTGCAACAACATGCCATATGATTTATGTCTTCTTTCAAACATAATCTCACCTTGCCCGGATGGGGAGTTTCCCTCCTGCCTTGATGGCTTCCCTCTCCAAGGTTCCTTTGCTGTTCTGTCTCCCCTACTTGATCTCTAACAATGGAATTCCTCAAAGTTAAACTCTTGGTTCTCTTTTACCTAGCATTCTCTCTCCAGATGATTTCATCAACTGTCATGGCTTTTGTCACTGTCACAATGTCAAGGACAACCAAAAGTACATCTCTAGACTAGACCTCTCTCTGAGTTCCAGCTCCCAATGTGTGTAGGCAGCTGACGTTTACAGACTGATCACCAAGTTCTTCGCCAAGTGCTGTAACACACATTTTTAACTTAGTCTTTTACACATAATTATATTTTATCCTTTTGTTTATTTTCAAGTATACATATAATATTAGTAAAATATACATTCCTATAAAAGCTAAAATTATAAAAAAGATGAGTCATATCAGTGTGCCTACTGTTCCCCTTCCAGACAACCTCATCTCTTGCCCACCCTCAAGTGTCTACTGTTAGTTTAATGTAAGATTTTATTTACTTTTCACAACTACTCAGTGAAGACACTATTATAGTACTTTCCTTTTAAAGATGGGATAAATGGTATATAAGATTATTTTAAAACTTATCCAAGATTTCACAGATGGTATGTAACAAAACAGGTAATACAAATTCAGTTCCCCTCGCTTCAGCACCTTGATTCTTCCATTTTTATTTTTCAGTTCAAATGGGTATTTCTCAGAGACATCACATTCAACTGTCCAAACTTAAACTTCTCATTCTTCTGCAATGTACCACTCACCAAGGTTGATCGTTCTCTTGCATCTTAATGTCAGTAAGTGACTCAATCAAATACCCATTTGTTCACTGAGAAAACATAATATCCCATCCCCCATCATAATTTATAACTAATCACTCACCAAACCTTTCTGATGTGATTCAGAAATCTTTCTCGTATCTGAGATTTCTATCATCAGAGGTGCCACCAGCAGCTCTTGACTAAATCTGTTTCCAGACTTGTGACCTTCCAAATCAACCTATGCACGATCACCAAAGGGATTGGTTAAAAATGCTCAAATAGGAATGTCATCCCGACCCTCTTCCCCTTAAAATCTTTGGCTTCCCATTGCACCTTAGAAGACAATACAAAATCATTAGGAGGGCTTACAAGGAAGGCTCTCTTAGTTCAGTTCCTGCTCACTTCCCTGGCTACCTGTCAGTCTCTGTCGTCCAGGTACATTGGTTTTCTCTCAGTTGCTCAATTTCCTTTTGACCATAGAGCCTTCACACATGCTGTTCCCTGTACTTGAAACTCTTGTTCTCTCTTTCATAACCTATATAGCTCTGTTCTGTATCCGAGCCTTGTTTTGCCCAGGAGAGCCTTTGCTGTCCCTCCAATCTACTTCTAGTCCTGCTCTGATATGCTGTCATGTCACCCTTTCCCTGGAAAAGGAATGACAACCCACTCTTGTACTCCTGCCTGGAGAACCCCACAGACAGAATAGCCTGGCGGGCTATAGTCCATGGCGTAGCAAAGAGTCAGACATGGCTGAGGACTGAGCACATGCTCTCATATCACCCTTTACTCTGGATTTATTCCATTTATCATCACATAACTAATTCATTAGTCCAAAATAAATGTTCCCCCTAACTAGACCATAAGCTCCAGGAAAGCAAGAACAGTTTGTCTCTCAGTCACCCCGTGCCTGGAAGATAACAGGTGACTAATAACTTATAATATGAAATTCAGTCTGACTCTTAGTAAGTAGCTTACTTAGCTGGCTCTCAAGTTTCCATTCCTGGAAATGGGGATGGCAGAACTACCTTAGAATCACATTACCTCTTTCAAGCAAGTTGGCTTCACCCCTAGCAGTTCTGTCCTCTAGTAAGTGTATTTAGAGTTTAAACAGTTCAAGGAGCTAAAGATGTTCTCCAATGGATGTCTCTTGGGAACAGATATGAGGCCCTTTAAATCTTGGCCTTCTTTCCCTTTCCTCTCCTCTTCAACCCAAGAGTCCTTAAAGAAACTCTAAACATCACAGAGAAAGATCATTGGAAAATCTTTTGCAAATTCACTTCTCTGTATACTTCTAAACAGTACTGCTTTAATTGATTCAAGTTTGCAGGATTGGATACTAATTTCAAGACAACTCCCCAAACAATTCACCACAAAACAGAACATAAGAGTTATGGTAGGTATAATTAAAATGCCATTGCATTCTAATATTGTATCTTCCTCCATTGCTCCCATCCACAGTTGGTTTTCTGTACCAACAAAGAAACAGCTGTATGATCAACGGGTGTCCATCTGGGTGCTTCCATCTGCGGCTCTTTTGCACTAGTACCAAGTGGATCTGAAAAAGCAAAATGCGTCCCATTCTTGATTCTACTGTTGTCCATTATTTCACGTGTGCAAAAATACGAGCTGAAAGAGCCTTTGGGGCTCTCTCTCAAAGTGGTACTTCCAAGAAGTTCAAGGGAACCTAATAATGTTAATTTGGATTTATGCCATTGTCAAGAACTCATAAGCAGTTTAGGAGGGGTGAAGGACAGAAGGAGGCCAATCCCTATCACATTACCTAGGGAGGAACTGTAATGTTTCAGCTAATGGCATTATTATGAAAGTACCTCATTCAACACAGAAATAAAAAGAATCTGAAAAAATGAACATGACGAGGCTCGTAGGACTTCAGAAGCTGTCAAACTTCTTCATTCCCAATACTTCTTTCCTTCACCACCATCAAACTCCCATCATATATTCATGAAGCAGGTTCATGTTGACTTTGTTATCTTAGCAGACCTGAAAGCCTGCGGAATAGGAAATGTCCTGGACATTGTAGTGTTCTAACTCGGATCACTGGATAATCAGCTTTCTAAATGTTTGTTCTCTCGAGCAGCTTTTGGGGTCACTGTTGTCATAGGCTCCATCTGTTTTTAACATGCTTGTAAGGAATGAACCAGAAATCTCTTATCCTTCATTTCTTAGTTCAAGTGGTACCTCTTCAAAAGGCCTTCCCCAGTTTCTCCAGGAAGAGTTAAGTGTTTAAGTGGTTATTCTATTTTTCTCTCATTGTCCACATCAAACATACTTATGATTACAATGCTATAATATCTATTTACATGTCACTATTTTTTTGCAAATTCACGTCTCTGTATACTTCTAAACAGTACTGCTTTAATTGATTCAAGTTTGCAGGATTGGATACTAATTTCAAGACAACTCCCCAAACAATTCACCACAAAACAGAACATAAGAGTTATGGTAGGTATAATTAAAATGCCATTGCATTCTAATATTGTATCTTCCTCCATTGCTCCCATCCACAGTTGGTTTTCTGTACCAACAAAGAAACAGCTGTATGATCAACGGGTGTCCATCTGGGTGCTTCCATCTGCGGCTCTTTTGCACTAGTACCAAGTGGATCTGAAAAAGCAAAATGCGTCCCATTCTTGATTCTACTGTTGTCCATTATTTCACGTGTGCAAAAATACGAGCTGAAAGAGCCTTTGGGGCTCTCTCTCAAAGTGGTACTTCCAAGAAGTTCAAGGGAACCTAATAATGTTAATTTGGATTTATGCCATTGTCAAGAACTCATAAGCAGTTTAGGAGGGGTGAAGGACAGAAGGAGGCCAATCCCTATCACATTACCTAGGGAGGAACTGTAATGTTTCAGCTAATGGCATTATTATGAAAGTACCTCATTCAACACAGAAATAAAAAGAATCTGAAAAAATGAACATGACGAGGCTCGTAGGACTTCAGAAGCTGTCAAACTTCTTCATTCCCAATACTTCTTTCCTTCACCACCATCAAACTCCCATCATATATTCATGAAGCAGGTTCATGTTGACTTTGTTATCTTAGCAGACCTGAAAGCTCATGGAATAGGAAATGTCCTGGACATTGTAGTGTTCTAACTCGGATCACTGGATAATCAGCTTTCTAAATGTTTGTTCTCTCGAGCAGCTTTTGGGGTCACTGTTGTCATAGGCTCCATCTGTTTTTAACATGCTTGTAAGGAATGAACCAGAAATCTCTTATCCTTCATTTCTTAGTTCAAGTGGTACCTCTTCAAAAGGCCTTCCCCAGTTTCTCCAGGAAGAGTTAAGTGTTTAAGTGGTTATTCTATTTTTCTCTCATTGTCCACATCAAACATACTTATGATTACAATGCTATAATATCTATTTACATGTCAATCTTTCATTCACTGATTCTAGTTTTTGCTATTTTTGCTGTGTCTTCAGGCTCCAAAAAATGATTAAGTGAACTAAATTTGTTTCTTGATTTTTATTCATTTCTTAATGGTACAGCAAAATACACCAGATGTGTAAGAACTGTGAAGTACAGGAGGACACCCATTGTCCAGAATATTCTATATATTCCACAGGCAGGAAAAAGTTTCTTTGAAGAAATCAACCATAAACTCAAATTCCCAGTTTAGCCTCTCATTTCTACCTTCTCTCCAATCAAATTGTCACCATTTTTAAATATAAAGAATGAGAAACCAGCTCTAATTTTGTAACTGTGACAGCTTACTTTACCATGCCAAACTTTAATTTCCCAAACTAAGGCTTGTAGGGTTGGTGCAGGCTAATTCAGAGTGCACAGAAGAGCACTGATTACAGTGTCTGACAGACAGTAAGTGGTAAACAGCACTTCACTCTTATACTTACAAATATTAGGAACTTAATACACATTTTCATTTTCCCTTATTCTCCCTGTATCTCTGCTCTTACGAAGCTCTTAGCCATAAAGACATGATCAAAAGACAGGAAATGAGAGGGAAAATGTGAAACAAAATGGTCTAAAATCCAGAAAACCCATCTTTGAAGACTAATGATACATTTTCTTTACATCATATCCACATGCAGTCTAGTTAGAGGAATTTTTCGACCCACATGTCATATCTTTGATAACTAACTAATACTTTGGCCTATCTTTTGGCTCAAAAGACTGATCATGCTGGAGCACAGGGTTGTAAATGAACTTGTTTAACTAGCTGATTTCAGACATTAGCAAGTGAGAGAGACCACAGCATGCACTTCATAACTACTGTATTCTAGCTAAATTAATAGACAAAGACTATATCAAAGTGTAACCATCTTCAAATCTGCTTTTCTATCAGTGATTCTAATCTATAGTAAGGGGGGTCCTTACTATAAAGAGTAAACTGCATATCAATTAAAGACCAAATTTGGGGCAAAAAAAAGTTAAGAATAAACCAGGATCCTTATTCTTAGTTCAAGTGGTACCTCTTCAAAAGGCCTTCCCCAGTTTCTCCAGGAAGAGTTAAGTGTTTAAGTGGTTATTCTATTTTTCTCTCATTGTCCACATCAAACATACTTATGATTACAATGCTATAATATCTATTTACATGTCAATCTTTCATTCACTGATTCTAGTTTTTGCTATTTTTGCTGTGTCTTCAGGCTCCAAAAAATGATTAAGTGAACTAAATTTGTTTCTTGATTTTTATTCATTTCTTAATGGTACAGCAAAATACACCAGATGTGTAAGAACTGTGAAGTACAGGAGGACACCCATTGTCCAGAATATTCTATATATTCCACAGGCAGGAAAAAGTTTCTTTGAAGAAATCAACCATAAACTCAAATTCCCAGTTTAGCCTCTCATTTCTACCTTCTCTCCAATCAAATTGTCACCATTTTTAAATATAAAGAATGAGAAACCAGCTCTAATTTTGTAACTGTGACAGCTTACTTTACCATGCCAAACTTTAATTTCCCAAACTAAGGCTTGTAGGGTTGGTGCAGGCTAATTCAGAGTGCACAGAAGAGCACTGATTACAGTGTCTGACAGACAGTAAGTGGTAAACAGCACTTCACTCTTATACTTACAAATATTAGGAACTTAATACACATTTTCATTTTCCCTTATTCTCCCTGTATCTCTGCTCTTACGAAGCTCTTAGCCATAAAGACATGATCAAAAGACAGGAAATGAGAGGGAAAATGTGAAACAAAAATGGTCTAAAATCCAGAAAACCCATCTTTGAAGACTAATGATACATTTTCTTTACATCATATCCACATGCAGTCTAGTTAGAGGAATTTTTCGACCCACATGTCATATCTTTGATAACTAACTAATACTTTGGCCTATCTTTTGGCTCAAAAGACTGATCATGCTGGAGCACAGGGTTGTAAATGAACTTGTTTAACTAGCTGATTTCAGACATTAGCAAGTGAGAGAGACCACAGCATGCACTTCATAACTACTGTATTCTAGCTAAATTAATAGACAAAGACTATATCAAAGTGTAACCATCTTCAAATCTGCTTTTCTATCAGTGATTCTAATCTATAGTAAGGGGGGTCCTTACTATAAAGAGTAAACTGCATATCAATTAAAGACCAAATTTGGGGCTTAAAAAAAAATAAAGCAAACACATTCCTAAGATTTCCATAAGGTACACCAGGATCTCTCATTTCCCACCCAAGTAAGCACAAGTAATCAACCATCAATCATTACACATACGGGGGTCCTGAGAGATGTTCATTGAAGATTCTTAGTTAAATAAAAAACAGTCCCTGTTTTCAAGGAATTACATTCTAATGCTAAAACTGACTAATAAATTAAAATGGTCATATTTGGCATATGTATTATTATCACAACAATAAAAATGTGGCACTTGTAGAGCCCAGAGACAAAGAATTAGAGAAGACTTCCTGAAAGAAGTGGCATATGCTAAATTTTATTGCATACTTAGGAGATAGTAGTCATAGAAGGAGAAGGGTAACCAAGGGGAGGAACCACATGTGCAAAGGTGTGATGCCCAACAGTATAACTTGTTTAGTGAGCTACAAACAGATCATCATGGTGCCAATGGGGTATTTTGAAGGCCACAGTCAGAAGTCAAGGCCAGAAAATAGCTTAAGAGCTCCAAGAGCCTCATGTGTAAGGACTTTAATTTTTACCATCAAAGTTATTGAGAAATTTTAAGGAATAAGTTGGAAAGGAACATAACCAGATTTGCATTGCAGATTACTTCAGCTGACTTGCAGAGAATGGACCATACACAGAGATACATCAAACTTGATCACCCATAGGAAATGCTCTTAGAAGCGAATGGCTTCAGTGTTTAAAATTCTGGTCTCAGCCTATTCAATTGACTTCACAACTCTCAAATGGGATGTGACCTATAGTTTGGAAAAAACGCTTTATAAGAAGAAACAGACTGGAGTCAGGAAGATCAGATAGGAGGTTATTGTAGAAAATGCAGTCTAGTTAGAGGAATTTTTCGACCCACATGTCATATCTTTGATAACTAACTAATACTTTGGCCTATCTTTTGGCTCAAAAGACTGATCATGCTGGAGCACAGGGTTGTAAATGAACTTGTTTAACTAGCTGATTTCAGACATTAGCAAGTGAGAGAGACCACAGCATGCACTTCATAACTACTGTATTCTAGCTAAATTAATAGACAAAGACTATATCAAAGTGTAACCATCTTCAAATCTGCTTTTCTATCAGTGATTCTAATCTATAGTAAGGGGGGTCCTTACTATAAAGAGTAAACTGCATATCAATTAAAGACCAAATTTGGGGCTTAAAAAAAAATAAAGCAAACACATTCCTAAGATTTCCATAAGGTACACCAGGATCTCTCATTTCCCACCCAAGTAAGCACAAGTAATCAACCATCAATCATTACACATACGGGGGTCCTGAGAGATGTTCATTGAAGATTCTTAGTTAAATAAAAAACAGTCCCTGTTTTCAAGGAATTACATTCTAATGCTAAAACTGACTAATAAATTAAAATGGTCATATTTGGCATATGTATTATTATCACAACAATAAAAATGTGGCACTTGTAGAGCCCAGAGACAAAGAATTAGAGAAGACTTCCTGAAAGAAGTGGCATATGCTAAATTTTATTGCATACTTAGGAGATAGTAGTCATAGAAGGAGAAGGGTAACCAAGGGGAGGAACCACATGTGCAAAGGTGTGATGCCCAACAGTATAACTTGTTTAGTGAGCTACAAACAGATCATCATGGTGCCAATGGGGTATTTTGAAGGCCACAGTCAGAAGTCAAGGCCAGAAAATAGCTTAAGAGCTCCAAGAGCCTCATGTGTAAGGACTTTAATTTTTACCATCAAAGTTATTGAGAAATTTTAAGGAATAAGTTGGAAAGGAACATAACCAGATTTGCATTGCAGATTACTTCAGCTGACTTGCAGAGAATGGACCATACACAGAGATACATCAAACTTGATCACCCATAGGAAATGCTCTTAGAAGCGAATGGCTTCAGTGTTTAAAATTCTGGTCTCAGCCTATTCAATTGACTTCACAACTCTCAAATGGGATGTGACCTATAGTTTGGAAAAAACGCTTTATAAGAAGAAACAGACTGGAGTCAGGAAGATCAGATAGGAGGTTATTGTAGTAATTCAAGCAAAAAGAGATGTGGACCTCAGCTAAGGCAACATAATGAAAAGGATCTGATAGCTTTTGCTTTATTATTAAAACCCTATTTATTTTGGTTGCTGTAAGCTAGTTAAGCAAAATTGGCAGCAATAGTGCACTTATGAGATAATCATCATCTGAATGCCTGCCCTGTTGCACTGTGGAAAGAGCTTTATACAAATATTAACTCTAATTCTGACTGCAACACTGTAGAGTAGATACTATCTCCATTTTATGGATAAGAATACCGAAAGCCCTGAGAAATCAAGTAGATTTGCCAAAATCATATTGACAGAAGTTAGCAGATAGGTACACTGCCTATCTATTTCGTGTTAGTTAATTCACATTAAGTACTGAGCAGTAATGTAGTACTTTGATTATTACTTAGCTTATTTCCAGTTTTTTGATGTAATAAACAATACTGTCATAGACATTTTGAGGCCTATGGACCACAGTTCCTTGAGAAGAAATTCTTAGATCATAAGGTGGATACATTATAGATATATTTTATCCTTGTTAAGGATGCATCTATCAATTATACTCTATTGAGTGTTTCTGCACGTGTAGCTGCTGGATTTTTCTATAGGCCTTTTCTGCATCATTGGAAATGATCATAAGATTTTGTACTGTAGTTCTATTAGTATAATAGATCTTTAATGTTTTCTATTAGTATGATAGATTTTTAATGTTTTATCTGATATTAAATACTCTTGCATTAATAAATAAGCCCTACTCACACTTTAAAAAAAAGGAATCAAGGGAGCCTGTTTTTTATTTAATACACTAACATTTAAATTTATTTAGGATGTTTGTATCAATATTCATAAGCAAGACTATTTCATTACTTCTTTTCTGGTACAATCTTGAGTTAGCTATGGGGATTTACTGTCTACTTCATAAAAATAAGCTTGGTTTTCTCCCTTCTTTTTTATATACCCTGGAATAATTTAAGTGGAATTATAATCATGTCATTATTAAAGACTTGGTCTACTTCTCCCATGAAACTTCTGAGGGATGTTGCTCTTTCATAGGGGGATCTTTAGCAACATTTCGGTTTTTTTTTTTAAGGTAATTTGTATATATATACAGTCTCTGCTGGGGTCAATTTTGGTAACTTTTGTTTAATTATGTACTTAGTTTGGGCTTTCAAATATTTCCGTGGAGTTCCAAAGTGTTTATTAAAACCCTATTTATTTTGGTTGCTGTAAGCGAGTTAAGCAAAATTGGTAGCAATAGTGCACTTATGAGATAATCATCATCTGAATGCCTGCCCTGTTGCACTGTGGAAAGAGCTTTATACAAATATTAACTCTAATTCTGACTGCAACACTGTAGAGTAGATACTATCTCCATTTTATGGATAAGAATACCGAAAGCCCTGAGAAATCAAGTAGATTTGCCAAAATCATATTGACAGAAGTTAGCAGATAGGTACACTGCCTATCTATTTCGTGTTAGTTAATTCACATTAAGTACTGAGCAGTAATGTAGTACTTTGATTATTACTTAGCTTATTTCCAGTTTTTTGATGTAATAAACAATACTGTCATAGACATTTTGAGGCCTATGGACCACAGTTCCTTGAGAAGAAATTCTTAGATCATAAGGTGGATACATTATAGATATATTTTATCCTTGTTAAGGATGCATCTATCAATTATACTCTATTGAGTGTTTCTGCACGTGTAGCTGCTGGATTTTTCTATAGGCCTTTTCTGCATCATTGGAAATGATCATAAGATTTTGTACTGTAGTTCTATTAGTATAATAGATCTTTAATGTTTTCTATTAGTATGATAGATTTTTAATGTTTTATCTGATATTAAATACTCTTGCATTAATAAATAAGCCCTACTCACACTTTAAAAAAAAGGAATCAAGGGAGCCTGTTTTTTATTTAATACACTAACATTTAAATTTATTTAGGATGTTTGTATCAATATTCATAAGCAAGACTATTTCATTACTTCTTTTCTGGTACAATCTTGAGTTAGCTATGGGGATTTACTGTCTACTTCATAAAAATAAGCTTGGTTTTCTCCCTTCTTTTTTATATACCCTGGAATAATTTAAGTGGAATTATAATCATGTCATTATTAAAGACTTGGTCTACTTCTCCCATGAAACTTCTGAGGGATGTTGCTCTTTCATAGGGGGATCTTTAGCAACATTTCGGTTTTTTTTTTTTAAGGTAATTTGTATATATATACAGTCTCTGCTGGGGTCAATTTTGGTAACTTTTGTTTAATTATGTACTTAGTTTGGGCTTTCAAATATTTCCGTGGAGTTCCAAAGTGTTTCCAAAGAGTCTTTAAATTATTTAAAATTTTTCTCTTTTATGGTTATTTATTTTTGTCCTAATTGTTTATTCTCTGGAAAAGGGAAATGACAAGTCACTCCAGCATTCTTGCCTGGAGAATCCCATGGACAGAGGAGCCTTGAAGGCTACAGTCCATGGGGTCACAAAGAGTTGGACGTGATTGAGCGACACTACTAATTCTTCATAATATGCTTTCTCCTCTTCTTTCTTGATCAGGTTAGCCAGTGACTTTATGTTTTTCTTTTTCTAATAAAGATTTTGGTTTTATAGTCTTTCTATAGACTAATTTGTCCATCTGTGCTTTTAATTAATGCCTTTCTTGGATTACTCTGGCCTATTTTGTGATTTAACTTTTAACATTATGAATGGAGCTCTTTAATTCTTTTTTTTTTTTTTTTTTACTCTTATGGATGTAGGATTTATTGGATTAAGTTTCCAGGTGTTAGAATATTTTGTGGGTTTTTATGTCATTAATTTCTAGTTTTATTGTATTATGCAAAGAAAATATATCTAAAATTTTAATTTTTGTGAATGTTTCTCACACACTATAAAAAAAAATATATGATTAGATAGCTATATAATCTACTTAATTATATAGAAAGATATATGCATATACTGATGATGTTATTTAGGTTTCTATATCAAGGGTTAGTTAGCAAACTATAGTCTGACTCAGCCTGCATTTGTAAATAAGGTTTTCTTGGAAAAGAGCCACACCTATTTATTTATGTAGTATCTCTGACTGCTTTAACACTGCAAAATCAGAGCTGAGTATCTGCAATGGGGACAATATGGACCAGAAGATCTAAAATATATATTATATGGCCTTTTCCAGAAAACATTTGCTGGCTTTGTTCTATATCATCATGAATTTTTAGTCTAATTCATCTGTTTTCCATTTTAACAGTATACCAAATTTTTCAAATACTATTAAACTTCTGATTACTTTTGAATCTCCTGGAAAATGAAAGATACTTCTGTATGACTAAATAAATATAAATAACTTTGATGTTTTCATTGTAAATTTTAGAATCTAGCATTACAAATATCTTTAAACTAAAAAAGAACAATAAAAAAGGTAAATTCTACCTTGTAAAACATCAATATTTTGACCATTGCTCTATTTGTATGTGCTTGATATATTTTTGAGAATTTTTTTATTTTCAACCATTCTAAATTTATTTACTTTGGATGTGTATAATATATAACATAGCATCAGATGTTACTTTGTTTGCCAATCAGGAAAATAATATAATTCTATCAACTCTTTTTTATCTTTTGATATGGTCAATATTTTGGTTTCAACTCAGTCATACTGTTTTATATTGTGTAATATACCTAGAAATCTCTCCTTTTTTGGTTACTTCCTATTTGGCCCCTACTCTGCAAGAGATGTAAGAGACCCAGGTTCCATCCCTGTGTCAGGAAGATCTCCTGGAGGAGGGTATGTCAATCCACTCCAGTATTCTTGCCTGAATCTCACGGACAGGTCCATAGGGTCGCAAGGAGTCAGACATGACTGATGTGACTTAGCACACATGTATGCATAAGCAATATTACAAGATAATAGCTTCCTCTCCTTGGATCTCCTTTAGCATCTGGTTTGAAATAATATTAATTTACTCCTGATAATAACCCTAAATAAATTAGCAAGTTCTTTATACTTTTATGTGATTTATTTTCCTTATATTTTGATAATAGTATATCATATCTTTTGGACTGTGTAGCAATGCACACCATACTTGCTGTTATATAACTACCATTGCTATTAGTTCTATATGCAAAATTTTTTTTATAGTTTAGATTTTTTTGTTGTCACTCTATATTTTGAAAAATATACATATTTTGCAATGAAAATGGCCATTTGTAAATAAGGTTTTCTTGGAAAAGAGCCACACCTATTTATTTATGTAGTATCTCTGACTGCTTTAACACTGCAAAATCAGAGCTGAGTATCTGCAATGGGGACAATATGGACCAGAAGATCTAAAATATATATTATATGGCCTTTTCCAGAAAACATTTGCTGGCTTTGTTCTATATCATCATGAATTTTTAGTCTAATTCATCTGTTTTCCATTTTAACAGTATACCAAATTTTTCAAATACTATTAAACTTCTGATTACTTTTGAATCTCCTGGAAAATGAAAGATACTTCTGTATGACTAAATAAATATAAATAACTTTGATGTTTTCATTGTAAATTTTAGAATCTAGCATTACAAATATCTTTAAACTAAAAAAGAACAATAAAAAAGGTAAATTCTACCTTGTAAAACATCAATATTTTGACCATTGCTCTATTTGTATGTGCTTGATATATTTTTGAGAATTTTTTTATTTTCAACCATTCTAAATTTATTTACTTTGGATGTGTATAATATATAACATAGCATCAGATGTTACTTTGTTTGCCAATCAGGAAAATAATATAATTCTATCAACTCTTTTTTATCTTTTGATATGGTCAATATTTTGGTTTCAACTCAGTCATACTGTTTTATATTGTGTAATATACCTAGAAATCTCTCCTTTTTTGGTTACTTCCTATTTGGCCCCTACTCTGCAAGAGATGTAAGAGACCCAGGTTCCATCCCTGTGTCAGGAAGATCTCCTGGAGGAGGGTATGTCAATCCACTCCAGTATTCTTGCCTGAATCTCACGGACAGGTCCATAGGGTCGCAAGGAGTCAGACATGACTGATGTGACTTAGCACACATGTATGCATAAGCAATATTACAAGATAATAGCTTCCTCTCCTTGGATCTCCTTTAGCATCTGGTTTGAAATAATATTAATTTACTCCTGATAATAACCCTAAATAAATTAGCAAGTTCTTTATACTTTTATGTGATTTATTTTCCTTATATTTTGATAATAGTATATCATATCTTTTGGACTGTGTAGCAATGCACACCATACTTGCTGTTATATAACTACCATTGCTATTAGTTCTATATGCAAATATATAGTTAGTATTCATCACTAGTACATTGGCCAAGTCTCTTTTATTCTTTATTGTTGCCTGAAGCTTATTCTCTAGTATATTCCTCAGGAAAAAATATATTCCATGAATTATTGCATATCCACAGCAGCTCACATGCAGCCTTTATACAAGAAAGTCACTTTGGCCAGAGAGAAAATGATTGCCCACATTCTTCTTTTAAAAAAAAATGAGTATTTTAAAATATTCTTCCATTATCTTCTGGCAATAAAGTATTACTATCAAGCAGTTTGATGACATCAGATTTTCTTTTCTTGATAAATGTACTGGTCTTTTTTTCTTAGTCTTCAATTTCTGTTTCATTAAAGTCCAGGAATTTTACTATAACATGATGCTGCTTTATGCATAATTTAGATGACACAATTCTATGCCAAACTGCAACAGACAGATACATGGGAAGCACTTTCAATGGGTTATTTTGTCTTTTTAATTTCAAGAACATTTTCATGAGTTGTACTTTTTAACAGTTATTCTATTCCATTGTTTTGATTTTCTTGTTCAGAGATTCCTAATTATATACATATTGAACCTTTTTCGCCTATCTTTGTCTTTCACTTTTTCTTAAGTTATTTTCTCTTCCTGCTGTTTTTTCTTTTTTGCTTACTATTGATCTTCAGGTGTTATTTGTTTTATTTACTAATTCTCATGTTTGTTCAAGTCTAGTTTTCAATTCTGAAATTGTTTTTCTTTTTCTTTGATTACTAACTCTTCTATTATTATTCTAACTTCTATTATTTCTAACTTCTAACTTATTTTGAAATGTTAAGTTATCAGGTTCTATGTTTAATTTGCTCATAGGCAAGTCTTTCTGACATCAGTTTCCTGTAGAGACATTATTATACTCTTATTATCTCCTCTCCATAATTACTTTCACTATTGTTGTTTAGTCACTAAGTCAAATTTGATACTTTCGTGAACCCATGGACTGTAGCCTGCCATATTCCTTTCCCCATGGAATTTTCCAGACAAGATAACTTGAGCGAATTCCCATTTCCTTCTCCAACCCAGAGATCAAACCTACATCTCATGCATAGGCACGATTTCTTACCACTGGCTTTTGACTTTGTTCCTCTCTTCCATTTTATATAAACCATTTTTGGGTCCTACTATCACTGTTTTTCCTAATTTATGTTATCTTTTTATCAGTTTCTCATAGTTTTGTATTCAGTTTTAAAAGTTACCTCTCTTCATATCCACAGCAGCTCACATGCAGCCTTTATACAAGAAAGTCACTTTGGCCAGAGAGAAAATGATTGCCCACATTCTTCTTTTAAAAAAAAATGAGTATTTTAAAATATTCTTCCATTATCTTCTGGCAATAAAGTATTACTATCAAGCAGTTTGATGACATCAGATTTTCTTTTCTTGATAAATGTACTGGTCTTTTTTTCTTAGTCTTCAATTTCTGTTTCATTAAAGTCCAGGAATTTTACTATAACATGATGCTGCTTTATGCATAATTTAGATGACACAATTCTATGCCAAACTGCAACAGACAGATACATGGGAAGCACTTTCAATGGGTTATTTTGTCTTTTTAATTTCAAGAACATTTTCATGAGTTGTACTTTTTAACAGTTATTCTATTCCATTGTTTTGGTTTTCTTGTTCAGAGATTCCTAATTATATACATATTGAACCTTTTTCGCCTATCTTTGTCTTTCACTTTTTCTTAAGTTATTTTCTCTTCCTGCTGTTTTTTCTTTTTTGCTTACTATTGATCTTCAGGTGTTATTTGTTTTATTTACTAATTCTCATGTTTGTTCAAGTCTAGTTTTCAATTCTGAAATTGTTTTTCTTTTTCTTTGATTACTAACTCTTCTATTATTATTCTAACTTCTATTATTTCTAACTTCTAACTTATTTTGAAATGTTAAGTTATCAGGTTCTATGTTTAATTTGCTCATAGGCAAGTCTTTCTGACATCAGTTTCCTGTAGAGACATTATTATACTCTTATTATCTCCTCTCCATAATTACTTTCACTATTGTTGTTTAGTCACTAAGTCAAATTTGATACTTTCGTGAACCCATGGACTGTAGCCTGCCATATTCCTTTCCCCATGGAATTTTCCAGACAAGATAACTTGAGCGAATTCCCATTTCCTTCTCCAACCCAGAGATCAAACCTACATCTCATGCATAGGCACGATTTCTTACCACTGGCTTTTGACTTTGTTCCTCTCTTCCATTTTTATATAAACCATTTTTGGGTCCTACTATCACTGTTTTTCCTAATTTATGTTATCTTTTTATCAGTTTCTCATAGATTTGTATTCAGTTTTAAAAGTTAATACTGATACTCTGGCCTTTTCACATCTTACATCCTCAGATTGGCGTGTATGAAAAATTGTTCCAATTTCAGCTACTGTTCTCAAATTGGCCTATGGTATTTTCCAGTAAGTACTTGTTTGATTATTTCAAAATACTACTGTGTTTTGCTTCTTTTGCTTTCTTACTCACAGATTATACAATATCATGTTTTATCCTTACCTTCTCTCATTTGTGACTTAAGAACACCTTAACTAGTTGTGCTATATATCTTTTTTTTTCCCCTCAAGTGACATTCTAGTTATTTGTCCTCATTTATAAAGAGATTCAGGAAGGTTCAGAAATGACACCACGACTACCATTTCCACCAAATCCTTATCTAATTTTTTAAAGCTATATTTAAAAGGCTTATTTATAATGATAATATTTGCAACCATGGGCTTTTATACTCCCATTTTCCTCAAATTATTACTAAATCTGTATCAGTTTCTTTTCCTCCTTAAAAAGATTCATCTATAAGGTGAGTCCTATACAACCAGATTTCAAGGGTACAGCCTTTGCTTCTAACTGTGTTTTTAAATTATTATTTACAACTATTTAGTCCTATATCTTTAACTGAAATCCTTTCAAGGTCACCACATCATCACCTCATATACTTACTGATTTGGCTTTATTTATTTTTTCTTTATTTTTGACTCCTATAGATTTTTCTCAGATATACATTGAAATTGTTTTAACATATACATTTTTATACTGAATTGTTTCTATTTGTAATGAGTGGGGCTCTCAGAAGCTCAGTCTCTCATGTTGCTTGAAACAGAGAACCAACTTATTCTTTTTAACAAAATGTGTACTTAAAATGAGATACATTAAGTGAGCATTTAGAGTTTTCAATTTAAGTTATGACTTAGTATTTTAACAACATCCTTGAATACTTCTGTATTTACTTTCATAATATATGTATATTTTTTCATTTCTCAAGGTTGAATTGTTCTGTTGTTTTTTAGTTGCTTAATCATGTTTGACTTTTTTGTGACCCCGTGGACTGTATTCTGCCAGGCTCTTCTGTCCATGGGATTTCCCACGCAAGAATACTGGAATGGGTTGCCATTTCCTTCTCTAGGGAATCTTCCTGACTCAGGGATCAAATCTGCATCTCCTGCTTAGCAAGCAGATTCTTTATCACTGAACCACTGGGGAAGTCCCTCTGTGCATACTTCAAATTCTGACATAAATTTTCAAATTAAGAGGCTATAAGAAAGATCTGTATTATTTCAGACTCAGAGTATAACTGGTACTCTGAGATTTGTAGAATCCAACAAGTATATAGGGCTCTTTTTTGTAGAATGAACATGAGTCAAAGGTCAATCCATGAACAGATCAAAGATTTTCCTCAAAAATCAATTTGAAAGTTTCTCCAGATCTGAATGGCCAGACAGCCTGTCACTTGAAAAAAAACCCTCTATCACAAGCCATGACTACAGTAATTTTAACTTGAAAAAATATTACATTAGTATCAATAAGCATGAATGTACCTGGCCAGCCAATATCAATCCTAACAATTTGAAATTTCAATATTCTCTGTTTAGTATATAGGTTTTTCTCCACCACTAGTATGATTAGAACTCTGCTTTTTGCTTATAATTTAGAAATTATATCCTATTTCCTTTAAAAGGATTAAATCTCAGACTAATAAAAGTTACAAATGACTATTTATTCTACTAAGAAAAGTTATAAATAACTAAATTATCCTGCTAGTTATTTGTAACTTCTCTTAGTCTGAAGATTTAATCCTCTTCATCCTCTATATCTTTTCTTTATTTTGTTACTCTTTCTTTAAAGGAAATAGGATTTAGTTTCTAAATTACAAAATTAAAAAATTCCCTGATAGCACAGATGATAAAGAATCCACCTGCAATGCAGGAGGTTTGGGCCCAATCCCTGGGCTAGGTAAATCCTCTGGAGAAGGGAAAGGCTACCCGCTCCAGTATTCTCACCTGGAGAATTCCATGGCTTGTTGCAAAGAGTTGGACACAACTGAGTGACTTCACTTTTCACTTTTCACAGCAGGATAAAACATCTTAGAGGGCTTCCCCTGGTGGTCCAGTGGGTAAGGACACCGCCTTGCAGTGCAAGGGGTGCCTGTTCGATCCCTGGCCTGGGAAGATCCCACGTGCCGCGGAGCGGCTGGACCCATGTGTCCAATTACCGAGTCGGAGCTCTGGAGCGCATGCGCCCAGAGCCGGTGCTCTGCGACGACAGACGCCACCGTGATGGGAGGCCCACAGGAGCCAAAAGAACAAAGACAGATGAAAATAGAGAAATGAAAGAACAATAGAAGTGGCCTGCCCTCTCCCCTCCCTCCCCGACCTGACCCCCGCCCAAAAATAAATAAATAAAAATAAATCTTTAAAAAAAAAAAAAAATCTTAGAAAGAAAAATAATATAAGGTAGCAAAAACAGTATTTAAGATAAAAGGTAAAAATACAATATATTCAAAACACAAAACTAGAAAGGAGGAAAGGATTACAACAGAAGACAATAAAACCAACTAATGTTAAAAGAAATTTAAAAGAGGAAAAAGAAAAGTTACATGGCAATAGAGCTTTAGGGTAGAAAGGATAAAAATAATTAAAAATTAGAGAAGCAAGTAAACTAAAGTGTAAAGTTTTTCAATGTCCATTCATTAATTTTTTTAAATTTGATTTTGGCCTCTTTTTTTTTTTTTTTCATCCATCTTTTTATTCTTTGGCATGTGTGGGCCTCCCATTGCAGTGGCCTCTCATTGCAGAGCACTGGCTCTGGGTGCATTTGCTCCAGTGTGCTGCCTCATAATTGGACACACTGGTCCAGCCACTCCACAGTACGTGGGATCTTCCCAGGCCAGGGATGAAACCCGTACCCCTTGCATTTGCAAGGCAGACTCTTTACCCACTAGATCACCAGGGAAGCCCTAAAGTAGAAATTTTATGCAACCTATATCATAACAAAGATACATATTAAAATATTACTAGTTTATCAGCAATAAAACAGAAGACAGACTTAATACATAATAAATAGAACAAAGACAGTGAAAGAAAAGAAAAAATGCTGATGCTCATTGAAGACTGGCTTTTTGCAGCAGGGGCTCTCACAGCAAAACCTTAAGAGAGAGCACCTATAGGAGCTCTTTTTAACTCTTGCCAGGCTGCTGATGCTAGGCTTTAAAACAGTCATCAAAGAAAATTACATTTTTTGTAGAGAAAGAGGAACCCTCCTTCTCTGGCTTCAGCTAAAGGGAATTAAGTGGTAGGAGTCCCCTGATATGGTGATACGCATCCTCATTTCCCCTGCCCTCCACTAGAGAGAGTATAAATCTCAATCTGCATGCTAAGGGGCAAATTATAACTTTATTGTCTATAACTCAACTGAATTTCTCTTTTGTTCCCATTATGCCAGATGACAGAGCTAATTTCCATCAGTATGCTGTACTCCTTTCCCCCTCTCGTCTTTAGCAGTAAGTTCTAGAGGATTCCTTGGTGGCTCCGTGGTAAAGAATATGCCTTAAATGCAGGAAATCTGGGTAGATGTGTATTCAGTCCCTGGGTTGGGAAGATCCCCTGAAGAAGGAAATGACAACCCACTCCAGTATTCTTGACTGAGAAATCCCATGGGAAGAGGAGCATGGTGGGCTAGACTCCATAGTATCACAAAGAGTCAGACATGACTCAGCACAGACAGATACTCTAGAGGACTGACCAAGTCCTCTAGAAGGCATAATGGAGTACACAACATTCTTGAAGCCTTTGTGTATACTGGCATGTACTAAACTATTCACTGTATTTTGGGGCAGGCAGATTGATTCCTACGATACTTACACAGCCCTCTTTTCTGTATTCTTGGCTTTTTTTAAGATTGGGTCTTCTCCTCTACTTTTGAAGAATCTCTGCTTAGGTAAGGACATGGGGACCATTCTGGTGCTTGTGTGCCGAAGTGGCAGTCTGAGATCTTATTAGAATCTACCCATAATGGATATGAAGCTCTCATCTGGTGCCTCTTGAGTCTCTCGAGTATCTCTTCATGAAGCTGTTGAGGAATCACAGTCCAAGGCCTCTCTGACGTGATACAGAGTCTCTTTCCTCCTCACACCAAGAAACCACTTATTGTTTTCAGAAAAAATCACCACTGTTTCAAATCTACACCACCAATTTCCCTAAATCGTGGACCTTTGGAATTTTCAATCTAAAAACCATATAGGAGACAATCAGCCCTGCCCAGCTATCAAAAGAAAAATGCTGATGCTAGCTTTTAGCAGGGCTCTCACAGCAAAACCTTAAGAGAGAGCACCTATAGGAGCTCTTTTTAACTCTTGCCAGGCTGCTGATGCTAGGCTTTAAAACAGTCATCAAAGAAAATTACATTTTTTGTAGAGAAAGAGGAACCCTCCTTCTCTGGCTTCAGCTAAAGGGAATTAAGTGGTAGGAGTCCCCTGATATGGTGATACGCATCCTCATTTCCCCTGCCCTCCACTAGAGAGAGTATAAATCTCAATCTGCATGCTAAGGGGCAAATTATAACTTTATTGTCTATAACTCAACTGAATTTCTCTTTTGTTCCCATTATGCCAGATGACAGAGCTAATTTCCATCAGTATGCTGTACTCCTTTCCCCCTCTCGTCTTTAGCAGTAAGTTCTAGAGGATTCCTTGGTGGCTCCGTGGTAAAGAATATGCCTTAAATGCAGGAAATCTGGGTAGATGTGTATTCAGTCCCTGGGTTGGGAAGATCCCCTGAAGAAGGAAATGACAACCCACTCCAGTATTCTTGACTGAGAAATCCCATGGGAAGAGGAGCATGGTGGGCTAGACTCCATAGTATCACAAAGAGTCAGACATGACTCAGCACAGACAGATACTCTAGAGGACTGACCAAGTCCTCTAGAAGGCATAATGGAGTACACAACATTCTTGAAGCCTTTGTGTATACTGGCATGTACTAAACTATTCACTGTATTTTGGGGCAGGCAGATTGATTCCTCGATACTTACACAGCCCTCTTTTCTGTATTCTTGGCTTTTTAAGATTGGGTCTTCTCCTCTACTTTTGAAGAATCTCTGCTTAGGTAAGGACATGGGGACCATTCTGGTGCTTGTGTGCCGAAGTGGCAGTCTGAGATCTTATTAGAATCTACCCATAATGGATATGAAGCTCTCATCTGGTGCCTCTTGAGTCTCTCGAGTATCTCTTCATGAAGCTGTTGAGGAATCACAGTCCAAGGCCTCTCTGACGTGATACAGAGTCTCTTTCCTCCTCACACCAAGAAACCACTTATTGTTTTCAGAAAAAATCACCACTGTTTCAAATCTACACCACCAATTTCCCTAAATCGTGGACCTTTGGAATTTTCAATCTAAAAACCATATAGGAGACAATCAGCCCTGCCCAGCTATCAAACTGAAAGATAAGAGAGAAAAATGGGAACTATTTGGAGAAAATATAGTAAATTCATAAATATATTTTTTTCGTGCGGTGATTTTTCTATGTCTTACGCATTTCAAAAATTGTTGAATTAAATTCAAAAGGTTACTTGTTTTATTTTCAAGGTGTTTAGAAATATTTTTCCTCAATTTATAATAGTATTCTCTTTGCATTAGAATACTAACAAGGTCAGATTAACACAATCGCTAATTACCCTGGCTAAATAAACATTGACCCTACCCTTTGTGAGCTTCTGTGGCAAAATCTGGGAGTTGGTTTCTTAAGCTTACTTAAAAAGCAAACATAGCCTATAATTCTGATAAAAACGAAATTTTTGTTGTTTCTCTTTCATATTAAAAAAATTAGAACCAAGTTTTTATCTTGAATTGAGACCAGTTTTAGAAGCATGGTGAAAGAAAAGGGAGGAGAATATTTTTCCTTGGCATCACATCAACACATTTGGAATGAAACTGTGTTAACAAAACAATTATATTGTTGAGTATATGCCTCTCTTGTTTCTCCTACATCTTATGGTAAAAGAGCTTGGAGAAGACTTTAGGAAGAGATGTAGGTGTCACTTACTGATAGCCAATTAAGAAACCTTTGTGTGAAAACTCATAAGAGAGCTGAACAAGAAGGCAATATACATTTTTTGCTATTTCAGAGGAAGGTGACAGCTCTACTTTAAAACTAAACATACACAATTTCAAACCTTCATCCAGTACACCATTCTCAACAGGTTTTCTTTTCTTTTTTTTTTTGTATCAACAATTTCGAGCTCTAGTTCATGCAAATCTGCTGACTTTTAACTGAAACATCCAAAAAATCAATATAGATAAATTCAGTCAATGGTCTCCACATTTTTCAAGGAAAATTATAAAATATCCTAGTAGAAGCAACATAGATATTCTGTGTTAATAGGTGATTCAGAAGAAAACAAAAAATGTGGGCCTTTGGATTTTTCTATATCCTCTTATTTCTAGAAATACCTCCCAATTTCCCAGATTAAGGTTTACATACAAAATGACTGTTAATTAGTTCACTAAGATTACTTCATTAAATTTTCCTATGCAGCTTCTTTAACAAAGAATGGATGCATTAAACAAAGAGTTCTAATTATATAGGATAAAGGTCTAAAATGGTTTCATAGAGAATATAATCAAGATAATTAAACAAGGAAAAAAATCATAAAGACTTCAGAAATATCAGAAATAAAAGAGAGAGAGAGAGAGGATATGGGAGAAAAAAACAAATAATGATGCTTCCAGAAGTCCACAGTGTAGGTCTTCTACCATAGTGGTTCCCAGAGTAGTTTACAAGTACCTCCATTCCAACCAGGAATAGCCAATTATATGAGTCTGTACTCTCAATATAGAATGTTAACTGAGACCTTGGGAAAATAGGAGCAGATGGAGAGACCTTTGGGAAAGCTGGTGTGCATAAAAACTCCTGAGGCAGAAAGGATCTTCTCACTCAACAGAAAATTCCAAGCTTTTCCCTAAAACAGTTTTTTCTTTCTACACCTAGAGTACAATATGAACGTGCAACAGTGAGTTGAGATATTTGGCCTTCCAAAACGGTGTCCAACTTCACTGTTACTAATGTAGTATGGTTCATCATTCTGGAGAAAAGAAGAACCTCCTTTCAGAGTGCCATTTTGTATCAATTACATTCATCTCTGAATTCAGAGCTCAGACTTACTTAGTAGCTAATAGGCCTGAGATCTCAGCCACTTTTCAACGGACGTTACCAACCACTGCAGGTCTGCAATGACACTCTTTTGGACATGATCATAATGATGGTATGCACTGCACTGCTAATATTTACACCACCATCCTCTGTGGAGTAGGAGGAAGAAAAGCATTGGGGTGGAATTTTCTCTTACATATAATTTTTTTCATGGGCAGTGCTTATCCTGTATCTTTTCTTTTTCCATTGCCTTCTCTCTGCTCTTTCCATTTTAACCCCCTTTTACAAACCTCTGCATTCATCAGAAGCAACATAGATATTCTGTGTTAATAGGTGATTCAGAAGAAAACAAAAATGTGGGCCTTTGGATTTTTCTATATCCTCTTATTTCTAGAAATACCTCCCAATTTCCCAGATTAAGGTTTACATACAAAATGACTGTTAATTAGTTCACTAAGATTACTTCATTAAATTTTCCTATGCAGCTTCTTTAACAAAGAATGGATGCATTAAACAAAGAGTTCTAATTATATAGGATAAAGGTCTAAAATGGTTTCATAGAGAATATAATCAAGATAATTAAACAAGGAAAAAAATCATAAAGACTTCAGAAATATCAGAAATAAAAGAGAGAGAGAGAGAGGATATGGGAGAAAAAAACAAATAATGATGCTTCCAGAAGTCCACAGTGTAGGTCTTCTACCATAGTGGTTCCCAGAGTAGTTTACAAGTACCTCCATTCCAACCAGGAATAGCCAATTATATGAGTCTGTACTCTCAATATAGAATGTTAACTGAGACCTTGGGAAAATAGGAGCAGATGGAGAGACCTTTGGGAAAGCTGGTGTGCATAAAAACTCCTGAGGCAGAAAGGATCTTCTCACTCAACAGAAAATTCCAAGCTTTTCCCTAAAACAGTTTTCTCTTTCTACACCTAGAGTACAATATGAACGTGCAACAGTGAGTTGAGATATTTGGCCTTCCAAAACGGTGTCCAACTTCACTGTTACTAATGTAGTATGGTTCATCATTCTGGAGAAAAGAAGAACCTCCTTTCAGAGTGCCATTTTGTATCAATTACATTCATCTCTGAATTCAGAGCTCAGACTTACTTAGTAGCTAATAGGCCTGAGATCTCAGCCACTTTTCAACGGACGTTACCAACCACTGCAGGTCTGCAATGACACTCTTTTGGACATGATCATAATGATGGTATGCACTGCACTGCTAATATTTACACCACCATCCTCTGTGGAGTAGGAGGAAGAAAAGCATTGGGGTGGAATTTTCTCTTACATATAATTTTTTTCATGGGCAGTGCTTATCCTGTATCTTTTCTTTTTCCATTGCCTTCTCTCTGCTCTTTCCATTTTTACATTTTACAACCTCTGAAGCACCTCCTCATCTTGCTTCTTATGAACTAAAGTGGACAGCCTGGTAGCTAGTATTCCCTTCATCTTTCCCTGGTCATTGAAACTACTGAAGAGGGTCGGGGGAGGGAACATGCCTCATCAGACACAAACATTTTCTAGAAACATACTGCTCACAAAAGACTAAGGTCTTGAAATAAACAAATAAGTTACTGGATTAAAAAAGTGAAGGGAAATAAATCCTAATATAAACTAAGTTTAATATATAACTTATATTATATTTCAGCAAGTGGGAAGAGCTAGTTCATCTCATAAATAAAGCTCGAGCATAAGCCGCCCTTTCAAAGTATAATTTTTGTTTATTTTAAGCTTTCATGGAAAACTAGCAAATGAAACTTGGAGCACAGAAAGACTATTTACTCAAGTAGAGGATACAAACACAGAGCATCAGACCTTTATCCATGAGGATGAAATACAAAACATTTGTGGTCACTGGTGCCATGCAGAAACATTATTGGTGAAGAAAGTCAAACAACAAGATTGTCAAAATATACTTCCCCTGGAAGTTCCTGTGAAACTCTCCTTTTCCTCATTATGATCTTTTCAGGTGGCACTAGTGGTAAAGAACCTACCTGCCAATGGAGGGGACATAGACAGTGTATAAAAAGGCAGAGATATCACTTTGTCAACAAAGGTCGATAGAGTCAAAGCTATGGGTTTTTCTTTTCTTTTTCCCAGTAGTCACTTATGGATGTGAAAGTTAGACCATAAAGAAGATTGAGCACCAAAAAACTGATGCCTTTGAACTGTGGTTTTGGGCTATTAAGAGTTCCTGAACAAGCATTTGGGTATCTCAGCCACTTTTCAACGGACGTTACCAACCACTGCAGGTCTGCAATGACACTCTTTTGGACATGATCATAATGATGGTATGCACTGCACTGCTAATATTTACACCACCATCCTCTGTGGAGTAGGAGGAAGAAAAGCATTGGGGTGGAATTTTCTCTTACATATAATTTTTTTCATGGGCAGTGCTTATCCTGTATCTTTTCTTTTTCCATTGCCTTCTCTCTGCTCTTTCCATTTTTACATTTTACAACCTCTGAAGCACCTCCTCATCTTGCTTCTTATGAACTAAAGTGGACAGCCTGGTAGCTAGTATTCCCTTCATCTTTCCCTGGTCATTGAAACTACTGAAGAGGGTCGGGGGAGGGAACATGCCTCATCAGACACAAACATTTTCTAGAAACATACTGCTCACAAAAGACTAAGGTCTTGAAATAAACAAATAAGTTACTGGATTAAAAAAGTGAAGGGAAATAAATCCTAATATAAACTAAGTTTAATATATAACTTATATTATATTTCAGCAAGTGGGAAGAGCTAGTTCATCTCATAAATAAAGCTCGAGCATAAGCCGCCCTTTCAAAGTATAATTTTTGTTTATTTTAAGCTTTCATGGAAAACTAGCAAATGAAACTTGGAGCACAGAAAGACTATTTACTCAAGTAGAGGATACAAACACAGAGCATCAGACCTTTATCCATGAGGATGAAATACAAAACATTTGTGGTCACTGGTGCCATGCAGAAACATTATTGGTGAAGAAAGTCAAACAACAAGATTGTCAAAATATACTTCCCCTGGAAGTTCCTGTGAAACTCTCCTTTTCCTCATTATGATCTTTTCAGGTGGCACTAGTGGTAAAGAACCTACCTGCCAATGGAGGGGACATAGACAGTGTATAAAAAGGCAGAGATATCACTTTGTCAACAAAGGTCGATAGAGTCAAAGCTATGGGTTTTTCTTTTCTTTTTTTTCCCAGTAGTCACTTATGGATGTGAAAGTTAGACCATAAAGAAGATTGAGCACCAAAAAACTGATGCCTTTGAACTGTGGTTTTGGGCTATTAAGAGTTCCTTGGAGTGCAAGGAGATCAAACCAGTCAATCCTAAAGGACATCAACCCTGAATTTTCATCCGAAGGACTGAACCTGAAGCTCCAGTAGTTTGGTCACCTGATGTGAAGAGCCAGCTCATTGGAAAAGATCCTGATGCTGGGAAAGACTGAGGGCAGGAGGAGAAGGGGGAAACTTAGGATGAAATGGTTGGAAGGCATCACCAACTCAATGGACATGAGTTTGAGCAAACTCTGAAAGATCATGACGGACAGGGAAGCCTGGTATGCTGCAGCCCATGAGGTCGAAAAGAGTCAGACATGACTTAACAACTGAACAACAGAAGCAAACAATATTAGAAAAGCATAGCTAAGGGCTTCCCTGATGGTCCAGTGGGTAGCGACACCGCCTTGCAGTGCAAGGGGCGCCGGTTCGATCCCTGGCCTGGGAAAATCCCACGTGCCGCGGAGCGGCTGGACCGATGTGTCCAATCACCGAGCCGGTGCTCTGGGGCGCATGCGCCCAGAGCCGGTGCTCTGCGACAACAGAGGCCACTGCGATGGGAGGCCCGCACAGGCCAAAGAACAAAAGATGCATGAAAATGGAGAAATGAAAGACCATTGGAAGTGGCCCGCCCGCCTCCTCCCTCCCCAACCCGCCTCCCCAAAAATGGGGTGACATCAAACTAAAAGTTTCACAGCAAAGGAAACCATTAACAAAATGAAAAAAAAGCATAGATAAGAATTCAATTTACACCTCATTCAAGAAATATTTTCTACCTCCAGGAATCATCTCCTTTCAACAGCTGTCTGAATAAAAAAAAATAAAGCAACTGAAAATATATCAGCAAACATTAAACTTATGTGGTCACTGGTGCCATGCAGAAACATTATTGGTGAAGAAAGTCAAACAACAAGATTGTCAAAATATACTTCCCCTGGAAGTTCCTGTGAAACTCTCCTTTTCCTCATTATGATCTTTTCAGGTGGCACTAGTGGTAAAGAACCTACCTGCCAATGGAGGGGACATAGACAGTGTATAAAAAGGCAGAGATATCACTTTGTCAACAAAGGTCGATAGAGTCAAAGCTATGGGTTTTTCTTTTCTTTTTTTTCCCAGTAGTCACTTATGGATGTGAAAGTTAGACCATAAAGAAGATTGAGCACCAAAAAACTGATGCCTTTGAACTGTGGTTTTGGGCTATTAAGAGTTCCTTGGAGTGCAAGGAGATCAAACCAGTCAATCCTAAAGGACATCAACCCTGAATTTTCATCCGAAGGACTGAACCTGAAGCTCCAGTAGTTTGGTCACCTGATGTGAAGAGCCAGCTCATTGGAAAAGATCCTGATGCTGGGAAAGACTGAGGGCAGGAGGAGAAGGGGGAAACTTAGGATGAAATGGTTGGAAGGCATCACCAACTCAATGGACATGAGTTTGAGCAAACTCTGAAAGATCATGACGGACAGGGAAGCCTGGTATGCTGCAGCCCATGAGGTCGAAAAGAGTCAGACATGACTTAACAACTGAACAACAGAAGCAAACAATATTAGAAAAGCATAGCTAAGGGCTTCCCTGGTGGTCCAGTGGGTAAGGACACCACCTTGCAGTGCAAGGGGCGCCAGTTCGATCCCTGGCCTGGGAAGATCCCACATGCCGCGGAGCGGCTGGACCCATGTGTCCAATTACCGAGCCAGAGCTCTGGAGCGCATGGGCCCAGAGCCGGTGCTCTGCGACAACAGAGGCCACTGCGATGGGAGGCCCGCACAGGCCAAAGAACAAAGATGGATGAAACTGAATAAATGAAAGACCAATAGAAGTGGCCCACCCGCCCTCCTCCCTCCCCAACCCGCCCTCCCCAAAAAATGGGGTGACATCAAACTAAAAAGTTTCACAGCAAAGGAAACCATTAACAAAATGAAAAAAAAAAAAGCATAGATAAGAATTCAATTTACACCTCATTCAAGAAATATTTTCTACCTCCAGGAATCATCTCCTTTCAACAGCTGTCTGTAATATGTTTCAATAAACACCAATTTCATTCCCCTTGAGGTACACAGTGTGGCAGTCCTAGCCACATGAGGCACAAGTACTGAAAATATATCAGCAAACATTAAACTTATGATCTTTATTTTTTCCTTTACTGCAGTTTTTTCTTCCTAGAGGTCAAGCCCTCCACAACAGGAACAGGTGAAATTTTACTTCTTAGGGAGATTTTAAACTTTAAAATCCAGTTTTGTAGAAAGAGAAGTTTTGCTAAATTCCTTTATCTTCTTCTTTAGCATATTGAGAGAAGTCCTGGAGGGACCAGCTAAGGACTTTCTGTAAATATAGAGATGATGTCCCAAGTACCCTTGTTTCAGGCTTAACTAGAGTCAAGAGGAAGAAGGAGAGAAAGGAATATCCTATCCTTTCATCTCCTTCCTGAGGAAGACAAAGCTAAAGCTAGGTAGTAGAAAGTAGCAATGGAACTTCTGTTTCCTGACTGTCCCTTTGGGTATTGTTCCCAAGGGTGGGTGGGAGGCATTCAAGGTTAACATAGAAGTCAAACTGCTCCTCTCAGGTTGCCAGACACCCTCCTGAGCTGAACCCCAACAGGCCAGGACATTGAAATAAGAACACAGAGAAGCCCTGGAGTTTGTTCATGAGTCGATCTCAGCCCCCACGTGGCCCCCACACTGAACTGGAAGAATGAACTGCCAGAGACGTTACAGGCAAGGCTAGGTGATCTGCAAAGGCAGAGGCAGGCTGAGGCAAAACGCTGACGCTCCCCAGCCGCTGAGAGCTATGGGAAAGCCACATCAACCAAGAGAGGGTGGCCCAGGCTCTGTGGGGACAGGCAGCTCCAAGGAACAGGCAGCTACAAGTCAGCACTAGGTGAGCCAGAGGCCAGGGCCATTTCCTCCCAATGACCCCCAGAGCCAGACTCCATTGAAAGGAGAGAAAGAAACCCAGGCAGGGAGAGCTTTTCCAAAGACTGAGTATTTTTGTTTAAAAGCCTTTGTTCTACCTTTACAGAGTAAATAAATAACTGGGAAAAAGGAAAACTTTAAACTGCTTTGAGCACTCAGATAATTGTTCTCCTGCTAAGCAGCCAGCGACCAAGGGCACAAGGAAATGCCAGCTAAATCACAAACAAAAGTAGTTCATTTTCACAGTAAAACCAAGCAGCAGTGCAGACCAAACCTCTCCCTGGGCAATTCAGCTCTCTGGTCTGTTTCTGGCTTATCATAGAAGCAGCTCCAGGGTTCACTAAGAATCCCCATAAGGGGTTTTAAAACCCAAAGAAGGCAATAGTAACTACCATCAGAATGCACACTCTTCTTAACAGGCTCGCAGAGAAATTCAGGTACAGAAAAAAATACTTCTCAACAATTTTACTATCAACAAGTAATGATCTGGGCAAAGTGAAAGAGCATGTGTATAAACCTCTTCTCCTGGCTCTTCTGTCTTCTGTCTCCAATGTCTTTCCATTTTCTTGCTTAGGCATTGGATCTTGGCTAAACGAGATGCTCTGATTTTTTTTTTTTCCTTTTTCTTTTCAAACCACACTAACTCACACAGGAACCAAACTCCTTAACTGAAAAATAATTTATGGCAGAGCATCTAGGTTTTAACCAGAATCAGTTGAGGGATAGAGGAGTGGAAGCCAGGAAGTCAGAAGTTGATCCCAGAGTGAGGTATGCAGAGAGGTTTCCTCGCAAGGCTGGTCTGCGAGGACTATCATATTACCCCAAGGGCCTTGATGAAGCCAGAAACAATGCTGTCTGACTTCTCATCCCCTCCTGGGTCTCAGCAGAGCCCGCAGGGCAGTGAGGCTCTGTGCTCTAAGGACACTGGCCCTGTGAAAGGGCTGGCGTTTCACCGGTGAGACAGTTACTGAAAAGTAACAGGTTCGGCTGCCTCAGTAAAGACAGGCCAGGCTGCTTGGATAAGTGATCTTTAACCTAGTCATGTGGTTCAATGGGAGGCAACTAGGCTCCCCCAAAAGGTGGAACTTAGCAAGGCAAAGACCAAGCAGCACAACACAGAGAGATGACCCATGAAAGACTTCATACTCACATGCTTAGCCTGTCTCTGCTCATAAATCACACACACACACACACACACACACACACACACACACACACACAAAGAGCTGCCAATCATGACACTGAACTCCCCACCTAGGTTACCTTGTCAGCTAGTCGAGGTGCCTTGACCAGTTATGAATCATACAGAGCTAGCATGCCACCACAGACAGTGGGACCAAAGCAATGCCTGCTGGGACCAGCTTCTGTGGGCAGACTTCCAGATCTGTGTGGCAGGTGTCACTGGGGACAAGGTTGAGTCCAGACTGGCAAAGACACTCTCTCTTTTTTCTTTCTTTTGACTATAGAGAAAGTTTCAGATGCTCTATAGAAAATGAGACAATTAAGAGAATCCTGCCTGGGAGATCGAAAGTGAGTGTTGGAGCATAGGGTTCAGGCACTGACTTGAAGGAGAGGACTTTAGGTGGAGAGAGCTGGGGCCGTGTTGGAGAAGCCACCTCCTGGTAATGGCCCTTCCTCCTCCTGCCTTTACAGGTGTGTGGACCAGAGCGAGCTATCCATGTCAGTATGCACAGTGTCAGCAACTGGTGTTGCCTTGCAAAGAAGCCTGCCCCATGACCCGAGCATCCTGTCTACCTGAGGGAAGCCTGGGATCTGTGAGCTGTGGGAGCCGTTGTGGCTGCTACATGGGCCTCCCTGGGGACACACTGCCCTGGCAGAAGCAATAGGCTCGTGAAAACCTCTGTGGTGTGGTAAACTGTTGGTCGTCTTGGCAGGGCTTGCTTGTATACGAACCAATGATCTAAGTGTCATTCCACTCAATGAAAATAATACTTCCAGCAGAATTTCCCAAATGGCTTATCACAGTACATATTTTGCATTTCAAGAGTCAGCTTTCTCTTGCAAGACTATGAGGTTTACCAACAATCATATAAAATTTCCCATATTACATATGCTTTTTATTATGGCTCTAACTATATAACATCTAATAACATTTCTCCTAGATGAAGGAAATTAATTGAATGCACTCATCTTCCATCTATTCTCTTTTTGGTTTCAGTGGGAAAAGAAACAAAAGTGGAAAACAAATTATTGTTCTTTTAAGGGAATTAATATGGCTAAGAAAGCATGCCCTTCAGATCAGTAATGATAGGCTCCTGCCTGGCTCCAACAGCGGATACTGTTTCAAATGTTTTACCATTTTGCTGATGAACATGCCCCACTGAATTTCTAACCATTCATTTTCTAAATTGTACTTTTTATAACTTGACAAGACTTGTTTGGTTACTGAATTATACCCTCTTCTGAATTTCTTCCTTCTGAAAGTTTTTCTTTTTTCCTTAAAGTGATACTGTCCTTGCATTGTACAATATTCTTAATAGTCAGATACTGTCTATCTACTTCACAGCTCCATCCATCCCCCCAGAGGTTAATCTTCTTCACATCTGAATGATGTATCGTGCTTAGTCGCTCAGTCATGTCTGACTCTTTGTCACCCCATAGACTGCAGCCCATCAAGCTCCTCTGTCCATGGGGATTCTCCAGGCAGGAATACTGGAGTGGGTAGCCTACCTTTTTTCAGGGGATCTTCCCAACCCAGGAATTGAACCAGGGTCTCCCACATTGCAGGTGGTTTCTTTACCAGCTGAGCTACCAGGGAAGCCTGAATGATGTATGGTAAAGACCAATTTCTCAATCAGAAGGTGTTGCCTTAGTAACAATTTACAAGAAAAGGAAAAGGGGATCTGATGTTAGAGCAGTCTGATGGAGACTCTGAATTTTAGTCTGGGGTTTTCACCCTTTTGGTTTTCCTTTAGAGGAGTTGAATGAGATATGAAACTAAGGATCACAGGCCCATCCTCCTGAGTGGTCATTGTTCATGTCCAAAAGACAGAAAGGACCTCATGATACAGCACTTGTTACATCCAACTCCGTGTAGGTCTACACAGATCTAAGTGTCATTCCACTCAATGAAAATAATACTTCCAGCAGAATTTCCCAAATGGCTTATCACAGTACATATTTTGCATTTCAAGAGTCAGCTTTCTCTTGCAAGACTATGAGGTTTACCAACAATCATATAAAATTTCCCATATTACATATGCTTTTTATTATGGCTCTAACTATATAACATCTAATAACATTTCTCCTAGATGAAGGAAATTAATTGAATGCACTCATCTTCCATCTATTCTCTTTTTGGTTTCAGTGGGAAAAGAAACAAAAGTGGAAAACAAATTATTGTTCTTTTAAGGGAATTAATATGGCTAAGAAAGCATGCCCTTCAGATCAGTAATGATAGGCTCCTGCCTGGCTCCAACAGCGGATACTGTTTCAAATGTTTTACCATTTTGCTGATGAACATGCCCCACTGAATTTCTAACCATTCATTTTCTAAATTGTACTTTTTATAACTTGACAAGACTTGTTTGGTTACTGAATTATACCCTCTTCTGAATTTCTTCCTTCTGAAAGTTTTTTTTTTTTCCTTAAAGTGATACTGTCCTTGCATTGTACAATATTCTTAATAGTCAGATACTGTCTATCTACTTCACAGCTCCATCCATCCCCCCAGAGGTTAATCTTCTTCACATCTGAATGATGTATCGTGCTTAGTCGCTCAGTCATGTCTGACTCTTTGTCACCCCATAGACTGCAGCCCATCAAGCTCCTCTGTCCATGGGGATTCTCCAGGCAGGAATACTGGAGTGGGTAGCCTACCTTTTTTCAGGGGATCTTCCCAACCCAGGAATTGAACCAGGGTCTCCCACATTGCAGGTGGTTTCTTTACCAGCTGAGCTACCAGGGAAGCCTGAATGATGTATGGTAAAGACCAATTTCTCAATCAGAAGGTGTTGCCTTAGTAACAATTTACAAGAAAAGGAAAAGGGGATCTGATGTTAGAGCAGTCTGATGGAGACTCTGAATTTTAGTCTGGGGTTTTCACCCTTTTGGTTTTCCTTTAGAGGAGTTGAATGAGATATGAAACTAAGGATCACAGGCCCATCCTCCTGAGTGGTCATTGTTCATGTCCAAAAGACAGAAAGGACCTCATGATACAGCACTTGTTACATCCAACTCCGTGTAGGTCTACACAGAAATTCAAATATTGAAATCATCTTCCAGGGCCAGGAAGGAAAAAAAGTTATTTTAAAAATAGAGAACTGGGCTTCCCTGGTGGTCCAGTGGGTAAGGATACTGCCCTGCAATGCAAGGGGTGTCGGTTTGATCCCTGGCTCCACTGGATGGATGTGTCCAACTACTGAGGTGGAGCTCTGGAGCGCATGCGCCCACAGCTGGTGCTCTGCAGCAAGACAGGCTACTGCGATGGGAGGCCCACACAGGCCAAAGAACAAAAGTGGATGAAAATGAATAAACGAAAGATCAATAGAAGTGGCCAAAGAAAAATCGAACTATCTAGCCAACATTTAGGATATATGTCATTTTTATTGTAATATTCTGTTGCCCACAAGTCCCAAAGTGTGTTCCATATTGAGATTTTGGCTTCTACTAAGACCACAACTTTGGAAACATAAAGGCCTGCCTCCCTTCATAGAAGTAGGAGAGAAAAACCAAGTAAAGAAGGATAAAAAGCAAAAGAGAATTTAAAAGTATGTATTTATACTGATCTCACTAGTTGTTAATATTAATCTTTAATATTGAACCTTAATTTTTTACATATTTCTTAATATGGGAAATTCTTATGCCCTAAACACTTAATTCTCTTTGCTTCTAACTAGTTTCTTATTTTTCGCTTTCAAATTTTTTTTCCTTAAAAATTTCTCCAGGCAGGAATACTGGAGTGGGTAGCCTACCTTTTTCAGGGATCTTCCCAACCCAGGAATTGAACCAGGGTCTCCCACATTGCAGGTGGTTTCTTTACCAGCTGAGCTACCAGGGAAGCCTGAATGATGTATGGTAAAGACCAATTTCTCAATCAGAAGGTGTTGCCTTAGTAACAATTTACAAGAAAAGGAAAAGGGGATCTGATGTTAGAGCAGTCTGATGGAGACTCTGAATTTTAGTCTGGGGTTTTCACCCTTTTGGTTTTCCTTTAGAGGAGTTGAATGAGATATGAAACTAAGGATCACAGGCCCATCCTCCTGAGTGGTCATTGTTCATGTCCAAAAGACAGAAAGGACCTCATGATACAGCACTTGTTACATCCAACTCCGTGTAGGTCTACACAGAAATTCAAATATTGAAATCATCTTCCAGGGCCAGGAAGGAAAAAAAGTTATTTTAAAAATAGAGAACTGGGCTTCCCTGGTGGTCCAGTGGGTAAGGATACTGCCCTGCAATGCAAGGGGTGTCGGTTTGATCCCTGGCTCCACTGGATGGATGTGTCCAACTACTGAGGTGGAGCTCTGGAGCGCATGCGCCCACAGCTGGTGCTCTGCAGCGAGACAGGCTACTGCGATGGGAGGCCCACACAGGCCAAAGAACAAAAGTGGATGAAAATGAATAAACGAAAGATCAATAGAAGTGGCCAAAGAAAAATCGAACTATCTAGCCAACATTTAGGATATATGTCATTTTTATTGTAATATTCTGTTGCCCACAAGTCCCAAAGTGTGTTCCATATTGAGATTTTGGCTTCTACTAAGACCACAACTTTGGAAACATAAAGGCCTGCCTCCCTTCATAGAAGTAGGAGAGAAAAACCAAGTAAAGAAGGATAAAAAGCAAAAGAGAATTTAAAAGTATGTATTTATACTGATCTCACTAGTTGTTAATATTAATCTTTAATATTGAACCTTAATTTTTTACATATTTCTTAATATGGGAAATTCTTATGCCCTAAACACTTAATTCTCTTTGCTTCTAACTAGTCTATTCGCTTTCATTTTTTTCCTAAAAAATCAGTAGATTTCAAATTTCATGACTCCTCAATCACACTACCCTCCTAAACAGGATTCACTTGGATGGGGAAAAAATTGGTATCTGTGACTTTGTCAAGAGTATAAATTACAGATACTTTTTTAAAAATCCTTATTTTGGAATTTTTTTTTTTGGCTCATCATTTACTTTTCATCCATCTTTATTATTCTTTGGCATATGTGGGCCTCCCTTCACAGTGGCCTCTCTTGTTCCTGAGCACTGGCTCTGGGCCCACGTGCTCCAGAGCGCTGGCTTGTAATTGGACACACCAGTCCAGCTGTTCCTCAGCATGTGGAATCTTCCCATGCCAGGGATCGAACTGATGCCCCTTGCACTACAAGGCAGGCTCTTAACCCACTGGACCACCAGGGAAACCCTGTATCACACATTTTTTGTAAAATTTTGGTAATTGCTTGTTATAATAATCCTATGCATTTTAATTTATGCATTTGTCTTTAAGAAATCAAATAAATTAGTATTATTCTGAGAGAGAATCCATGACTGTTGAAGAACACAGTGGCACAAAGACACTTGAGGGCTAAGACACTGCATAGCAGGCCTATATGATCGGTGGTACAGCTCAGGTGACGTATGGAGAAGGATTCAAAGGAACTAGGGAAAGAGAGCCTGCTTAATTATCAGTGTTGGCTGTGAAGGGGTAAAATACCACATGTGCACTAGGTATATGCCATTCCCAATTCCCACACCCTCGGGTAATATTTACATATTTGTCCAGAGAAGGAGAGGGAGAAATAATTAGACACATTATGTTCCATCATCATAAAAAAGTGCTCAAAGTCCACTATTGCCAAACATTCAATAGGCCAAATTCAAGCTGTTAATCTCATTGTAAGGATTGTTTGAAAACTTTACAAAATACTTCTTTGTTTTGAGGCCAGTCCAGGAACCACGGTCTCAAACGGTTTCTGTTTTTCCATAGAAATGTTTATAAATCTCATCGAAGGCCTAAAATTGAGACTCCCTTGTTTTGGGATGAACAGCACCCAGTCTTGTCATGTATTTTTGCAGTGTTGTGCTGCCAGTGATCAAAGACTCACAGTCATTTCAAATATGAAACCTTCTCATGAAGTTCATTTCAAAATGCTTGTAGTGGAGAAGGCCCCTATTAAATCACTCCCTCAGAAGAAAGAGTGCTGTCCATGAGGTCTGGAATGGAGTATTTAGCATTCCCAAGGAGTCCCTAAGGAGAATATAGGTAATTGAAGTAATTACGAGTATTCGTGCTTAAACCATTTTAATACTATATTCCCTGACTAAGGCAGAGGCCGTTCTGCTAATTAAAATAAAGTTTGGCAGTTGAAAATGCAAAATATAGAAAATAGAAAGGGTTAGGGAGTGATCCTTACTAGAAAGAAGGGTCAGGAACTGGGAGCTGGGGCTTCCAGAAACTTGAGGCTCAAAGAAATATTACTTGTGAAATCTAGAGTAGTAATTTTCTCCAGCTTACTATATCCTTCACTGTTCTTTTCTGCCTCTTATTCCTTCTCCTGTCTCCGTTATTTTCTCCTCTAAATTTCCAAACCCACTCTCTCTTCCATCTTCTCTATTTTTCACTTTCTTGTTTCCCTCTCTTCCTATAAGAAAATTTTGCTTTTGAACAGGAAGTAGTCAAAGTATCTCTCAGGTTGTAGGGTCACATGACATCTTTACCTTCATTTTTTTGCTTTCAAACTATGTATGTCTTTATACTTAAAGTGCATTTCTTGTTAACAGTATATATTTGGGTCATGCAAGTGTGAACACAAGTGTCTTGTTTTGTTTTGTTGTTTTCAATAATATTTTTTGGCCACTTCTACTGGTCTTTAATTTATTCATTTTTCATCTCTCACATGCACTCCAGTGCTCCAGCTAGGTAGTTGTACACATTGGTTCAGCCGCTCCGCAGCACATGGGATCTTCCCAGGCCAGGGATCGAACCCGCGCCCCTTGTGCTGTGAGGCAGTATCCTTGCCCACTGGACCACCAGGGAAGCCCGAACACAAGTGTTTTAATTCAGTCTAATAATCTCTTAATTGGAGTGCTTAGGCCACTTACAGCAGATATAATTATTAATAAAGTGGGATTAGCTCAATAATGTAGTTGTTTTTCAATTATCTAATCTGTTCTTCCATCCTTTATTCTCTTCCTTACTTTTTTTTGAGCTAAGCAAAGATTTTTATTATTCCTTGTATTTCTTTAATTGGTTTTCTTAGCTGTTTCTTTTTGTATTATTTGTAATGATTATACCAGAAGTTAAAATATGCATTCCCAACCTATCATAGCTTACCTTGAATATTTTATACCACAAACATTTTTACTATCCTCTCTGCCTTTTGGTATTATTGTCATATACTTTACTTATACATGTCATAAACTTCACAAAGCATTGTTATTTTGTCATTTATCTTTTGCTGAACTGACTATATTCCTGACTAAGGGGGTTGAAAATAAAGTTTGGCAGTTGAAAATGCAAAATATAGAAAATAGAAAGGGTTAGAGTGATCCTTACTAGAAAGAAGGGTCAGGAACTGGGAGCTGGGGCTTCCAGAAACTTGAGGCTCAAAGAAATATTACTTGTGAAATCTAGAGTAGTAATTTTCTCCAGCTTACTATATCCTTCACTGTTCTTTTCTGCCTCTTATTCCTTCTCCTGTCTCCGTTATTTTCTCCTCTAAATTTCCAAACCCACTCTCTCTTCCATCTTCTCTATTTTTCACTTTCTTGTTTCCCTCTCTTCCTATAAGAAAATTTTGCTTTTGAACAGGAAGTAGTCAAAGTATCTCTCAGGTTGTAGGGTCACATGACATCTTTACCTTCATTTTTTTGCTTTCAAACTATGTATGTCTTTATACTTAAAGTGCATTTCTTGTTAACAGTATATATTTGGGTCATGCAAGTGTGAACACAAGTGTCTTGTTTTGTTTTGTTGTTTTTAATAATATTTTTTGGCCACTTCTATTGGTCTTTAATTTATTCATTTTTCATCTCTCACATGCACTCCAGTGCTCCAGCTAGGTAGTTGTACACATTGGTTCAGCCGCTCCGCAGCACATGGGATCTTCCCAGGCCAGGGATCGAACCCACACCCCTTGTGCTGTGAGGCAGTATCCTTGCCCACTGGACCACCAGGGAAGCCCGAACACAAGTGTTTTAATTCAGTCTAATAATCTCTTAATTGGAGTGCTTAGGCCACTTACAGCAGATATAATTATTAATAAAGTGGGATTAGCTCAATAATGTAGTTGTTTTTCAATTATCTAATCTGTTCTTCCATCCTTTATTCTCTTCCTTACTTTTTTTTGAGCTAAGCAAAGATTTTTATTATTCCTTGTATTTCTTTAATTGGTTTTCTTAGCTGTTTCTTTTTGTATTATTTGTAATGATTATACCAGAAGTTAAAATATGCATTCCCAACCTATCATAGCTTACCTTGAATATTTTATACCACAAACATTTTTACTATCCTCTCTGCCTTTTGGTATTATTGTCATATACTTTACTTATACATGTCATAAACTTCACAAAGCATTGTTATTTTGTCATTTATCTTTTGCTGAACTGACTTTTATGTCCACCCACATATATATTCTTTCTGGTACTTCTCATTTCTGACCAGTGCAGTTTCAAATTATGCAAAGTAAAACATAGTAGATTGCCAAGATACGCAGACAAATACACAATTAAATTAAATATTTCAATGCCCTCCTTCTCAATAAGTGATAGAACAAGTCAACAGAAAATTAGTAAGAATTAAAATATTCAACAGTATCAACCTGATGACTACTTATAGAAGACTCCATTCAACATGAGCAAATATACAGTGTTTTCAAGAACACACAACATATTTAACAATATACACATTATTTCATGTCACAAAACAAAATTTCAGAGGCTTCAAGGTGTACATAATATGTACTTTGACCACAAAGGAATTGCATCAGAGGTTAATAACAGAAAGCTGCCCAAATAACCAAATATAATCCAGCTAAATAAACCATTTTTAAATGACCCATGAGGGCTTCCATGGTGGTCCAGTGGGTAAGGACACCGCCTTGCAGTGCAAGGGGCGCCGGTTCGATCCCTGGCCTGGGAAAATCCCACGTGCCGCGGAACAGCTAGACCAATGTGTTCAATTACTGAGCCGGAGCTCTGGAGCGCATGCGCCCAGAGCTGGTGCTCTGCAACAACACAGGCCACCGCGATGGGAGGACCACAAGAGCCAAAGAACAAAGACGGATGAAAATAGAGAAATGAAAGACCAATAGAAGTGGCCCGCCCACCCCCTCCCTCCCGAACCCACCCCCCTCAATAAATAAATAAATAAATAATAAATGACCCATGAGTCAAATAATTAAAATGGAAGCTAGGAAATATTTTGAACTGAAAAACAGAGCATATTACACACAAGGAAAGTAGAATAAAGGAAATCACATGGGTCATAGCAGAAATCAATGAAAGCAGAGAAAAATACCATAGAGAATATCAATGAACCCAAAAGCTGATTCTTTAAAATCAATAAAACCGCTAACCCTCTAGACTACTAATCAAGAACAAAAATAAGAGAAAAGATACAAACAGTCAATATCAAGTAGTATTATTACATATTATACAGATATTAAAAGAATAAAGAACAATCATAAAAATCTAAATACCAATAAATTTGACAACTATATAATCCAGTCTAATAGTCTTTTAATTAGAGTGCTTAGGCCACCTATAGCAAATGTAATTATTAATAAGAAGAAAATTATCAGAGAAATTATCAAGTTCCCTGAAAGATGCCAATTATCAAGGCACACTCAAAAAGAAATCAGGAATATCAATAGCTATTTATCACCTGGGCTTTCTTGGTGGCTCAGATGGCAAAGAACCTGCAAACCTGGGTTCAGTTTCTGGTTTGGGAAGATCCCCTGGAGAAGGGACTAGCTCTCCCTTCTCTATCCAACATTCTTGCCTAGAGAATTCCACAGACAGAGGGACTTCCCACAAAGAAATTCCCTGGCTCATATGGATTCATTAGTAAATTCTACCACACATTTAAGGAATAAGTAACATCAATTTTTTACCAACTCTTCCAGAAAATTGAAGATAAGGAAATAATTCCAAAGTTACTCTATGAAACCAGAATTACCTGATATTACAAGAAAACTTTAACCAATATTGCTAACGAGCATAGATGGAAAAGTACTTATCAAAATCTTAGCTATTTGCATGCAACCATATATAAAAGGGATAATATAGAATGACAAAGACGGGTTGATACCAGAAATACAAAATTAATTTTAACATTCCAACATCAATCAAACTTCCAGTTAGAAAATAAATAACACATGAAGATGTAGGGTGTAAACATACTGTAATGCATGTCTGAAAGTTGCTAACACAGTATATTGTAAAAGTCCTCATCACAAAGAAAAATTTTATGACTATGTATGGTAACTGATGTTAACTAGACTTATTGTGGTAATCATCCTGTAATAATACAAATATCAAATCATTATTTTGTACACCTGAAACTAATGTAATATCATATGTCAATTATATCACAATAATTTTTTAATCATATTATACAGATATTAAAAGAATAAAGAACAATCATAAAAATCTAAATACCAATAAATTTGACAACTATATAATCCAGTCTAATAGTCTTTTAATTAGAGTGCTTAGGCCACCTATAGCAAATATAATTATTAATAAGAAGAAAATTATCAGAGAAATTATCAATTTCCCCTGAAAGATGCCAATTATCAAGGCACACTCAAAAAGAAATCAGGAATATCAATAGCTATTTATCACCTGGGCTTTCTTGGTGGCTCAGATGGCAAAGAACCTGCAAACCTGGGTTCAGTTTCTGGTTTGGGAAGATCCCCTGGAGAAGGGACTAGCTCTCCTTCTCTATCCAACATTCTTGCCTAGAGAATTCCACAGACAGAGGGACTTCCCACAAAGAAATTCCCTGGCTCATATGGATTCATTAGTAAATTCTACCACACATTTAAGGAATAAGTAACATCAATTTTTTACCAACTCTTCCAGAAAATTGAAGATAAGGAAATAATTCCAAAGTTACTCTATGAAACCAGAATTACCTGATATTACAAGAAAACTTTAACCAATATTGCTAACGAGCATAGATGGAAAAGTACTTATCAAAATCTTAGCTATTTGCATGCAACCATATATAAAAGGGATAATATAGAATGACAAAGACGGGTTGATACCAGAAATACAAAATTAATTTTAACATTCCAACATCAATCAAACTTCCAGTTAGAAAATAAATAACACATGAAGATGTAGGGTGTAAACATACTGTAATGCATGTCTGAAAGTTGCTAACACAGTATATTGTAAAAGTCCTCATCACAAAGAAAAATTTTATGACTATGTATGGTAACTGATGTTAACTAGACTTATTGTGGTAATCATCCTGTAATAATACAAATATCAAATCATTATTTTGTACACCTGAAACTAATGTAATATCATATGTCAATTATATCACAATAATTTTTTAATCAATAATGATACTCTATTGTGATAGAAAATCAGTCTTTGGGAGTGAGGGAGTGTCTGAGTGGAAACACAGAGATGATTCTGGGAGAGGCTGACTGATACCTTGACTCATATGATGATAATGAAAATACATGAACAAAAGGAATACAGTGGTTTCATTCATTATTTTATCAATAGTAACAAATAAGTGGTTTCTATTCATGAGTAAAAAACAGCAACAATTATCTTATGACCATTTTCAGAAAAAAATTATATTTGATGTCATAAAAATTTAAACTTCTATATAGAAAAAATACACTCTGAACAATTGAAATGGCAAAAGACACATTAGTTTTAGACATTGCAACATATCTTTAATACATAATGATTTTCCTACAAATAAATACAAAGATTAACATAATTATAGAAAAAATAGACATCAACTACGTCCAGACAGTTCAGAATATTAAAAAATATAAATGGCCAATCAACCTATGAAAATTATGTTTATTTTAAAAAGAAAATAATTATAAAATATAACAAAGCAGTATTTTAGTTTATTAAAATCTAAAGTTTTGGGGCTTCCCTGGTGGTCCAGTGTGTAAGGACACCGCCTTGCAGTGCAAGGGGCGCCGGTTCGAGCCCTGGCCTGGGAAGATCCCTCGTGCCGCGGAGCGGCTGGACAGATGTGTCCAATTAGCGACCAGGAGCTCTGGAGTGCATGAGCCCAGAGCCAGTGCTCTGCGACAAGAGAGGCTGCCGCAATGGGAGGCCTACACAGGCCAAAGAAAAAAGATGGATGAAAATGGACAAATGAAAGACCAATAGAAGTGGCCTGCCTGCTACCCCCCTCCCCCCTCCACCAAAAATAAATAAATAAATAAAATCTTAAAAGAAAAAAAATCTAAAGTTTCTTTAAAGACAGGTTATTTTAGAGAGTATAGAGAGTATATTTAGAGAGTATAAAATGTTCTCACACATTCTTGGTAAAAAAAATAAATTGATACAACTTTCTGGGTAATAATTTGCAAAACTCAAAAATATGAACTTATTTCAACACATGAAATCCTTTTCAGAGAATTTTTCAAGAAAAATACTCTATTGTGATAGAAAATCAGTCTTTGGGAGTGAGGGAGTGTCTGAGTGGAAACACAGAGATGATTCTGGGAGAGGCTGACTGATACCTTGACTCATATGATGATAATGAAAATACATGAACAAAAGGAATACAGTGGTTTCATTCATTATTTTATCAATAGTAACAAATAAGTGGTTTCTATTCAAGAGTAAAAAACAGCAACAATTATCTTATGGCCATTTTCAGAAAAAAATTATATTTGATGTCATAAAAATTTAAACTTCTATATAGAAAAAATATACTCTGAACAATTGAAATGGCAAAAGACACATTAGTTTTAGACATTGCAACATATCTTTAATACATAATGATTTTCCTACAAATAAATACAAAGATTAACATAATAATAGAAAAAATAGACATCAACTACGTCCAGACAGTTCAGAATATTAAAAAATATAAATGGCCAATCAACCTATGAAAATTATGTTTATTTTAAAAAGAAAATAATTATAAAATATAACAAAGCAGTATTTTAGTTTATTAAAATCTAAAGTTTTGGGGCTTCCCTGGTGGTCCAGTGTGTAAGGACACTGCCTTGCAGTGCAAGGGGCGCCGGTTCAAGCCCTGGCCTGGGAAGATCCCTCGTGCCGCGGAGTGGCTGGACAGATGTGTCCAATTAGCGACCAGGAGCTCTGGAGTGCATGAGCCCAGAGCCAGTGCTCTGCGACAAGAGAGGCTGCCGCAATGGGAGGCCTACACAGGCCAAAGAAAAAAGATGGATGAAAATGGACAAATGAAAGACCAATAGAAGTGGCCTGCCTGCTACCCCCCTCCCCCCTCCACCAAAAATAAATAAATAAATAAAATCTTAAAAGAAAAAAAATCTAAAGTTTCTTTAAAGACAGGTTATTTTAGAGAGTATAGAGAGTATATTTAGAGAGTATAAAATGTTCTCACACATTCTTGGTAAAAAAAATAAATTGATACAACTTTCTGGGTAATAATTTGCAAAACTCAAAAATATGAACTTATTTCAACACATGAAATCCTTTTCAGAGAATTTTTCAAGAAAAAATATTATGCAGAAATATTCTCTATAGTGAATTCACTCACTAACAGAGGTAGCGAAACAATATATGCAGAAATTTTCATTTTCAGAAAAAATGCATTTATACGCATATACAAATATCTGAAGAGATAAAACTAAAATGTAATAGATACTAGTTGGGATGGGATAGTATTATGGTTAAGTTTTAGGTTTGTTCATTTATGTTCTAACTCTTTTTTTTTTTTTAATTATTTATTTACTTTTGGGCGGGGTTCGGGTTGGGGAAGGAGGGGAGTGGGCGGGCCACTTCTATTGGTCTTTCATTTCTCTATTTTCATTCGTCTTCATTCTTTGGCTCCTGTGGGCCTCCCATCGTGGTGGTCTGTGTCGTTGCAGAGCACCGGCTCTGGGCGCATGCGCCCCAGAGCTCCGGCTCACTGATTGGACACATCAGTCCAGCCGCTCCGCGGCACGTGGGATCTTCCCAGGCCAGGGATCGAACCGGCGCCCCTTGCACTGCAAGGCGGTGTCCTTACCCACTGGACCACCAGGGGAAGCCCATGTTCTAACTTTTTTAATCACTTGATTTCCTAAAAATTCTATTGTATAACTCAAATTAAGTTTTTGAAAATTATAAATACATTAGGTGAAAATATATATAGAAGACAACTATGAAGAAAATTACCACAATATTAACTGCACCACTTACGGCAATGATAGACTTCGGGATATTAACTTTTTCTAATCTTTTTTTTTCTACAAAGACCAAGTGTTTCTTTCCTTAAAAAGAGAACTAATTTTTTAAATAAGTAAAAATTTAGTGGAGACAAGAGAGGCTGCCGCAATGGGAGGCCTACACAGGCCAAAGAAAAAAGATGGATGAAAATGGACAAATGAAAGACCAATAGAAGTGGCCTGCCTGCTACCCCCCTCCCCCCTCCACCAAAAATAAATAAATAAATAAAATCTTAAAAGAAAAAAAATCTAAAGTTTCTTTAAAGATAGGTTATTTTAGAGAGTATAGAGAGTATATTTAGAGAGTATAAAATGTTCTCACACATTCTTGGTAAAAAAAATAAATTGATACAACTTTCTGGGTAATAATTTGCAAAACTCAAAAATATGAACTTATTTCAACACATGAAATCCTTTTCAGAGAATTTTTCAAGAAAAAATATTATGCAGAAATATTCTCTATAGTGAATTCACTCACTAACAGAGGTAGCGAAACAATATATGCAGAAATTTTCATTTTCAGAAAAAATGCATTTATACACATATACAAATATCTGAAGAGATAAAACTAAAATGTAATAGATACTAGTTGGGATGGGATAGTATTATGGTTAAGTTTTAGGTTTGTTCATTTATGTTCTAACTTTTTTTTTTTTTTTTAATTATTTATTTACTTTTGGACGGGGGTCGGGTTGGGGAAGGAGGGGAGTGGGCGGGCCACTCCTATTGGTCTTTCATTTCTCTATTTTCATTCGTCTTCATTCTTTGGCTCCTGCGGGCCTCCCATCGTGGTAGTCTGTGTCGTTGCAGAGCACCGGCTCTGGGCACATGCGCCCCAGAGCTCCGGCTCACTGATTGGACACATCAGTCCAGCCGCTCCGCGGCACGTGGGATCTTCCCAGGCCAGGGATCGAACCGGCGCCCCTTGCACTGCAAGGCGGTGTCCTTACCCACTGGACCACCAGGGGAAGCCCATGTTCTAACTTTTTTAATCACTTGATTTCCTAAAAATTCTATTGTATAACTCAAATTAAGTTTTTGAAAATTATAAATACATTAGGTGAAAATATATATAGAAGACAACTATGAAGAAAATTACCACAATATTAACTGCACCACTTACGGCAATGATAGACTTCGGGATATTAACTTTTTCTAATCTTTTTTTTTTCTACAAAGACCAAGTGTTTCTTTCCTTAAAAAGAGAACTAATTTTTTAAATAAGTAAAAAATTTAGTGGAGTACAAATAGAAAGTATATATTCATAAACACACATTTCAGTTAGGCAAAGCAAGAGAGTCCACCATGAAAAATAGTAACTAAAAATGTTCTTTGATAAAATATTTGAATTAGAAACAACTAACTTCTGAACATAAATAGAAAAAAGTCAATGAAAAGTCCATGAACCAAAAGACCTCAATAATTCTAATGCTAACCTAAAGCACTGCCAATTAGACCATTAATCTGAATAATCCAATTAGGTCCAGTTGCTTTAAAATATTTAGAAGATCAAAACATATTCAGGGTGATAGATGTCTCCTTAACTCCTGAGATCCTTTCATACTTTTCTTAAGGACATTGATGCTTTCATGAGACTCATATGTCCAAGGCATGTAGACCAGAACTAGTTTGATCTTTGAGCTCCGAGGAATAATGAAATTTTTCTACTGTATCATTTATGACTGAAATGTCTGACACAGAAGTCTAACTATTTTATAATCAAATTGGCAAAACTAACCAAATTTTAGGGTTGGGCATTGGTGAGAAAAGCCTGCAATAACTTTCTCATGACACATCCTCAACTTTAGAACACTTTTAGAACTCATTTGGAACTTGATGACATTCAGACTAAAAGAGCCAATTTATTTCTTCTCTAGCATTATCCCGGTATGTGATGAAATTTAGCTAAGAGAAATGGCTTATCTAACCCAAGGGTAAAGGAAAATGACTTTGTCATGTGGTGACTTGAAAGCTGTCCTAAATTTAGAGTTGTATTTCAGAGAACAGTGGTTAGAAAAAGCTCTACACACACAATGAGGGCTTATCCTCTTTCACTAGATCAGTAGTTTTCAAATGTGTGGTCCCTGGGGTAGTGTTGGGCTGCCCTCTGCTACTAAATCAGAAACTCTGGGGCCTGGGCCTGTAATCAGTTATTGACAAACTCTCTAGATGAGGATAATGAACGTAAAGTTTGAGCATGGTTCCAGGTGCTCTTTGATGCAGATCCTTGGAGATCTGCTTAAGAGAATAGAATAACACGATACTAAAGCCTACAAGAAAATTCCACATTTTGAATTACGGAATGATGATTGAAACTTTTTCTAATCTTTTTCTACAAAGACCAAGTGTTTCTTTCCTTAAAGAGAACTAATTTTTTAAATAAGTAAAAAATTTAGTGGAGTACAAATAGAAAGTATATATTCATAAACACACATTTCAGTTAGGCAAAGCAAGAGAGTCCACCATGAAAAATAGTAACTAAAAATGTTCTTTGATAAAATATTTGAATTAGAAACAACTAACTTCTGAACATAAATAGAAAAAAGTCAATGAAAAGTCCATGAACCAAAAGACCTCAATAATTCTAATGCTAACCTAAAGCACTGCCAATTAGACCATTAATCTGAATAATCCAATTAGGTCCAGTTGCTTTAAAATATTTAGAAGATCAAAACATATTCAGGGTGATAGATGTCTCCTTAACTCCTGAGATCCTTTCATACTTTTCTTAAGGACATTGATGCTTTCATGAGACTCATATGTCCAAGGCATGTAGACCAGAACTAGTTTGATCTTTGAGCTCCGAGGAATAATGAAATTTTTCTACTGTATCATTTATGACTGAAATGTCTGACACAGAAGTCTAACTATTTTATAATCAAATTGGCAAAACTAACCAAATTTTAGGGTTGGGCATTGGTGAGAAAAGCCTGCAATAACTTTCTCATGACACATCCTCAACTTTAGAACACTTTTAGAACTCATTTGGAACTTGATGACATTCAGACTAAAAGAGCCAATTTATTTCTTCTCTAGCATTATCCCGGTATGTGATGAAATTTAGCTAAGAGAAATGGCTTATCTAACCCAAGGGTAAAGGAAAATGACTTTGTCATGTGGTGACTTGAAAGCTGTCCTAAATTTAGAGTTGTATTTCAGAGAACAGTGGTTAGAAAAAGCTCTACACACACAATGAGGGCTTATCCTCTTTCACTAGATCAGTAGTTTTCAAATGTGTGGTCCCTGGGGTAGTGTTGGGCTGCCCTCTGCTACTAAATCAGAAACTCTGGGGCCTGGGCCTGTAATCAGTTATTGACAAACTCTCTAGATGAGGATAATGAACGTAAAGTTTGAGCATGGTTCCAGGTGCTCTTTGATGCAGATCCTTGGAGATCTGCTTAAGAGAATAGAATAACACGATACTAAAGCCTACAAGAAAAGTTTTTCCCATGATGTTTTTATGGAAATTTTACAGCATTTTAAATCATTTATTACGTTTGAAAGGTAAAAGTTCTACCTTTATCAGAATTCTAATCATGAATAACTAATATAATGCCATTTAAAACAAAAAACCATATGCCAGCATGTTCATGTTTAACACAGAACTTAAGGGAGACAGTGAAATCCTACTAAAAGAAACTTGGTCTTGTTCATCTTCCATTACATATCAACATATAATATATCTATGTATCCTATGTATGTTGGTTAATTTGAAGATATGCTAACATCAAATGTAAGTCCTAAAATCTTGGCATCCACTACCACTAATATAATAAGAATGTTTGTTATCACTACCATATAGCTCACAAATTAGAGTTTAATATTACCTCATTTAGCAGCTCAGAGATAAGAAGATAGAAGGGGAGAATTGGGGAAGACACATTGCCAATGATAATCTGGAAATTATCAGGTTAGTTCTGTGAGTCTGCATTCTATAGCAAGGATACTTTCTAGAAAAGAGAATCATAATATACACATTGGTAGACCAGAGAAAAATTTGACAAGAACCTCTTGTCTATTTCTAACGATAAAGGAGAAGTATATCTATATGAGAAAATGTAACTCTACAGGAAAAATATACCAGCAGACAAAAATAAAGCCATTTATGTTCCAGAGTAAAGTCTAGGATCTTTAGAAAATTTTAAATGCATCCTCTCTTTAATCTTCAAAGCATAATGTTTCAGTTATCTGTTGCAGTTATCTATTCTTCTTACAAATCTGCAATTTGTACAAGACCTTGCAGAGATAGCTTGGCATGGCTTAGCAGCGGGGGTTGAAGGGAATGAAGATTCATTTACTCACATGTCTGATGACTGCTCCTAGTTGCTGGTTGAGGATTTTTCTGGGGTTCTTGACCACTCACCTGGGTCTTCTTCATGCAGCCTGGGTTTCAAATGGTGAGCAATCTGAGAGAGAACCAGGTGGAAAGCGTCATTACCTTTTCCCTCCCAGCTTCTAAAGTCAAAGGCTGGCAGGACTTTTGCCATACTTGAATAGTCAGAGCATTCCTCCCCTTCCCAGGATCCAGGTGAAAAAAACACAAACCCCACTTGTTGATGAGCAAGTGCCAAGGTTCTGGAAAAGCATGTAGGACCAGAAATGAAGCTACATCCACTTTTCCAAAATACAGTGCAGCCACAGTCCCCTGTGAACAATTCACATTTCTTCTCTGTACGTGAGAGTGAGCAAGCCTGCAGACAATTTCAGCTTCTAGGCTTAGCATCAACCCCGCTGATTATGAGTGGATGAAAAGAAAGCTATTCCCACTGGCCTCCACCTAAGTTGCAAATTCATGGGCAATATGTATGTATGTATGTATGTATGTATATATATATATATATATATATATATATTGTTTTGCTTTGAGCCCTGATCTATGGATTGGAATGTTATGTAGATAAGTGGAAGACAGGTTCTCAACACTCTTCCCTAGTTAAACACAGGTAAGTGACACAATAACACAAGAGACACTGCTAAACTTAATGAGATTTAAACTATAAGACAGGCTGGCTCTCAAGCTTCCCTCATTCTATCTCTTCAGAAAGAGTTTTGAAATATCTGTGGGTTATATCATCATAGTGAGAATTCTGAATTCATCTGAATTTATGCAAAACTAATGTGTTACCAAATTTGGTACTTTACCTATCATTATAATATACTTTTAATTACACTGCAATGTGTTACAACAAGATGCAGGTTGAAAACCAATCTTAGAGATTCTTAGGGGTAAAAATTTCTTCAAAAATCTTAACAAATAACTCCAGAATTAACAAATTAATGCAAAACTCTGAAGTAAGCTCTGTCTATATCTCAAAAAATGTATGCCTAGGGTAGCTGGGCAGACCGGAACATGTACAAATTGAGTGGGAAATGGAAACACCAATGAGCAACTTGTTCTGTTCACAGTGAGAGATGGTGAAGGAACCATCAGTGAGCCAGTCTGTCACTGGAAAAGTTCTTCAGAAGTACAGTAACCACAGTTCTCAGGGTGCCCAGTAGAGTCTCCGCATTTTACCTGATTTCACATTCTGTACAAATTAAATTCTGAATAATAATTTAGGTGGTCATTTTATTCACAACTCAAGTATTCACAAAAACAACTTGTGGGTTTGTGGGATGTCTTCTAATATCTCCAGGCAA